>CM062096.1:298076-530666 GCA_031163375.1 Conogethes punctiferalis | reverse complement strand
ATATCGAATGTCTTGAAATAAAAACATTAATGGATTATTCACAAAATGCACACCCGATACTTTTTGCTTAGTAGTGCTATCAAAGATGTTGACTTTGCCCTCGATGTACAAAGTGCTGAGTGCAGGCAACACGTACAAGTCTTGCT
Organism: Conogethes punctiferalis; assembly: GCA_031163375.1. Taxonomy (NCBI): domain Eukaryota; kingdom Metazoa; phylum Arthropoda; class Insecta; order Lepidoptera; family Crambidae; genus Conogethes; species Conogethes punctiferalis. The sequence goes on along the minus strand of CM062096.1, from coordinate 530,520 downwards.
GATTAATAGGGATTCGTATTTCATCATTCTTGTTGAAACTTGTCACGTATGGTTTATACGAGTGATATTCGAAACTTTCGATACTGTTATCATAAGATGTGTTTTGTGATATATTTAGCATGTTTATTTTAACAAACCGATTAATTTTAAAAAATCCTTATTGCTTTTGGTTAACTTTTTTGTAAGATTTTTTTTCGACTTAGCAGTTGTTGTACTATGAGATGTTCTTTTAGAACTGATTCGAACACAAGATGTGGATGGGTTTTTATTGAAATTTATCATTTTTTTCTAAAGTGTAAGTACAATTGAACTTCTTCACCCCGTAAATTGATTTGCTTATTATCAGCGTCTAACAACCTTATATTGATTGCACTAATTGTGTTTTGGTTTACTGGAAAATATATGAGGTTTTTAGGAATTTCAACAATTCGATATCCAGGAGGTACGTTGGGCACAAATTCATAAATAATATGACTTGGTCTGCCGTTCACAAATGATCCGCTTACCACATCACATTCGATGCGCACAATGGGTGTTGATAAAATACTCACGGGATAATGAGATTCGCTACTTATATTGGCTTTTATCGTCTCACTTCCGAAACCTAAAATTTTACCAAGCGAGCAATCTTTACCGAAGTGAACATCTTTAGAGCAACATATGTTCGTTTTTAGTGTATTATTATTACATGTTAATAACAGCACTGAATCTTTAATGTTATTTTTTAAGTAATCACAAATATCTTTAAGTTCATATGAACCTTCAGGGATTTCAACCATTTCATCTTTCCCATAATAAAACTTATTATTTCTTTCATCTATATTAGGAATAGAATTAAATGTTGAAAAACACAGGAGACCACACTCATACTCGCCACATAGCTCTATCGTTGGCGAATAGTTTGTAGTTAAAGACGCTCCAACTCCAGTTATCGACACAGTGAAAGACATTTTTGTACTGATAACTATTTTTATTTCTATGTTTATTTAAATGATTTTATTTTTCCAATAGTTGTGTAAAAATTGCAAACAAAGATGACCACAATTCACAGTACCAAATGTTTGATGTTGTACATAGTTGTAACGTATTACACATTTTTTCAAATATGTCATTAATTCTAACGGTGGTTTTAAATTACCAAAACTATTGAAATATTCGCAACTGGCATTCTGTTTGATGTAAGCTACCCAATGAGTTCCAGGATTTTCTGAACTGTCTAAATTCAAAATTGCGCATTCTACCGGCTTGGGTCGAGATGGTAACGTATCTCTCATGAAAACACCCCGGAAAAATGGTATATCTTTAGCGTGTTTCAATATGTCTAAATTAGTTAGGGCACGATTAGGTAGCTTCTTCTTTAGTTTTTTGATGGATTCAAATATAAACCAGCTCCTTTTTTGTATGGTTTAATGAATAATCCTTTTCCGAGAGCAATTGATTCCATCATTTTATTATGTCGTTCTGACTCTTGCAAACTTTTTTGAGCAGCTTTAGAATCATTTACAGCCTTTGCTATACCAGCTGCCCCTCCAGCAAGTGAACCTAAAGCTGACAGTCCTGCAAATATCGGGATGAGAGGTAGCAGGCCGCCACATTTTGGGATTGGAATGCAGCGCGGCATGTGTATCCCCTTTTTCTTAGTAAACGCCTTCTTTGCAGCTGCATATGCGTACTTGATTATTGTGCGGTTGTCCTTGGATTTAAGTTTCTTTAATTGAGAATGAATTTTTTTTACTTTTGACATGAATGACTTTGCACCAGCACCAGCTTTGAGTTTTGCTTTCATAGCATTTTTCACAATCCAAGCAGCCATCTTTTCTCGTCTTCCAGAATCTTTAGCTTTTAGCCTGTTTTTAGCCATGATTAAAAGTTGTTTATCTGCTCTTTGACGTACGCTCAAATCAGTGTTATTGTAGGCAATATCGTGATGCATACAAGCTTCGTCTAATTTATTAATACCTCGATCACCTCTATTTAACCGTTCTTGAAGCTTTGTTCCAGGTCCACAAAATTGGTAACCAGGTAAGTGTAACTCAAACGGTATCTTATTTATTAAATTATTGACAATACCACTTCCTTCTTTCATTTGTACAGACAAAGTGAGTGTTTTTGATTATAGGAGGATATTTATATTAAGTTATCAATTCACTCTTGTTGACCCAACTGTTATTTTCATCACTCAGACCTAACCATTTGACAAACAATCTGTTCCCCCTTCGTTTCAAAACTTTTTCTATCAGATAAAGGTCAGGAAATTGTGTGTGTTGTAGTTCGTATTCATAGAAAGATCCTAAAATTCGTTGTTTTTGTTTGTCTTCTAGCACGTAAGTCACTGGATACGTATGATTTACTTTGATGATACAAAATATTTCTGTCGACCAATTAGGTGTGTATCCTTTATAAAAGTCACCTTTGTACTTACTAATACGAACATGATCGCCAACATGAAACTTTTGTTTGATGCTTGGCCCTTGTCTATGTGTTTTGATAATATTTAACTTAACCACCATCTGGTTATTTTTATCCACATCAATAGGCTTATATTTTGTTATTCGATGAACTGTGTTATTGTACTTTTGAACTACTTGATCCCAATTTCCTTTAATCCACTGATATCGTCCACAAAGACTAAATAGTTTGTAAAGATGGTTTTTCAATGTTCTTATTGCTCTTTCTACTATCGAAGCTTTTTTCACTGAATACGTAGAATAGTGATTTACATTAAATTTGTTCATCAATTGTTTAAAAGAATCATTGTAAAACTCTTTTCCCAAATCAGTTTGCAAATTCTTAGGTCTTCTTGATGAATCATAAAATATTACTTGCATTGCACTGGTTACGCAATTTTTGGATTTCGATTTTAATGGATGAGTCCAAACGTATTTTGATAAAGCATCAATGACAACCAAAATGTATTTATATCCTTTATTATAACTGGAAAACTTTTGCATATCTATTAGATCAGCTTGCCATAAATCATCTAATCCCTTTAGGATAGTGCATCGACGAGGAAAGTTCCTTCTAGCTGCTTTGTGAAGTTCGTCTACTATGTTTTGTTTACTCATGATTGTTTGACTTTTTTATTTGTATCAAACGATCTACTTCAGACTTTATATAATACGACTTATGTAACAATTCTGAAGTGGATTTTTCAAAATTTTTGAGATAGACTTGTACTCGATCGTTCAATTTCTGCATTTCATCTCTTAGAATTTTGAGTTCTTTGTCTAAATATTCCTTATTTACTGCTTCATCGTCTGTTTTTGGAGATATGAGACCTTTCAATCTTGATGATTGGAAATCATAAACACCTGAATCTGATTTTACTAGTATGCCTTTCTCAGTATATTCTGATAACCGTAGGCGTTTGTGAACGTGATGACCAAATTTGTCTACATTCATTGTTTACGTCTTGCTCTCTGTATTTCAACTGCAGAGATTTTTAAATGTCTTTACTTTATATTTTTATATTTTATAATGCCGGCTTCATACAACTCTTCAATTATTGCAATAATCTCATTATCTAATCCGGTGTTTCCTGCATCTCGAGATGCAATCAATATTTGTAATCGTTCGACCAACTCATTTGGATCATCCCAATAAATATAATCAGTATTTTTCTTAACTTCTTTAAAGATGTCTATACCCTTTCCCTTAGTCAGGCTTTCTATGCTGCTTGTAACATTTTTTGAGAATTTGAACATGGGTCGTATTACGTTCGTATACTTAAAGCCTTTATTACTATTTATTGGCTTGGATGGATCATAATTGCGTCTATGCGCACTGGTATCCAATAATAATAACTTATAATTTTGTAAATCCTCTTCAGTGATTATATCTAAATTAGGTGTTCGATTATACAGTAATTCCTTCAGACCTGGAGTTTTCTTCATTCTTCGGGTTCCGATTTTAAGAGTACTTGAATCATCATAAACTCGAACATTTCCGAGCATTAGTTTTCCTCGCTCATTCCTAACGCCATAGGGAATATCTTGCATTGCTTCAGATGATGTAGACCATGAAGATTGATTTTTTATGCTTGGCGAAGACCGGAATGACTTGAAAGATTCCTTGCTGACATTCAGATCTTCATGAGGAGAAAAAGTGAGGGTTTTATGTATATCATTATCCCAATCATCTTCCGAAGTAGGTTCTTTATCATAAACATCTTCATATGAAGAATCAGACAAGTTATTGCTGTTGATTTTATTTTTTTTCGGTACTGGTATAGACTCAATATCTTCAGCCACATTTTCATAATGGTCTTTTTTTGCTAGTTGATTAAGGGGGCTGATTATAGGTTTGAATATTGTTTCCAAAGCCATATTACTAGAATTATTCATATCTTTTAACATCCGGACCTTCCTTTTTACAGCCTGCGCAGATTTAACGATTTGTTCTTTTAATTTTTTTTCCATATTTGATATAGATTCCACTCTGGTCAATATCACAACTGGAAGTGATCGTTAATGATCGTTCAATACTATATATGTATCAAATGCCATTCTGTAACATCCGTTGTTTCGTTCACAGTCTTTATTTATTACGACATATCCGTACGGTTTATGCCAAACCCGTGCACACATGTCTCTGAACTGAGACCATGACATGTCTGATCCAACATGCTCATTATAAACATGTCTTAAATTTACGTCATCTTGCTTGAATAATATTAATAAGTTCGCATTATCCCTCACAAGTTGTTTCGGTACTTTAGTGTAAGTCTGGTTAATATAAAAACAATCAATGTTTTTATGACGTCCCATAGCAAAGTAATCTCTAATATTGTTTTGGTTTTCACATGCTACATCGTCAAAAACAAAAATTGAGTTAGGTAGAGCTTCATGAGGGCTTATAATCTCATTATTATGATTATATTTGTTATAGGAAGTCCCCGCAACCACATTCATTACTTTTTCTAAAAACATATATTTGGGCTGATACAAAGATTTGGAATACACATAGAGGTTTTGAAAGCGCGGACCATCCTGGTGTAATAATAAACTAATCACTAAGTTGGTCTTGCCACAATTAGATGGCCCGCAAACGAGACATCTAAAAGAATTAGGCAAAAAACTTCCATGACGCTTTTGCTCAGATGATGACACAGGACAGATGCATTCCAGGTTTAACGATGTTTTTTGTTTAAGAAATTTCATCGTTTCGCGTTTTTAACTGTCACGTTCAGATGGTTACAACAAAATGGTTATTATATTTGTATGTCAATACATTTAAATGAATTTATCATCTTCAAACAGAACGTTAGTGGACGACGTCAAACAAGGTACCAGAGATCCACACTCGTGTGAGGTTGCTGATTAATTTGTGTGTTGTGGGCTATCTGAAAGTAGCTTCGCATGCGGTACTGGTGAGTAGTATGGCATTGGGTCTTTCTATATCATGTGGAGTGAGTTTCAGCTGGCTGAAACGAACGACAAATGATATAGAATGCATTCTATATCATTCTATATCATTCATAGTGTGGAATTGGGCATTCTAGATCATGTGGAGTGAGTTTCAGCTGGCTGAAACGAACGACAAATGATATAGAATGCATTCTATATCATTCTATATCATTCATAGTGTGGAATTGGGCATTCTAGATCATGTGGAGTGAGTTTCAGCTGGCTGAAACGAACGACAAATGATCTAGAATGCCCAATTCCACACTACTAATATAGAACTAGATAACTGGTAGAGTTACTAAGATAATTATAACGTATTATAGAGAGCAAGCACCCAGACAAATACCAAGGTAAGACATTTTAAAACTATTGGCGGGCCGGGAAAGCGAATATGGCCTAACCATATTGCCACCGAGAACGTCATTTAGCTACGAATAAATAATGTACAATTTAATAAATAATTTATTTTAGATAGGTACCAGGCGCCCAGTACGTCTGCTTCTTGTCTCATGTATTCATGTAAAAAACTTTCATTGTTAAATAAGAAGTCGTTGTTAGTTAGACCGCAGAGAAAAAACTAAAGTCGTGGGAGAAATAACAGACCAGCACGCTACACTTTTTTTTTTTTTTTTGTTTCACCAGGGAGAAATGCAGTTTACGCATACCCGCTGCCCGGGGGAGCAGACGGGTTATGTGGGACTCGCTCCGCGTCGGCAGAGAATACCCACTAAAAAACCCTGGTTTGCACCGTCAATGCGCCTTGGGCGACAGCAACGCGGGTCCTTGACTATAACGCCGCGAAGCTGTCAGCGCTGGTCTGCTAGGCAGACTCGGGCTGGCCCCCCCACTTGGGGCAGCCTAGAGGTCAGGCCCGTAAGGGCCGTCCCTCTCCTCCAAGGACGGAGTTCGTGCAATACGTGGCCGACACCCCCGTGCCGACCTCGCGGAACTCCGTCGGGCGTGCAGCCGCCGCCGCACGGTGGTTTTTTATTGTGGTTTTCTCCACTTGAGCTCGCGCCCCCTGGTCCCGACCGAAGTCGGGATAACAGGCGGTTTTTTATTGTGGTCTCACTCCACTCGGGCTCGCCAGTCAAGGCAAGCCCCCTGGTCCCTCCAGCGAGGGGAAACAGGTTGCCCGGCGACCAGTCCAAAAGGACCGTATCCGACGACCACGAGAACCGTGGCCATCGGACCCGCCGCGCCGCAGTGATACACTGCCAACCCGCGCCGTCAAACGGCTCCTCTGGTAAGGCGGCAACGGTCGCAGAAGACAGGGAGGACGGCAACGAAACACCGCGAGATCCCCCGAAGGGCACTCCTCTTCCCCTGCGACCATCGCCGACAAACCTCTGGTAAGGCGGCAACGGTCGCAGAAGACAGGGAGGACGGCAACGAAACACCGCGAGATCCCCCGAAGGGCACTCCTCTTCCTCTGCGACCATCGCCGACAAACCGGCGCAAATGCGCCCGACAACACGTCTCTCACCAATCGGACAAATGCCCCGCCATTGGGAGAGACCCACAGGCCAAAAGGCCCCATCCAGTGTGCCGAAGCACTGGCCGTGGAAGGCGTCGAACACCACAACGACGCCAACGCTGGCCCCCGGAGCCACGCACAAGTGCGTGCTCCCACAGGGAATTAGCCGTCGGGTAGCAGCCATCTCTCTACTACCCGCCGTTGCCCGGGGTACGCCGGGCCGTCAAAGACGACCACGCGTGGAGGCTTCCCTTGTTGTACCCCACCAGCACGCTACACTGAACGAATCTATTTAATCGTGTTTGACTGTCTGCCGTAAAATTGTATACTTATAATGTGTACATGCTATATACTAACTATTCACATTTTTTTGATTTGAAATCGAACATTATATTGCTCTTAAAAGTAAAGTCGTTTAAGTAAATCCATTATTGCACGCTGACTGACTGCATTGTTGTACAATTTAGGCAGTCTTACCTTATTTTAATAAGGTAAGACTGCCTAAATTGGGCATGTGCCTGAATTAAACGATTTTTTTTATCACCATAAGCAACTATGATGGAGATAGCTTTATATATGCCAATAAGACTATCTTTTCACGTGTATTTCTTAACACATGTCGTAATCATGTCATTTGGGTTTGAAAGTTTCATGAGGTCGTCTGGGCCTTTAGCGATATGGTCCTTAAAGCCTACTGGGAGAAAAGCGACAGTGTCGTTAGCATAGTATGAAATGATGTACCTATAAATGAGCGAAGGGATCTTTTCTCAAATAATTTAGGTAACTTAGGGAAATAGACATAATTTTGACATGGTTACTCAGTTAAGTAGGTAATAGTCATACAGGCGAGCAGGGTAATGGCAACTGACCAGTGATTGATTTGTTACTAGTTCGTTGCCACAACGACTTGAAAGAGAGATATTTCTCGTTTCATCAGTCGTCGATAGATATAGATAGATAGATAATCTTTATATAGGAAGAAAGAAAGAAATAATGTTTATACAGTGACATATTAATAAATTAAATCTAAAACTAACACAAATAGTAGCATTGTAAACTGTTTGTTCGCTACCAGATGCCATTTGCCATATGCCAAGGTATCCGCAGAATACCAGCGCCGTGGCGCCTGTGCCGCGGCAATAGCTGAGCGGGGACCTGTTTGGTACCCATTAGGTTTTAATGTTAGTCTTTTTAAGTATTCTTTTGTATGTAAATGTAAGTACCAAATAAACGTTGTTCTATTCTATTCTATTCTATACAATTATGTAGTAAATTCATAATAATGTAACATGTCACCGAAAATACAAAACGCTCAGCATATTAAGTCGCGGCGACAAGAGACGCCGCGATGCTTGTCTTTTGCACATGCCCATAAAGAGACGCACATTGCACACCATACCATTGACAGAGACATTAGAATGTACAACTTAGGCGGTCTTATCGCTGTAAGCGATACCTACTTACCTACTATGTGGTGTGGTATCCACTATTTCCGAACAACAAACCAGGCTCTGGCAAACCGGCTGGTGGCGGTAAAACCAACACGATAGAAGGCGTAGCTAAATACCCCAGGCCGATGACGGGCAGCAGCGTCACCGGAGCAAGAAGCTACGCCCTGCGATCGCCAACCCGCCTGCCCAGCGTGGCGATTATGGGTATATCCTTCAGAAGTTTGCCGTAGGTGGACTGCAATAGGCTGATGATGATGATTTACCACTTATTATGTTACATTGTATTAGAGCAAATTAAAAGCTCTCTAGGTATGCTAAAAGTACTATTGGCCACGAGTAAAATTAAAGTCGCCTTTGACGGTCCAAATCTACATATAAACTAACTCGTCTCTAATAGGATTTCCTTTGCAGCCGCTAACAAGTAACACGTACAAAACACTCGACTAATTCAGGCATTGTTTCGGCCAGCCCTTCACTAATGAAATATTAATTTGCTGCTCGTTTGCAGCATTGGTAACAATAGCGGATTGGGTTTGTAACATTGTACAAGTTTATTCATTATAGAAGTTAATAGTCTCTTCACGGTGCGAAAAGGTTATCAGTGAATTTAACCAGCGAGCCGCCAACCGCTCGATGTAGGTAAGGTGGGGCAGGAAAACTTTGCAAAAAATTTCCTTTTGTGCCTTGCCTGGAGAATTCCGCCTGGACATGTGTTGCCATGGCTGACCTGGAAGTCTTTAAACAGACTCCGTACCCAGGTTGGTCCTAGCAAGGAGAATATGTTCAGGTGGGAGTACTCTGATGGGTCGGACCTTGCCTGCGAGTGTGGTGCCCCGCTCCAGAGTGTGTCGCACCTGGTTTGCTGTCCCACGAGTGGAGAGACCTGCTCGCTCACCGAGCTAATGTCCGTGACTGGGGGTGCGGTCGGGGTGGCGGAGTACTGGGCACAGCGTGTTTGATTTCGATTTGCCATCGAAACGCAAAGAAGAAGACTAGCTAGCTGTCGTTCGCTGGCTGGGACATGTGGAAAGGATGAGGGAGGATCGTACGGCCAAAAGACGACCAATGGGTGCCTTACAGTAGGGCTCCCCGTTAGTTGATGAAGTCAACAAGGACCCGAAGGCGCTGAACGTGCTCGAGTGGTCCAAACTTTCTTTTTTTATAAGAAGATCTTTCAGGATGACCTCACTCCACCTGATGGTAAGCGGCCATGAGGTCCAAAAGAAAACTGGCAGAAGACCGGAAGAATTGGTGCACTTTTTTATAGTGGCTCGACATAGTGGCTTCCCTACCGCGAAAGAGAAGCCTAAGTCGCTGTGACTTGTGTTACTTGTCAGTTGCCACCGCCATGCCGGCCCAACCCTAACCCCCCACGAGCTCCGTAAGCCCTACTCACCGGCAGAAACATGACCCAGAGGTCATTTGGCTGCGGTATTCTATAGGGTGGAGGTCCTTCCCCGGACGGGCGGCTCAATTCGAGCGAAGAGTAGTTATGCCCTACCTCTCTTACTTTGATGACGGAGGCCAAGATCCAGTTCAGTAAGATTGTACCAAAGTAAATTTTTCGCTTATCAATATTTCAGTTGAATAATAGATGCCTGAAGTTGACTAATGTCGACTCATAGGTGTACATCTAATGAATGGCTGAAGTAACAAAATCGATATTCAGAAAATGAATAGCATTCGTGGAAATTATTCAGTTTGACATTCAAACTAATACGCTTGGTATTTGTTCATGAGATATACATTATCCTTTCAAGGTTAGGTTACTATTAGGTGTCTTACTCACTCCGCCACCAGTTGCTCTGCCAAGTATACACTTCTTGTAGTACGTACAAAGCAAACGGAATTTTACGACGAAACTTAGTCTTTCACTATTGGCCTTATGCGTAAGTTCAGTCACGCAGAGGGCTATGGTAGGCATTTCTTTACGAATCTAATCACGAATCAATTCACCTATTTCTGATTTTGTTATCTAATTTGACGAAAGAAGAAAATATAACTAAGCATAGGATATAAATCAGTTTGCACATATTCGCATTCATAGCATTTGAAAATATAAAGTGATTTGAACAAATCGTATCGCGTACATAGACGGAGGCATCAATTCGCGGGAAGATATTAAAGTAGTTAGAACTCGAACGCCGCGAGCGACGCCGACATGTTTGCCGCAAACACGATTCGTAGCGCAAACATGTTCGCATTAATGTATCTTTAATTTGAAATAAGTAATGTTACAGATCCCACGCCCAGACATAAAAGAACGCATCGATATGGTATAGGTATCGACCTATTCCCCATTGTTAAATTTCCCAAATAAATCATCATCATCAGCCTATTGCAGTCCAATAATGGACATAGGTGTCTGCAGTTGTTCGCCACCGAGGGCAACTATCGAGCTGCCAAAAATAGGGTTAGGTATTTTGGTATGACAAGACTTTATAATTACTCTCCGGGCTGGTGACCGCTTCGTAAGTCTAGTCAAATGGTCTCAGATGCCACCCGACAATCGCGAGGTCCCGGGTTCGCTTCCCGGGCCGGAAATAAACATTGTTACTGGCATTTACTTGGCATAACAATTTTTTAACTTTAAAGAAAGAAAATTGGTTTACTTACCAATCAGACGAGCAGGAGATCTATTGAACAGTATCAATTAGTAAAAGAATTTCAAGTAAATAAAGATCACAAAAACAATGTTATTTCACTATTCAACAGCGCAAGTCACAGACTTATTTTTATATAACTTAACTCATTTTCAACTATATTTATTTTATGAACAGGGACTTGATATTTCGGCACTGTTGCAAGCGCCATATTCACGGAAGAACTGAAGTTTTATGCGGGTAGGTGGTGTGCAGACAAACAGTAGCAGTCGAGCAGTTTTGACTGCTTGGGCAGTTGGCAGCAGTTATCAATGCCTCCAAGCTGTTAACCATGACTACAAGTGCAGTCCAAGTATATTGATCACTAACAGGTCGAGCTGTCTGTGTATACTTAGCGTGCCTATTAGTTTAAAGAACACAGTAGGTACTAACACTTGTGTATGTGCACATACTGCTCTTGTGCACTCAACCAGAAAGTCTTACGTATTTGGTCTTCTACTTGTCAACTTGTACTGTTGTTCCAGCGTAGTTGACAAAGTAATCTCAGAAACCGTTTAGCAGATTGAGCAAACACGCCACCGGGAGCGACGAAGCGCCACGTGCCAGTATCGCATAACCGATGGCGTCGGAGACGTCAGCGCAAACATTGGGCCAATATTCGTTATTACAATACGCAAACACGCGCCAATTGTTTCCGCACTTTGGCAAAGTGAATGTTTAACGTTTGGTGTGTTTTGTGTAAAGATCCTTGAGATAGGGCAATCTCAAACAGACAAGTCTATTTTGGATTCTCCGACAATATAGAGGACGTCATGTTAACGCGGGATTAGCTAAACAATTTTCTGATCTAATAATACCAGCACAACTTCAAAGTAGTGTCCTGTGGTTTCCGGAATTAGAAGGGGACCAATCAATCGTCTTAGAGGATGACTAAGAGAATATCAGGAAAATGGGTAGCTTTTTTTTTCTAGAGGGGAATGCATAAGGCACCTTCATGCAGCCTCCGGGGGGAGGTGACATGGTGTGTGGGACTCACACCTCCCAAAATGAGAGGGCATACCCACTAAACCCCCCTGTGTCGCCAGTGGACAGCAAGTTGCAGGGACACGGGTAGCGCCGAAGCATACGGCCACATCCCTGCCTGCCCTGGCCAGTCGCAGATGATAAGCGGCCGGCACTCCTAGGAAACGGGTAGCTTGCCCAACCTACCCAATTCCAGAGAGAATAATAGTTGGTTAACACTTTGGACACGTTTTACTGAATTGAGGAGATCTTAAAAACTCGTACAATAATTATACATATAGTTGTCCTGATAACAATGTAGGTCCTAGTAGTAAAGCACTGTGTGAACCTACTTGTTTCAATAAATATTTTTGAATTTTAATAGTTCTGTGGCCGAATTCGGCAGTAAGACCATTGAAAGCTATGTTTTGTGTGTTTAGTAATTGAAATACCTTTTTGATCTAGTGGCCGCAAAACCAAGAGGTTTACCGAGTTCTTCTTAGAACATCTAGACACGTTTATTTAGCACATGTAAAGAGGTTCTAAATTTATCCGATGGAAATAAAATGAACGAAAATGTTCATTAATACTAACTGTGTCCAGAAGGCAATATAACTAAGAAGTGGCTTAGCTAGTACTGTTTTAAAATACTTTTTTTTTAAGCGAGAGGCGGCAGACGAGCAAGTGTGATGCCTGATGGTAAGCAGTCGACACCGCCCATGAACACCCGCAGCTCTAACCGAGTGGCGCTGCCGGCCTTTTAAAAATGAATCCGCTCGTTTATTGAAGGTTCCCAAGTCGTAGCTGACGGTACTGACTGTGAGTAGATAATACCTATAATTTGTAACAGGTGTCTGCTTAACAAATGACTGACGCCAGTAGGTAAACCTTTCTGACTCCATTGAGCCCTTGCGCAACAAGTTGCCAACGAGATTGATAAATTAACCTGTAATCAGCGGCTAAACGTAACTGGATCTTAAGCTTCACCCAAGGACCCTCTATAAGAGGAGCTGCTTGTCTCAATGTAATATTCGCGTCTCACCTGGTGGTGACAGCCCAATATGTTACGGCCCGCCTCGGAGGACGCCGCGTGAGTGACAGCGCTCATACGACGGGACCGCCAATCACACACAACTACTTACGCCCACTATTTTATATTTCAGCTTCGTAAAAGCCGTGTTAAAAATAGCAGGGATAAATAAATATGACATACATTGACCCACTAAACCTTTACGTAGGCACTGATTGCAGGCACCATCAAAACTTTTGTTTAATAACTACCAAATGCCGTTTTACAAACCATACTATTTTGTTTAGAAATTCCGGTCTCACAAGGTTAAATTCTTGAGTATTCACCATAGGGTGAATTCACCATATCGCATATAGATGCATAAAAACATATACTTACAATTGAGGTTTGCCGCATGTTTTAGGTATGTTATGGTAAGTTTCTGGTATTTGACGATATCGATAAATCAAGCTTATAAATCTAAATGTTGTTCTGATAAACACTTAAATCGACAAATTACTACCGCTTCAGAATTCACTATTCTCTCGAAAAGAAATTGGCAAGAATGAAGTAGTCGCTCCTTTCAATTCAACAAGGTCAATAAATAGATGTAAAATGTTTTATTTAGTCAAAGTCTATCTTTATAATATCAGAGAAGATTGCCTACGTTAATGTGATTTTTGCGCTTGTGTACTTATTGTAAATCGATCAGTACAACGAAGGTACCTACCTCAAACGTATGTACATTGCGTAAACGCAACATGAACATCCAGACACGGAACAAATCCATCTGTTCATCACATGAAAATGTTTGTTCCTGATGGGATTTTAATCTGCATCGACCCTCGTCTCTCAAATCGCAGAGCAAGATACCAAGGTACCTACACTTAATGGTAGCCTGTGATGGTAGCTAATTACTTTGGAATTAGTTTTTGCAATAAGTATTAATTTAACAAAACGTTCTTTATTTGCGCATGTTATTTGATTGGGTATGTGATGTTCTCTGTTATTTAGCGAGGTCGTTTTGTAATACCGTATTTTGGATTAAATCTCCACCATGATTGATTATGTTAGAGATCCTAAGCCTGTTGTGATTAAGTAATTTACTAAAAAAATATTGAGCACTGCATAGGAATAAATAATTAATTATTAAACATGCGAATATCGAAACGACAATTTTTTTACCAAACTCTTAAGTGTATTAAAGGATAAGTATTATAGTCCTGTGTGCTTGTAATTTAAATGGCTGCTTTGTAAAATATGTGAAGCGATGATTAAAACAGACCCCAGAGGTCTGGAGAGCAAATTCATTTATTACGTTTACTTTATCAACGCCAAAAGCCGGGGCGCTTGATACGAGTAACGGTTTAAATCCATTACGTGATGAATTATTTACACGAGGACTTTTGTAGGATCTTAGGATACAACAGGAATCATACATCACAATCAAGAGTCACATGACATGTTTACAATAATTGTTAAGTATTATTGCACACATTCCTGGTTCTTCTTGTAGGTAATGGATAGGTAGATGTATTGCACACCATACTCGTAATATATATTTGTCGTACAATTAGTTTCTGTGGTAACGGACAAAGAATATAAGTTGCTGCCCCATCTCTTCTCGTGGATGTCGTAAGAGTCGATTAAGGACCTTTTGAGATTTCAGCTTCTTTGCCGTTGGTTGATCAGCCGAAACACCAGTGTCGAAGTCACCTCGATATCAGTCAGTGCATCTTAGCCGCAGCTATGATATGTCATTAATTTGTCCGTTGCCCAAGCAACTTGCATTTCTCTTTCGCTTTCCCCGTCATTCTACTACGCAAACCGACCAATATTACTTACATGTTATGGTACGAAAGTCATTTTCAATCAATTAAGCACATTTAGTGTCTTGCCTTTGGAATGCTCTAAAAATAAATATATTTATAGCACTATCATATCAGCCGCTGTATCTACAGATCTACTTACTAAGGTGGACAGACAATAAAACCCAGTTCGGCTTCCGAATAAACTTTTATTGGACAAACGCCTCCTCGAGTATCGTCACAATTTACATCAACATGTCTAGTAAAATACAATTAATTTATAATTAATTCAACTAACTAGCATATATTATGTTACGCCTGCCCCGTACACAGGGCGTATCAAAGATCGTAAAAATAATTTATACTCTTACTATCTAACAAACAGACATTAAACTCTAGAAGGTGACACAGTATGTTAGAGCTATATTTGTACGTAATTTCAAATTTGGGATAGAGATAAGTACATATACTTAAGTTTGTTTATGTGGCCGAGACTCCACACTCACGAAATACTATGTAAATGGTTAAGTTAAAAAGTACGGTTCTTTACAAGCTTAAACGTTCTGATAGCTATGTCAAAATTTCTTGGTAACAGGAATACAAATAACTTTGGTCAAAGCACAATAAATATTGAACTTTCTTTCACAGCTATATAAGTTAAAGTTATGACAAACTTTTTATTTCTTGTTGACTACGTAAGGAGTGAAAAACGTTTCGAGAGTGAAGAGTCTGTGGGAGTAACGAAAATACTAGGAACTCAAGCCGTCAGTGGTTACCTACATTCGTAATTCTTCTCACTGGTTGGAAGTGGGAAGAATTACAGTTCTAAATAATTACTATGAGTATACTGCGAGTAAACAATTTGATAATACTCCGAAGCGGACAGTGAGTATGGCGATATGACGGGTGTTGCTATAAGTAGGTTTTAATTTATTATGTTATATAATACAGTTATCCAGTTGTCTAGGCCTCATCTTGCGACGCGCTGTTTTCTGTGAAAAAAAAAAGATATATGTATTAGTATTATTGCTGAAACATTCTCTAAGGTGACTGAAGTTTATATCGAATTCTCGTATCTACTCTAGAGCCGTATCACCAGTCTAACATCTACCTTAAAAAACTAAGACTAAAAAAGCTACTGATGTTGATTAGTTTGTTAGTCGACATAGTTTACTTGACAGAAAATGTAATTCGATTAAAAGATTAGTCATTGTTAGTCAAATTCATCAATGTAATAAAAATAAAATAATACTCTCTTTACTAATTTCGGCCACGTTGGTCAATTTCCATGGAGATTCTATGGCAGTTCACAACTATATGCGTAAACACTGCAATCAGTTTACTGCTAATAAACCCCTTATAAGTATCCTAACTTATTCCGTTGTCTCTAGGTGCGAATCTGCTATGGTTCATTGGTAGTGCAGTGTATTTGTCGGGGACAACAGATAATTTATTCAGAACTTTGTATCGATTGTCTGATTGGCGAGCGACGATCAGCAGTTTGGAATCATTTGTATTTACTTTATAGTACCTACAGAACAGTTTATTTGAAACAAAGTAACAGCTAAGCGGTTTAGTTCCTGTATAAAGTTTATAGCTGAAGAAGTATAAGGTTAATAGGTATGTTTTATTCAGGTTTTCCTGAAATATCGAATTGCCCAAATGGCTTCTAAAACAGAATGGCAAGCGGTTTGTCTTTCTTTTTGATCGACTTTGTGATGACACTTTTGTGCTCAATAACTCGTTACCTATCAAATGAATATACGTATATACTGCTAAAATATATCTGCATCGTATAATGAAACACCTAAAAAAGTGAGCATAGAGTTTTTTTATTCGGCATTTTCAGATATTTCTAGTTTTAGGAAAGTTTCAGGAAAAGATAAACATTTTTTTTAGGACAACCAAAACTATATCTTAACTCGAGTAGTATGAATCTAATACGCTGATAAATTTCCTCGCTATTTCAGTAAACAGATTCTTACACTTTGGTATGTCAGATCTTAATATACCGCCATTCATCCCAACCTTCATATATGGAAATAGAAATATCGTACAAGGCTATTCCATTTCCTGGAATCCAACCCAGTTCTCCGTTACATTACAACTGTGGATTGTTGCCCGCGGCCCCGCGACCCCAATAATTAGCATCAGCGACGCCTCTCGGATTAATTAATTGAAACGTTCACTGCCAAGGAGGTGTGAGCCTCGGCACCCGATACAATGGTTGCAGTACAAGCCGATAACTTAATCTTCGTAAATGTGTTATATTTGTTGACGTAATTGTTTCATAAGCACTATAAATGAGATTCGTCGGCTCAAATGACTGGCAACATAATTGCAAAGGTTTAAGGTTAAACAACTATATTTAGGCAAAAGGTACATTCAATATAAGCAATATATTTTAAAAGAAGCCAAATATACACCGTGGACCACGTAGAACTATCTACCTAGTTCGAAACATGCTTATCACATATACTAAAACATATCGTTCAAAACGATATTTTGACAAAATGGCTAGATAGGTATTGGAAAGTTATATAATATTGACACATTGGTTGCTTAACTCATTCAAGTAGCTACCCAATTAGGTACAATGATTGTAAGACCAACGAATCCCTTACTCACAGATTTGCAAACACATTATTCAATAACTAAGTATTGTAGATTTGTTTAAATTAAAAGTAAAAAATAATTTTAAAATGTCGAAGAATTGAAAATTTCAGAAAAAACTCATCTTCACAATATTTTAATGCAAGATTTGAAGCAAGAATTTAATTTAGGGTTCAACTCACTATGGGGCGAGCTAATAAGGAAAATCCATAATAATAAAACGTTCAAAATGACAGCGGGAACTTATTAAAGATTTTCTGGGACTATTAGAAGCCAATATTAAATTTTAACAAGTTTTTGAGGGAAGCAAATAATGATTGGTTATATTAAACCACGTGGCCGAAATTTGAGTCCACATTTAACAATGGATAGCTGAATCTAATAATGCGCACAGCTGTGGTGCGTGAATACAGGTGCAGTGTGCCTTTTAAATCACAGCAATAGGGTTGTCTTTATGTGTTGTCTGATAGGTCGACGTGATGCAACTACTAAGTTTCTACCCTAAAGATAGACTGCTCCTATCGCTAGAGTCCTGACTAAAAAGGCTCAGTAAAGCTTTCGTTTAACGCTAGATTCAAACATTCGATACGTTGACAACGGCGCAGTTCAAATAAAATCGCGTCAAACGAACACAAAGACTGCAGTCACACAGAGGGCACAATCGGCGATAAATTCAAACAAAACAAATTCAATTTACATTGTTTTGTTGGACGGAAGTGGGGCGGGCTCGGAGCGGCGAGCAGCGGCGGCACAATGATTCGATGCCGCTTATTAATCGCGCTAATCCCCGTTTTCTGCGCGCCTATTGTGGCTCGCGGCCGAAGTTTCGCTTAATCGACGACTTTTAGCAGCAGACGCTTTGGAGTTTGTAATACAGCTTAAGATAATGTTAATACTGTTTAGCCATGTTTAGCAGAACAGCGCTTACATATAGGCCACGGGTAGACGCCACCGGTGGGAATAAGGGATTACACTCATTTAAGAAGTAACCCTATTAGATTCTATAGAGCAAATTAATGAACAATGTTACGTCAACGCTTCTCTACGTAATGGGTTAGTTCTGAAAATGATTAACGCACTAAAACGCTACCAGTGACTTTGAAGCTTGATAAATGCTCTGTCTAAATCTTAGGGCTCTGGTAGCTGTAAACTTTTAGATACAGCCCAACAATAGCTTAAAATTGGCGTTATAGCTTAATATAGCAGATGAGAAGAAAAGACCAGAATTTATTAGTCTCCTATTTCAAATCAACCCACAAACAAGGAGCAATTTATTTCAAGCATAATATTTTATGGCATGTCTAAACCTCCGAAATTATAGTATTCGCCATTCCAAGGTATTAAATCATATTGACTAACATCTGACAGATATCCAGACGGTATTCAATAAAAATCATTTGCTCATCTTCGCGCATAAAATGGCGACTACGAGTGTTATTAACCTTCAGATATGGAACCATTCGGCACATGTGTGCTTGGGGTAGCTGCTCCACCCGTTACAATGTCTGCCCTTTCGATTTAGGTAGTATGACGATGGGTAGGTTTTAACAATTCATCAATAAAATGATCAAAGCATGCTTCTATAAATTCAAAACGATGGTTCATAAATAACAAGTAAAATGTTTTTGTTTCGAATTTTACCCATTTTAATTAATCTTAACGAGACCATGGTCTTAAAAGGTTTTTCCTTATAATTTGACTTCGGATCTTCTAAGCTTTAGGTTCTTGCACATTGTGCCAGCGGCGTAGCGTAGTGGGGGCGGGGGGGGGCGGCCCGCCCCGGGCGGCACATTTTAGGGGGCGGCAAAATTTCACAATCTATAATCTATCCATACTAATTTAAATAATAAAATTATTTGAACCATTTCATATTTTTATCGGAACTACAAATTCGGACCGATTGAAAAGAGCATGTAATTTTTCATTACTTATTCTGTAACGGATTCGGGGAATCCCTTTTCTTTGAATGATATTTTGTAGCGATTGCTGCCAACACCGTCCACGACTTGCGGGGATTCCCCGTATTTTATGCTTTGTTTATGTGTTAGTCATAAACAAACAACAGCGAGAATTACTGACGATTCAAAATAAAAGGGCGGCAAAATTGTCTTCCGCCCCGGGCGGCCGACACCCACGCTACGCCGCTGCATTGTGCCATCAAGGTTGTCAAAATAATAACGTTTTTAATGCCGGAGTTAACTCTCTACGAACTTCTATGCATCACCCACATCAACTTTTTAAGCCTGGTGATTATCTTTGAGTTTATGATTACAAAATGTTGACTAATCTTCGATCAGGTAAACTAAACTTACGGCCTGTTGCGACCAGAATTGCGCCATAAAAGCCACTGATATACTTTTATAGACGTTTTACGGCCGCGAAACGGCAAATGTAGGTACTCGTAGTTTCGTTTCAATAACGCTACATTAAAAACCGTATTTACTGAAACACGTTTTACGGTTGCTTGTAAAAACACTATCTTTGGTAGAATAGTTTCAAGATTGCTGTTTCATGATGCGTTATTCTATTAACATTATTATGTTAAGTGCCAAAATACCGAAAGTAACAGATAAGTACTTAAAAAACTTACTAAGTATAGGACTCTAGAATCAGGCATGAAACAGCCTGGGGAATAGGTAATAACCATCTTAAACAACCTAACCTAAACTTAAGGGACTAATCGGAATACCTTGACCCAAGTTTTAGGAAAAATTCAATTCCTGTCGGGAATCGAACCCGATACATTTCGCCATTTTTGCAATTTCTCTCCATCATAAACATTGCGACTTATTTTGAAACCAGTATTATAAATTAACTAAACTTTAAATAGATATAAGAAGGACAGAGCTAAATTCTCTACAACGCATCGTACACAAATACCAATATAAACATTATCTATATACAGAAATATGACATAAACATACATACACATAGGAAGGGCTACAGTTGAGGAAGCTCTAATCGTATACGAACTACAAACACTGAAGGTTCTACTGCTGCAGAAGAGAGGATGCAAGAGTGATCTGGAAGAAGTGTTAGATGCTGTAGCTATAGATAGATGTAACAGTGTTAGATGTGGAGCGATTCATGATGGTTTTGCTATGGGTTTTGGTGGGATGAGGAGCGCCAGGGTACAATGCTACCCCTACAGCACCCTGCGGAATCATAATTATGAGGTCGAAGATTTCTTGTGAATTTCGTTGTTGATGATCTTATAGCACCCTGTTATTCTTAAACTCGAGATAACTAAATAGATATCCAATTTAATTGATATTCTATTTAATTTACTTCTAGACTGTAAAAAATGTTGTTTTGCTGTTATTATCTTTCAAAAGAATACCTTTGTGTTCCATTTCAATTAACATTTGTGAGTGATGGCACACAGCCGGTACTGATAAGAAATTCTTGGACATTTACTTATTTATTCAATAAAGTTAGGTCATTGGTACTGTTATAACAAAGTACATATATGTGGTATTGTGTCAAGAGCACATCAGTTTTTACCTTAAATAAAGAGTTATGGAGGTAGGTATATACTGCAAGGAGAACGTGCCACAGGGGGGTCTTGAGTGGATTCTGATTTAGTAGAGTTTAAGAATATCAGGGTTATCTATGCTGTGATATGAACACACGAAACTTACAGTTTAAGTTTTCATGGTCACTATCATAACTATATCTATTTATTGATAGTATAGGATTTTCACCATTAGTCCAATTTTATAGGCTTCAATATTTTGGCACTGTTTCAAGCGCCTTATCAGGTGTTGATGGCGAGTGTTTGAGAGATCTGCTTGCAAGAGCGCCGAAATATCAGAGCCTCAAAATTGAGGTGGTAAAAACCACGTTAGTAAATGTAGTTACTAAATGTACATTTATAATGATAGTCGAAATACACACAAAACAACCATAGCAAATACCTGTTGAGAGCCTGTTCAGATGACGCGCTCTTACATAAGCGATTGAACCGCGCGATAGGAAATACTACAGCAACGCGTTTGCATGTGAACGAAACGCAGAAATATATCAACGATAGAACGGCCTTCGGTGCCTGTTAATGCATGGCTTAATCTTGCACTATAGGTATTGTAAAACTTCGAGTTCAATCACTGCGTAATCCAATACGCTTTTAAACATATTTACTGTCAGTTGTTTCCAGGAGACTACGCAATCTATTTGAAGCTAAGCTAATATGTTTTTTCATTGTGTCAAAAAGTCGACGAGGCCGTTGTATCTTATCTAGATATATTTCTATAGCATCTCACTATCGGGCGGTTCCAAAAAGCCAGAGAAAACGCGTCTTCTTAACAGGATCTAAAGTGCTGGAAGATCAAGAAGACAGATAGATAGTTAGCCAAGGAGGCTGGTGCGAGTGAGACAGCCTGCGGTTACCGTGCTCGTCCCGCTCGGGCGCGTCGGCGGCCCCGGACCTCTTGCCCCACATCCCTCTAAGGTTCGTCCAGCCCGGCTCCCGCTTCCAGTAATACGCTCCTGTAGGATCATACCTCTGTGAGATGCTGTTTGTATCGGTACGAGTACGGACGTGAGTCGTGTGATGCGGGTGCTTTGAACGAGGCTTTTTTGAGTTTGAGTCACTTTCACTAATTCTTTGATGGGGAAAGCTTTTCCCGGATTATGTGTTTCCTCCCTACTACCATGGAACCCGTTAAATATGTATCGTGAAGAGTATCTCACGGGCTAGCAAATCATGGTGATTGATAGGAATCTATGTATCAATGTTACAAGTCATGTGACCTTTTTCGATTAGCATCAAGTGAAATTTAATGATAGTGTGGTTAGAAGCAGATATTTTATTTAAAACTTTATAGTGCGTACTATATCTACCGTGCACATATATCTTTTTTGAATAAGTAAAGTAACCACTTTTAGGTTAAGATAGTTAGTGAAAGTAACCCCAGGAATTTTTTATGTACGATAAGTCGTGATGATTGTATTTGATTTATTTTACGGTGATCAATTTTTTTTTATGAGGTAGGTATGCATGTCTGGCTATGATCTATTGAGTATGTGTTGCACCGTGAGTTCTGTTAAGTAATTTAATTGATTGAAGAATTTGGTTTATTAGTAGTAAAGTTTGACATGCAAAAGTAACTTTTTCCATGTGGCACTTCCATGTGAGGGCTTGAGCAGAAATGCCTTAATAGTATAATTTTCTAGTGAGCGCGAGAAGATTATGATGCCCATGATATCGTTCAAGAAATCTTGTATTTTATATTATCCTTTTAGAATCTTTAAGATAAAAGATACTGAAATTCGTTGAGTCTTTTGAAATGAAAAAATCAGAACTCTTGACCTGGCCAAGTGTCGATTATTGCGACCCTCCCACGCAAGTAAAGCGGCTTTTATGGCGAGAGTCAACAAGAGGAAGTGTGCAGTCTCCCGAAATAGACCGGGTGTTGCGGCCCCACCGAGGAGCAATTTAACTGGGATAATCGGCACAAACCCTAGGCAACTTTCCTCGTCGTTCCTTGTCGTCTTTAACATAACGGCACATACTTACTCAGGGCATCATTTTCTCAAAATGCATTTATTTAAAATTAGTAGTATAAAATTAGATTCATTTCAACAACAAACATTTTATCATAGTAGAGATAACCTCCTTCTTTTTAAATCGGTTAAAAATGTTACCATAATTCCCTTTCTTTTCTGTTTAAAGGGTCCCAAACTTTTGTGTGCCGAAAAGCCTCAAATTTTTGTGTGCCTTTCAGCTTACTTTAAGACGGTACATAACCAGTAATTGCGCTTACTGTTTACCCGAAAAACATATTTATATTTAATTAGAACTAACATCACGGTTATACGTATCAAATAATACCTGCCGAACGCATCTAACATCCAAAACTAAGCATAATCATTAAACTTTACGGTAAAGTTAATGAGAAATGAGGCCTCTGAACCGCGCGAGGTTTGTCCCCGAGCCATATTGACTCGGAACATTTAATTTAAAAAGCGGACGAACCGCAATTATTATTTAATTCAGTGGGAGTGATTCCGGCGACACAAATTGCCGCGCCCGCTCCGGGGCTGACACTGAGTTAACTGGACGAAATAGCTGAGGGAATGTTCATGAAAACGTTTAAACTTTCGCGTTGCATCAGGACTCAGGTCGTGGTCCTCTCTGGGAGAAACGCCGGGTTAAAAAAGGTTCATGAAGTAACGGGTCTGTTGCTTTATCGGTTGAATGGTAAGCGTCACGTCAACGTGACAGTTACTCTTCCAAGCAATTTAGTCTATTAACTAATGTTGTTCATCAAAATTTTGTAATTCAGAATAGGTATTGGATAAACAATCGCTAATGATTCAAATTGCTCTACGCTGGATACGGTCGAACGGAAGGAGGTGATATTGGGGCGCCCCGACCCACAGATGAGAACTAAGTATATTCCATATGTGGTGCAACCACTTGTGCCTTGTACAATTGAAGACGAAGGGCTGGCTAGTGTTTTACTAAACAAGAGCCATTGCAAAATAGGGTCACACATTTAACGCACACAAAACGTTCTATTCTTTATAGATTTTAAATTTAATTAGTGTTCTTGTAACGTGATCAATCTTAAGTCATCGACCCTAAACGAGCCGCATTCTAGAATTGATTTCGAATCGTTAGAATAACTTCTGATTGTTTTAAATAGCTTCTTTAATGTTCCTTGGTCTGGAAAATTGAATTACAAAAGCACCTTTGACCCGATATGTTTTGAACACTGCAAATGAAGCTAAATACTCGTATTTTAGATTTCTTTTA
This sequence comes from Conogethes punctiferalis, assembly GCA_031163375.1. Taxonomy (NCBI): domain Eukaryota; kingdom Metazoa; phylum Arthropoda; class Insecta; order Lepidoptera; family Crambidae; genus Conogethes; species Conogethes punctiferalis. The sequence continues at coordinate 506,392 of CM062096.1, read as the reverse complement.
GGATCTCAAGTTGTTGTGACATTTTAATCACATTGAGGCGGAGACAATGCGAAGGTCATTGTCTTGTTGTAGTTACTCTATTACTTTAGGGACATAAAAATGCAGAAGAAAAGTACAAAAATAAATTAGAAGGTTTTTGATCAGCTAGAGAGCTGACGTGTTATTTCTTAATAAAACTCTTGTCTAGAGAGACAAGACTACTGCTGCTAATTTTTAAACAGTTAGTCTTAAAGATACATTGTTGTAAAATGCTCACAAAGTTTCAAAGTGTCCTTAAACTTTACGTTAAGATCCAACAAGTTATATTCCTGATATGGTTCCAATTAAAATTCCAAATTGGAAAAATTGTTTATTTTATGATCAGGTGATTGGAGTGCATCATTTAGAGACTTCACGCTATTTTGCTACTCAAATACCGCTACATAAAAAAATTATGAATTTTAGCTAGCAAAGGTAAGACTTTTCGTTAAAAAATTAGATTTTCATATTACTTATTAAGCAAGATAGTTTAAAAACTAAACAAAAAGCGCAGACGAATACTAATCTTAAGAATTAATTATCTATTTCCACAATTAAGTCAATTAATTTCTACTCGGCCGACTATCGAGTTTCGTTACGCCAATTCGGTAATGAAATGTAAAAATTGTTTTGACAGCTGCCGGTAAAGAGTAGGCGTCAGTGTTCTTGGCCTGTAATAATAAGAAAACAAACAGGATCGGTGCGGTCTGAACAATTTGGAACACCATTAAACAGCTTAGGTCAGTATGCTACGACAGTCGTAAGACCCCGTAAGTTATGCTAATATCGAGTGAAAGTTGACAAAATTTTCATTGACAAAATGACAATATAATAAATTCGAGTTCTCGTAATCAGGTTTGAAATCCGATGCACACTCAAAGACGTATTGTTTAATTGATTTTAAACAACTTTATGACTTTATAGAGCTTAAAACAACAAAACTAATTATATGACAAAAAAAACATAAAATAGACCATGCTTCCATTTCAACTCCAAAATATCAGCTACTGAGGTCAGCTGTTCTACTTTGACCTATCTAGAAACTTAGACCAATCAGTGTTTAACAGTAGAAGCTAAGTACATACGAGTGTAGCAAACTGAATTAAAACTTAGATCGAGGATTTTGAATCCTTTGACGCTGCAGCCGTCATGAGCTGACGTGACGCTAACCAGCAGACATCTTGCTCGGTACAAAATAATGGTCTTTATAAATGTCTATTTAAGGGTTAATTAAAAACTTTGTTAGGGAGCCAGGGGACCGGCAACATGTTAAACAATCGCTTCGGGGGAACACAATTTAATTCCCGACCGCCGAAACAGTTGTAAATGCAAATCAATCAACGTTAACTTTATTGATTTCGTCATCAACAGCCGGGGTGCAGGGCGGGGGTGCGCTTGCACCCCAACGGGGTCCACAGTACCCCTCGCCAGTCAAAAGCGTTCAATTTATTATTAAACTTTTATGGAACTGGAATCGATTAATTGCGATCGGATTGCTCAACTTTATAGAATTCCATTGTTTTCTAATTGAACGATTGTACTTCACAAGACCTTACAAGGGATCTATTAATTTTATATTTATGGACAAGCATGACGTAAGAATTGAACTAAAATGGCCTCCACTGTTTTAATAGACTTGAGGATTTTGTCCAATTAAAAAGTCGTTAATTAGAAAAGCTGACGCGGATTATCTGTTTGAGAACGTTTGAATAGATTCTTGTAAATTGTAATACGTACTTGAAACTTGCGCTACTACAAAACGTTACTTATATCTTCAAATAAATGACGAATTACTTTATAGTGCTATTCAGTCTATAAAATATATTGCAAATTACTTTGATATGAGAGACTCTGATGTTTTTTCATATACAGGAACTAAAATTTCTCATACGGACACTACAATTTTTCATCTTTCACTGGGTTCTGGTGATTTTTTTCTGCCATTTTAGACAGGGCCCTTTAGTAGGTATATCGTTGCCATTCTTGTCATTTCGCTTAAGTTATTGTGAAGTTCTTTTTCTACACTACATTACATTGAGCTATTATGATTAAAATATTATTTTATTGTAAAGAGCAACTACACGAGTTTCTTGTTGGATTTTTGCTCAGCAGAATACTGCTTTTCCAACCGGTGTGGAAGGTTAAAGATTTGTAAGTATATTTCTAAAAAAAAAAGAATAAAGATTCATTTAATTTTGATTTCTCTTGGACTGCTGATGGTAAACGAAACATTTTGGGTTTACCAGATCTGCTACTATGAACAAGAAAATAAAATTAAAGACTTAATTTTCATTCTTATGGTGTTACAATTATGTGAAAACCATATTACATTGGAATAAATAAACAGGCTGTAGATTTCTTAATCACGTAGTAGATTAGATCAATTTCCCCATGTGGTTTCGCGTCAGTGCAACTGATAAATAAATTAAGATTAACTAATTAGATTGAGGTCCGTCTCGTAATATTGATGAAGGAACATGGCGCCTGTGATCGAGTGCCCGTCGAGGGATGCTGACAGGAGTCTGTGGTCTATAACGTAGATAGTGTACTTGATAACTATTGAAGGCTGAGGTTCTTGCTAGGAACAATGACTAAGCATGGAACCCGGGCTAAAATAAAAACTGAGTTACACTACATTTTATTCATATTGTCAATTAATTTTACACAAGTGTGAGTGAAACAAAACGACGCTATTTGTCCTTATTATTTCTGAACGTGTCACAAGAACGAAAAAAATATACGTCAAATGGTCACCTTTGGTCTGAAATCAAGTCAAATATATTGAGTTATGTTGTTATTTTAGCCCGGGATCCATGCTTAGTCATTGTTCCTGGGATTCTTAATGACTTTACGATTCGTCTTGGTGTGTTTGTGTGTTTGGGCGAGTCTTTTAAACTAAGGAGTGCGCTTTAAAATAGAATATAACGCAAATGGCTGCCTAAATAGTCGATCGTTGGAAAATCAAAAACTGTTTTTTGGTGCTTCTGTAATTTTTTGTGATTTTATTTTAGCACTTTGTCTACAACACATCCATGAAAAGTGTCTTCTTTCTAGCCATAACCGTTTGGATGGTAAGCCGAGTATGCACGGACGGACATGACGAAACTATAAGAGTTAGGGACATGAATTGTGTAACTTTAAAAATCATGTAGATATACCTAAAGTATTTTGCAACGCAAATATTCCTAATTTCATCTTGTGCCATGTACACAAAGTAGATGTGCGCTCCATTTGAGACCGTCTAAAGGTCAGTTCCGTTTCAAGCTATTTGCTAGACGCGAATATTTTCTGCTGAGTGCACCGAAGTATTCCGTTACTGTTTAAAGCATTTGTGAGCTGTGAACGCAGCGGTTTTTAAAGTGAATTGAGCGGAAAGAAGGGATATTTTTTAAATAAACGCTTCAGCATCTAGTTACTTGTTTAGTCTGAATTTACTCGTAACTACTCGAGTTCTTTGCAGTTGTTAATGTTACACTTCCATTATAATCTTTTCATTGAACAATGTCATTCAGAAAAGAACTTTTGGTTTTAAGTTATAGTAAGCTAAGTTAACCACATTGGCCAAAGTACCACAGGTCCTTAAATTTCTTTACGGGTGCGTAAGTTTTCTCATAACCTTATCTTTTAGAAACGTGTGTTTAGGTGTTGTAAGGATAGTCCGAGACGTGTTAACTGTTAAGTCGTATTAACGGTGATCTAATGTCAATTTACGTAGTAGAGTAGGTATATGTTCCGTAGATGATCTTCATAATGAGTTGGCGTGGTAAAGAAGTGTGAAAAAGTTGAAATGCATCATTATAATGGATGGCAAATTACCTGCTATATAAGGGTGATACACTTGACTATGAGTACTTAATAAAAAATAACAATTAAGAAACCAAAAAACGCTGTATACGAAAAATGGTTATTACTTAGGTGTAATTTTGTGTTCGTCATGAATGGCGCAAAAGAAATAGGATTATCAAACTTATTTGTTCTCGAATCAAGGGCAACTTACATTTATTTACAATCTACCTAAAAATTGGCGTATGGAATATTGTTATGTATCCTTTGATACACGTCTCATGGTTCAGGTGGCAAATGAGCTCATGTGCTACGGTCTGCAATATTACAGTTGCAACTGGTATGTGACTCCGAAAGGACTAGGCTGGTCAATACTACCACTGTAGGTATAATGAAAATCCTCATAAAACTGATTCATAGTAGATTTTAACATTTCTAACATTGAAATGGGTAGATACAGTTTATAACAAAGATGATGGGCTGTGTTGGTGATGATGATGAAGTCTGAATTTAAAATGCTACTAGGATTTTATTACATTGGACTTGTAGTAACATTAAAAATACTGTACCATGATCGGACACCAAACATTATGCATTTGTTGTAGGTACGCATTTCAGAAATTGACAAAGAAATATGACCTTCTTTTGTGCCATTTGTGAAATAATTTTTTACACGTAGATACAAGACAAAGCATTGGAATTAAAACATTTAGTATTGTATACAGAGTTAGTTGGCGAGAAAGTTTAGATGTGCAAACCGAGACCCGATAGGAAAGTGCTGACCTCTATATGTCAACGGATGCAAAGTGCAACTACTCGATCTATGGGTTGTAGACACGTTTAATAGGAGAATGCATTGTCTAGTTCTACATGGAATAGAATAGGCTTATTGTATCGTTTGTTAGGAGTAGTCCACAAGTTTGTTGACGGCTTATATGCTCTATTATTATTGTGTAGGTTTATTTATAATACAGGTACTTTTCTAAGACAGACTTTGCAATGATAACTCTTGGCAGAAATTACACAGGTAGATGATTAGATGATAATTAAAATGTAAATTAGCATTTTTGTTGGGTACAGTAATTGAATGCTTAGTTAGGTGTGCTTTTTGACTGACCCAATTTAGAACTAACATTTTACCCAAGAAAAAATACAGTACACGAGCTGACTTAATCGTTTGTTTCTCAATTGATCCAGCAGGGAATCGAACTCGAAACAGTTTAACTCTTCTGTCAATAAAATACAGGTAACCTCCTGATGCCAAATGTTCTTTTAAAATCCAATACTTATTGTTTAACTATTGGCTTTAAGATTATAGAGAGAATCGATTTTTGTTGAATGGGCGCGCTTCATCCCTCCAAAGGGGACGGGGCCGTCCAAATTGCAATGCAAGCAATGCCTTTCTTCGTAAATATTTTCTGCCTTAAAAAAATCATGATCTAATCGTCCATTACTGTCAACTTGTAAAATGAGCCTTAGTCCTTAAGCCATAGAGCACATAACCGGCCAGCGCTCGCGGGGTCGGGTCGTCACCTTGGTTGGTGTGCGGCTTGACCGGCCTCTTGCCCCAGGCGCCGTGCAGCGCCGACCACGCTCGCTTCTCGCCCGCGTCCGCTGATAGTCGCTCTGCCTCTTCCAGCTGTAGACAAGTTAAATACATCAGTGTTATATTTGCCAGCATCCTGTTCTATTTCGGCCAAACAATGCTCAGAGGCGACGAAAGTCTAGAAGATGATCGTGGTTGGGAACACCGAAGGCAGAAGATCGCGCGGTCGTTCACCAACCAGATGGACCGATCCAGCAAAAGACTCATCGTCCTCCAAGTTCCACACGGTATTAAGAGGCCGTTGGAAGCTGATCATCCGCTCCAGATGCGACCCTGACGCTGACCACGATCCTCAGACATGAGGGACCCACCACACAGAGAGAAAGAGAATAGAGTTGACCGGAATGGTGAAGGGAGTGACCTAACATCTTTTCGCTTCAAGCCACCCTCACCTGCCCGTGGTGCATCCTGCCAAACAACAAACGAGGCTCTGGCAATCGACTGGTAGCGGTATTACCATCACGATTGAAAACGGAGCTACAGCGATAGCGTCACTGGAGCGAGGAGCAACAGCTCTGCGATCGACCTGCCTGCCCAGCGTGGCCATTGACGGTGAATCCTCCAGGTGTTTACCAAAAGTGGCAGTAGGTTTTAATAGTACTCAGGTAAACGCTGCTGCCCGTTTCCTGATATTCCCTTATTCGTCTTCTACGATATGTGGATTTCGTATGGTATGAGATGGGGTGGTCACGCAGGGATAAGTTATTATCACACAATCTATCATTATTTGAAAAAAAAAAATGAAAAATGAAAATGAAAAATCTTTATTCAGTATCTTTAAGATAATACATCAACAGTGTCTGGAGTCTCCTTTTAAATGTTACACCTGTGTTAGGAGACATTTCAAAAAAACAATATCCAACAAACTTCTTACGCTAAAAAGCATAGAAAACGATGATCACTAAACGACCGGAGGCCAAGTCACTGTGATAACGGATTGGCAACCAGACCAATCAACTTTCAGTTGCCATACTGGCCCGAATGATGCTTCTTTAAGCCTCGTTTTCTCTAACTCCCATATTAAAGGAAGGAGGCGATGAGTCCATTTATTAGCTGTAAATAATTAAATAAATAACCCAAGACATGCCACGCTGGGCCACACAGCGCCATCTAGCCCCAAACTAAGCCGAAGCTTGTACTATGGGTACTAGACAACTGATAAACTTACTTAGATACTTCTTTTTGTAAATAAATACATATTATAGAAAGAAAACCCTCAGACCAATACAAACAGACATGTTCATGCACACAAATGTTTGTAATGTGTGGAGATCGAACCCACGACCCTTGGCTCAGAAGGCAGAGATCACTACCAATTGAGCCACCGAGCCAGTCGAAATCTTCAAGTAAAGTAAACCTATGCTCAATCTGTATCTAAGTTTAAAGGTCTCTCGCTGCTGTCACTAACAAGGTTAACTGTTCCCGTATTAGTCGTCCCTTGAAGGGCCTGTAATCCATCTGCCCTACAGCTCCCAGTTTGGGGCATTCATCATTAAGGCGCCCATTTAGCCTATTGTCCGACGAGTGAGAGGTACTAAATAGATTTCGTAATTTTAAGAAACATGAAATATATTCTGGAGGCACGAGAGTTTTGTGTAAATCGGAATAAGGAGTGATATACGGCTTTTGGTAGGTAATAGATAATTTTTAGGGAGTTCTCTCCTTAGAAGAGAGTGGAGCTGTGAGTCCCACATTGCCCCGCCAATCGGGGTAACGTATGCATAATATAGTACCTACTTAAGAGGTACTTTTCTGACTTAAAAAAGAGCACTGAGGACATTGAATCGAAGTACATATAGTTAAAATGTAGTAGAAATGTGAAAAAGTAGTTGAAAATGAAAGAGGATAAGCAATTTAATGCTAAGAGGTATTTGATTTAGTGACAAAATTGAGTTGATTTATTTGTAAGTATAAAAAGTAAGTGCTCATAAACATTACAGATCTATGAAAAACATTTAACTTTTAAAAAATTAACCTAATGTATTCTTGAGAGATGGTTGACAAATTATATTGTTTTTTTAAATACATTATCTTCATCGTTATAAATTATTTCGACGTAGAAGTTGAATGACGTAATTTTTCGTGTAAAGACTTTGATTTTTCCAATTTCCCCAGCGTAATATTACGTGATGTTGTGATCCATTTTGCAGAAGAGGATATGCCTTATTAAGGCCTCGTATACAAACTGTTCGTAGCACATTCGCCGTTTGGTATAAGGAGGTAAGTATTGTTAAAAGTTTTGACGTATTTATTTATGTATTTATTTCAGAAAACCAACGGCGTAACAAAAGTAACTTAAATGTAGATTACATTTTAAAGTAGGTAAGACTAATTATAGGTTTCCCTTAATGTAAAATTTATATAAAAGACATTACATACCTATACAGAATATTATACTACACATCCGTTTAGTATAATAATATTACGTGTAGATTAGTGTTTTAGAAGTTAGTTAGCTTTGACACGCTTAAAAGCCACAAACAACTTGTCTCTAACTAAATTTTTCCCATTACAAGTACAAAATGATGACAGGGTGTATCACCTCACAACACTCAGACAATTAGAATGATTTATTTCCTAGATGACATAACCAGGAATCGAACCCGGAAACTTCGGAACGTCCTCATTTTAGACAAAAACTCCAAGTCTGTCAAAGTATAGTTGTAGTGCGCGTGTAAGTGCATACAAGCGTATACCCGGAAAAAGTTACGCTCATCTGAAACCGCCCTTATAGCGTAGATTAGTTCCTGCTAAGCCTCAAAATCAATAACGTCACCGGTGCAGGGTTCCGTAACTATTAGTAAATAGATTCGCAATCGTAGTATGAACACAAACAGCCGGGGAATGCAAATGAGGCTGATTCCCATTCAAATTGGTGTTATTGGTGGCTGATGGCGTGACGCGGCACGCTTGTGCGAGCTTCATTTGAATGAGACGTTTATATCATTGTCTTAGGGTCGGGCTATAGCCAATGGACCAGTATATAAACAAACAGATCACAGGTGGATTTAGGACAAGGCCGTCCCATCTCATCCCGTGAGTGTCGTAGAAGACTACTAGGATGGACAGCAGCGCTTACATGGGTAAAAATAAAGAAAAACCAAGACATGCCACGCTGAGCCACGCATCGCCATCTAGCCCCAAACAGACATGATCATGACACAAATGTACTGTGCGGGAATCGAACCCACGAACCTTGGCTCAGAAGGCAGAGGTCACTTCCAAATGACTAAAGCAAACCCAAATGAGAATAGGCTATTATGGCTAAAATTGTAATTAGTCCCTCTTTTAGCTTAATCACAAATAAAAGACCTTTTTTCATTAAAATAAACAATAGCAAAGATACAGGGCATCAAAAGTTAGGAGTGGGAGTCTTTGACGTCACTCGCTCCGGTAAAAATGCCTCACCGAGTGACGTCACGCGTAATTTAAACAGGCTATTTGGTACTTGGTAAATTTTAGTTTAATTTACAAATAAAAAAATACGTGTCTTTTATTTTTGAATAAGCTAAAAGACAGACTAATTACAATTTTTAGCCCTAATAGCCTATTGTCATTGAGTTCCCTCAATGATAATTTTCATTTGGGTTTCCGCTCGGTCACCAAAGGTGCGAACAATTAGAGAGGCCTAATGTCCAGCAGTGGACTGCAAGCGATGAATGATGATGCATTTATTTCAAACCATGGTGACGCATAATGTAGCACTAGGTTTGATAGTATAAAGTTGTATACCAGAAAAAGACGATGGAGAAAATTTCTCGATTTTTTATTCTGCAACTTTCCAACTATTTGCAGCTTTTGCGAAGACATCCGTAAACTTTTGCCGGATTCAATTTCTCTCTTTCCTCCAATCGAAGAGTCATTTGAAAACATCTTCACTTAAATTGTTAGACATTTGTGTGTGAAGTTGTTTGACATTTAAAATGTCCGATTAAAATTTTTCTTAAGCATAAAAGCGGAGAGTGAATGCCGTAGTTGGAAAATTGTTTTCTTGAAAATAGTTTGTAGAATTGATTTTTAGATTGGAGCTTTTTATTCTTTGTGTCAAGTATCATATTATGATAAAAGTTCATTCAGGGTTCAATTTGATTAGAAAGGAATTGTAAAGGTTTCGAATCCGAAGGTTTTGGACTTGAGACAGTCGGATTCATTTAGAAATTTTCTACAATTCTCGGACATACTTGTCGTCGCAGTCATTACCTTTACCCGAAGGTTGCCTGGAATATATCAATGATAAAAAATTATAAAATAAAATTTGCAATGTGTTTTTTAATGTTTGAGCAATAAAGGACTATCTATCTAGCTATTTTACACTCTTAAATAATTTAGCTAGTAATGAGTACGTGTGTCAGTAGCTTAAAGGAATATTCTCAACGCCAGATAAATATATTTGCAGAGACGATGAATAATTATTTGTTTATCGCAATCGTACAACCCTAACTGATAAATATATAGACACAAACATTATGTCTGCTCTTGGATGTTTGCGCGTCCAATTTAATTCGCTGTTATGCCATTTGGAGTATTACTCGTAATACACACAATTAAGATAACGCTGTTCAAATGCATGCATACTATTATTTACAACACTAGTTGAATATTAAACCAAACAATGTGTGTACAATTCAATTGAAACTATCCGTATTAAAATGTTGTCTCTCGAGGCACATACATTATGATGAAATAGGCATTAAATACATTGACATCAAAGTTACCTTAATCAGTTCTCTTAAGGCCCCTGTGAAATCAGCACTCGTTACACAAAGTACGTTAAATCGTGTATTTTTAACTTTTTTAGGATATGAACCTCTTCCCAGCACATGTGTTCCCTTCGTCTCATAATCTTCGGTCTTTCAAACCGAGCGTGAAGTGCACTAAAGCAGGCCGTCACAGTTTGATCGATCTACGTAACATTGCACGAATGAAGCGTGATGTGGATAGCTCACATTTAGAACTTCAATGTAAAAAAAAGTATCAGAACGAACGAAGGTATCGTAGCACTAATACATGTACTGTCGTGTTTTATTTTACTTAAATCATTGCACACAGCCATACTGCGAAATAATCTGCAGTTAGAGGAAAGGCTTAAATTAGTATACTTAGTAGTGTATGTAAAGTTTTCAGCTTTGGGAAACTAAGTCGAGTCTTCTCATAGTCGATCCCACAGTGCTTAAAGGCGAAAGTCTTTGGCCAGTGCGTCCTACCCGTTATGACATATGGAGCCGAAACGTAGGCACTTACCTACGGCTCGAGTCATCCACAAGTTTCCTAATAAGTAGTATTTAAAAAAAATAGCAGAGTACGTAGTTCCCGTCAAATAGCGTGACATGTTGCAGCGTGCAATATCACGGCGCGGGAACTAGTCGTCGGGATTAGCCGCGAGTCGAGAGACCCTCCCGCCTAATGAGCGCAGGACTCGCGGGACCTCTCATGTAGGACACTATAAGAAAATGTTATTTGAAGCACTCTTACCTAGATTCTTACTTTAAACCCGAAGAAGAAGAGTGTTTTAAGGCGTTTGTTTATGATCCATTGGACGACTACGCATCGTTTGTTGCATTATTGAGAATAGAATGTGAAAATAAAGTAGGTACGTACCTACTGCGAAATGGTGGGGATTTATGATCTTTGAATAAAGTAAACAAATGAGGTGAAACCTTTATCGACTTTTTAGAAGCTATTTCTTAGTTTTTTAAGTGATTTAGGAAACAAAATCTTCGAAGCAGAAGAAAGATAATACCTACCTATAATGGATAGGTATTTTGGGAGAGTCCCCTAGTAGGATACTTGTTGTACAAGATAATTTCTGCGTCCCACATACCTAAATATCTGAAAGGGCGCACTCGTCGCATTTAAAGTATTTTCCAGTGCAACGTTGACTAAATACTTATGGGAAATGTTCTTTTAGACCAGACAAATTGATATTTCTCCCCTGAATCCCCGATGTGGGAATAGATTCCGCTTCTACAAAAGTTTAATCATCAGACGAGGTAGCTTTTTACCGTAATACTGCGAGTAAAGTCACCTGTAAGTGCAGCATTAGGATCTATCGTTTACATTTTTGCTGTTTCATCAGTGAACGTTTTCTTTTTTTTAAATTGATTAATACTAACACTAAATATACATCGATCACGTTTGTATACCGGGTTAACTTATATCCCACAATATGAATAGAGGCGAGCCTATTTGGAATAAATCAATTAATACTTCTGCAAAACCAATGCGGAGCCTTCTAACGTTTCGCGCTAAGGCTTGCCTTACTCTCTCTCGTTCTTCTCTCTTTAGTCTTAACCACCAAGATGACTTTGAACTTGGATTCCGTGACATCGGATACAAGAATGAAACCCAAAGGTTATTCGTCGTAATTCGACAAGCTGTAAAGCGCGGGGGCGTCGCGTGCCCTAATAGACATATCGACTTACTCGTAAAGTTATTTTATAACGCGATGTCATATTATTGTCCCGGACCTTCCAGTGAACAAGAATAAAAATAAAACAAATGCGGGTAATTGGACGCCCCCGGATAGATGAAGCGAAGATCAGCGCAAGATGGTATTTGGAGTATAGCTGATGATGGAGTTAAGGGATGAGGGAAAGTAATGACTTCCAACTGTGTTATGTTAATCGTTTGAATGAATCGTTTAGGTTGAAGTTGAAAATTGAATCCTATTCAATTTTCAACTTCACTTATTCACGGCATTATACGCCATAACTACTTTTAAAATTTATTGTGCTGACTCACTTTTGTTTGGGATCATGCATCACTCAATCATAAAACCATTTTTAAAAATTACTCTGCTTTTAATGTTTCTTTCAGGTAGTCATTAAATAACATGGACAAAATCAAACATAGTCGTTTTGAAATGCTGCGTGATAAAATGTAGTCTAATACCTATTTCCCATCTTTTTAACCATAATGCCCAACCCATTCTAGTTAATAACATTAGGTTCGTAGTGTAGCATTACTTTCAAGTTTACTAGAAAAATAAAATTTAAATAAGAGTTCTGTACTAGAAATGTGAGTATGAGTCGAATTACTTTGTCTATAAATAACTTTTTATTATTAAAATTGCGCCAGCCACGAGGTAGTTTAAATTCAATTTGTTACCCTTACAGCACGCCCACCGCCTTATAAACACATAAAATTAGTTGTTACAGAGAAAATATGAGTTTTTTTCCGCGCATGAGAACTTGCGAACAAGTTACCCTAAATACAAGGTTGCGTACCTTAAATATAAATCTTCATTTAACCATAAGGGAAGATCCTTTTTAGTATCCTGATAATATTAAGTGATCATGTTTGGATGTTGAAAAGAATTTAAAATGAGAACATCTATTGTTATATACGTATACGACGCAACGTCAACGGCGTTCCACGTGTTAATAAAACACGTCACGTCAAGGGTCTTTGAAAAGTTATTGATCAGGAAAATTTAAATGCCAATATACTTATTGCGACACCAAGCAATAATCTATGGGCAAATCTCGCGTGGTCCGCGATCACGCAAATGTAAAGTGGCATTCATGCGGGACAAATGGCGATGATGTGTCCGTCCCGCTGCGCAGTCACCGGTAACTCGTGAAACATCGCTGTGATATTTGTAGGCGCATCACGCTCGGCGCTGCCCGTGTCCACATACATGGAAAGTGGGCAGCCGTGCGGGAATAAAATGGTGGCAAAGTAACGGATTTGTTTGCGCTCGCGTGAAAATGTCACGTCATGTTTTGAAATAACTGACAATGAAAACAGTCGTCTAAAAAGATTTAATTACCATTTGTTTTCGTATTTACTGCGGTAAAATAATACGCAGGAAATAGAAAAACAAATGTTAATTTATTCTTATTAATTTGCAGATAATTTGGGTCGCGCAGATCCGACCAAAATTTAACTAATTTATATGAAAGGAAAGGTTATATAATGGCTTTTATTTTATGGCTGCTAAACAGATTCTGTTGCCCAAACTACAAGTATGCAAGCTACAAGTTTTGAGGTAGAAAGTATGCGATGTTGGTAAGTACAATCTCAAAGCGAATACCTACTCTGAAAGCAAACTCGTTTGCTTTGGAACCGCGTCACGCACCCTCTAATGGAAGCGTCAAATGTCACGGGACAAGCTTGCTCGATTCGATTTCGCACCTTTGCGATGATGCTCCTGTTATGGGGACTCGGGATGCCGACCTCACAGTACAAACAGTCTCGAGTAAACGAGGGATAAAAGTAGGCGGCGGGTTTACATTTGTCACGTGTAAAAACAAATTACAAGAACACGTAGCTCTCGAAAATTTAATGTTTTGAACACATCGGAGTATGAAATAAAAATAAAATAAAAATAAAATAATTTATTTCTGCAAGTAGATTTACAAGTAAATTCTTTTGCACGTCAAACTTTTTTTTCCCTACTAGCACTTCGACGTGATAAGGATGAGGCCTGATGAGAAGAAGTGCCGCAAGAAACTCATCAATTTTGGCTTTTTTCAAAAATATACATAATCATTATACTGTTGATGTCATACATTAATACAATATTTGTTAAGTGCAGGCGAGCAGCTCATTATGTCCATGTAATATTATCGTCTAGGAAGTCTTGTATTTTATAATAACCTTTTTTCATAAGACATGACTTAATATGAGACTTAAACCTATGTATTGGTAATTCAACAATATTCTGTGGTACTTTGTTAAAGAATTTTACACTTAGCCCAGCAAACGAATTGTCAGTCTTATGCAGCCTGAGATTTGGAACAGCAAGTTTGTTCTTGTTTCTCGTGTTAAATTTATGGCAATCAGCATTTCTTTTGTAAAGATGAATATTCTTTCGTACGTGCACAATACAGTCGAATATGTATTGTGATACTACAGTCAAAACATTAATTTCTTTAAATAATTCTCTAAGTGAAGCACGCGAGTTAAGTCCATACAAGAAACGAATGGCCCTCTTCTGCAACACAAAAATGGTTTGGATATCAGCAGCTGATCCCCACAGAAGCAGACCATACGCCATGATACTATGGAAATAACTAAAATAAACAAGTCTTGCTGTTTCAATGTCTGTTAGGTTCCTAATTTTTTTAACAGCATATGCAGCCGAACTGAGTCTCCCAGCCAAGGCGGTTATATGAGGAGCCCACTGTAATTTATAATCTAACGTTACACCCAGAAAAGTGGTCGAGTTGACACATTCAATTTGTTCATTATTTATAACTATATGAATTGATTGAACACGTAATGCATTTGCTAGCACTCGTATCATGAAGAACGAAATAAGTAAGTTAAGTGAGGTGACACGTGTGCATCGTTGTCAAATTCGAACGCTTAATTAGACGCGGCGCAGTGACACGATTTGAATATTTGAAAATACAACGTGACTATCTCATAATCGTCTTCATCAACAGCCCGCAAACGTCCACTGCTGGATTTGCTTTAGTCTCCACGCTTGGCAGGCGGGTTGGTGACCGCAGTAGGTTTTATTTGTATGTAGGTAAACGCTGCTGCCCGTTTGCTGATATTCTTTTAGTTGTATTTTACGACACCCACGGGATGAGATTGATTTTTATTATGATCTCTTGCAATGGCTACATACTTTACGTACCTACTTATTCTAATGTATTTTACTATTTACCTGTTGTACGGGGACGAGTTGTTCGATCGATTCCAGGTCTTCGTAGTCGGTCTCAGGTCCGGAGCGCTTGCCCCACGATCCGTGGAAGTTCGCCCACTTTTCCTGTATGGACATAAATGATAATTAACTTAAGAAATGCTAAGCTAGGCCACACAGGGTCATCTAGTCCCTAACTATGTGTGTGTTATAAGGACAATCTATACGCGAAAACTACTGTATGGAATTGAATGCGGTTCACCAATGTATTGCTAGAGGTCTAATTTAAAATTTAGGCACCCTTTTATGGAAGTCCGTTATTTTTGAAACCGTACAGCCACGCGTGCGACGCCGCTGGCGCAGATAGTCTATCATTAAATTCAAATGTTTTCTTATCAAAAGTGTAATTTAAAATGTACTCACTGGTGCCCTCTTTCCCCACGCCGAGCTCATGTCCTGCCAGCCCCTCTTGCCCCAAGCGGAGCTCATGTCTTGCCAGCCCCGCTTTCCCCACGCCGAGTTCAGGTCCTGCCAGGCGCGTTTGCCCCAAGCCGACGACATGTCCTGCCAGCCCCGCTTGCCCCACGCCGAGCTCATGTCCTGCCATCCCCGCTTGCCCCACGGCATCTGCGACATGTCGCTCCAGGCCCGCTTGCCCCAAGCGGAGTTGAGATCCTGCCACGCACGCTTCCCCCAGGCAGAGTTCAGGTCCTGCCAGCCCCGTTTCCCCCACGCGGAGCTCATGTCCTGCCAGCCCCGCTTGCCCCAGGCAGGGTTGAGGTCCTGCCAGGCGCGCTTGCCCCACGCGGAGGACATGTCCTGCCACCCTCTCTTGCCCCAGCCGCCGTGTAAGCTCTGCCACGCTCTCTTTTCTTCGTCTGTTAGTTCTAGTTCGTTGTCATTCTGGAAACAAAAGAGAAGGTATCTTAATTATTTCCTCTTTACAGGCAGCATGGCTATGCATATCTATTGTGGCGTCTATGAGATGCTATATTATGTCGGTAAGTAAATAACCTTATGGTCAAGTAGCTTGACATTCCTCTATATGATCCAATCAGGAATGAGGAAGAGGTGTACAGAAGTGGCAATGGGCAGAGCATGAAAAGTGAGGAACTGATGAACGTCTGATGGTAGACTTTTATGATGATGACCTTTAAGAAATATGACATGTGGAGATCGGTGGGAAGATTTGATAAATTATACTATGGTAGTCCGATCTAAAAGTAAGTAGCTTGAGCATTTGTGTTATTGGTATCAGAACAACGAAGTTACCACAAACATAATTAAGTACAAAATAGTAACACCCAGACACGGAACAAACACAATTGATGTTTACGACACGAATGCTTGTCGCGTATGAGAATTGAACCCTTGAAATTGAACTTACTACTTGTAGATATTAGTAATTAACAATTTGTAGGCTTGAAATACGTAATACGACTTTAAATAGAATGCTCTGTATAACTTCTAATTAGGTACGGTCTATTATTGTAGGAAGATGATTAATTATGCACGAAGACAAACATCGGACAATGTCCCCGTAACGTTCACCAATGTTGTTACAAGCCCCTACACAAAACTTCTAACAATTGCTCAATAATGTATTCCTGATGTCCTGATGGGTTGAATTACTTATTAATAAAGTGGGACGACATATTGGATAACAAAGGATTAGTCAACTCGTAGATTCTAGGATCATTGCTCTCATCTCTCACGCAAGCAAGATTTTGCTGCACATATTGAACGAGCGTCTTAAAGCCTACCTAAGCCGAGAAATTGCTCCTGAACAGGCTGGTTTTGTTAAAGGTAAAGGAACCAGAGAGCAAATCTTGACAGTGCGGCAGATTATAGAGAAGGCCAGAGAATTCAACAAGCCTGCCTATATATGCTTTGTGGACTTCTCTAAGGCGTTCGACTCTGTCAAGTGGCCAAGGCTCTGGGAAACATTGACGGCGATGGGGGTCCCTAAACATCTGGTACACCTTTTGCGAAGACTATATGAGGGTGGCACCGCCTCTGTCCGCGCAGATGACATCTCGTCCAACCACTTTCACCCTAGCGCCGGGGTTCGTCAGGGATGCATTGTTTCTCCACTTTTATTCAATGTGTATACAGAGCTCATAATGAGAATTACACTTGAAGACTGGACAGATGGCATCACGATCGGCGGTATGAAAATTTCGAACCTCCGCTATGCAGACGATACCACTCTGTTTGCTACTAGTACTAGCTACATGGAGGAGCTTCTCGGCAAGATGGAACTGGTGAGCCTTGATTTCGGACTTAAGATCAACCGGAGTAAAACAAAAATTATGGTTGTTGATCGCATGAATAACAATTCTCCAGAAATAACAAAAATTGCGAATTGTGATGTGGTCCAATCGTACATCTATCTAGGTGCCTTAATCACGAACAAGGGTGGATGCGTCGAGGAGGTGAAGAGACGCATGGCTATTTCCAGATCTGCTATGGACAAGCTGAAGAAAATATGGAGGAATCGCAACGTATATAAAGCCACTAAAGTGCGACTAGTTCGGGCACTCATATTCCCCATATTTTTGTATGCCGCAGAAACTTGGACCCTTCGGGAGGTGGAAAAGAAGAAAATAGACGCTCTAGAGATGTGGTGCTGGAGGAGAATGCTCGGAGTATCGTGGACTGAATTCCGCACCAACGAGTCTATACTTCGAGAACTCGGCATCAAGCAGCGTCTATCGTCTTTGGTACAGTCCCGTATCCTTACCTTCTTTGGTCACGTATGCCGCCGAGGAGAGGTGGCTATTGAGCGACTTGTGGTCCAGGGAAAGGTTGAGGGTACCAGGCCGCGAGGGAGATCGCCTATGAGATGGACGGACCAGATCAAGGCAACAGTAAAGGGCTCACCGTCGCTACTCGAATGCACGAGGAAGGCAGCTGTGAGAGAGGAGTGGCGGCGCGTTGTGAAGCTTGCCACCAACGCCTGAAATGACGACCACGACCACTCTGTCAAGAGTGACATCGACGAAGAAGAAGAAAGATTCTAGGACTGTAAGTGTATGAGAGGCTGTATTAGCCTCTCGGTAAAAGTCCACTGCTTGACATAATGTAACATGTGGGATATGATGCCTTTACAATTTTTCACTCGTTCCTGGGCTTCTCGCATTCAGCTCTTCCCAGCCATCTTGCGCAAATCGCTTGGGAGCCTTCTGGCTTGGGAGCGTCCTACACTACATTTGCTGACAAGCGGTATTCACTCCAGGGCACGGCACATTTACCCTAACGGTTGACGGTTCTGATATGGTTACTTCTTACTATATGCAGTGAGACCAAAACTCTGAGGCGCGGATAGCTCTATCGCTGGCGGTCAGCAAGTGTTTACTGCTTGGTTCTTTGTCGGCTCATTCACCTCATAAAAACGCCAAGTACAGTCCTTTCCACAGTTCGCTGAGCGATTTCAAACTTGTGGACCAACCGTACCGTACGCGTCCACGTGTCGGCTCAGTATTCATATACAAAGCTACGCAAATCTTTGATACACCACCGCAATACAAATTGGAATGTCGACGCATACCTGTGTACGTTTGTCTATGAGTTTGTATTGCGGTAGTCGCTTAGAGACCAAAGCGTCGGGTGTCGAAGTTTTGAGTAGCCTTGAAGTGAAGAAGCTTATTGTATGTGGTGCTTGGTGACTTGGTGTGGGAGGGCTACACAATAAAATCGAAGGCCATTGGAGGAGACCAATCTCAGTGTGAAGATCATGATTCAGCAAACCTATTGTAAGGCGCCCTGCGGTCTGGTGGGCCGATAACCTTAGGCTGATTGCAGGAGTAGTCTGGAAGGGGAAGGCAGAGGACAGGGCGCTTTGATGAAGTTTGGGAGAGGCTTATATCTAGATTGGTATAATAATAGAATCTAGAATAATAGATCCCACTCGCTAACGGCAATGCTGTTCGTGTAGCAGAGTTTTGGACTCGGAGAATCTGATCGGTTGTTACTGCTAAATGATTAATGCCTAAACTGATTAATGAGATTTGGCTGGTGGAAGTAAAAATCGACACTAGAATCTCTAATCTAGCAAAACTGTTTCAATGTGTACAAACGTGCATTCATGTTAAAGGTTCATGATATCAAATGTAGAGACTCAAAAGAATATAGACTTCTTAAACAGACGGGATAAAACTACCTAATTGAATGGAAATAAGAAGTTAGAATCCGTACGAAAAAGCAGGGGAAAATAAAAAAAAATCCAACTCAACAGCTCAATAACAGCGGAACAGATCGGCAGTCAAAGGCGATAAAAACTCGCCGGAGAGCCGAGCGCCGGGAAAACTTAGCAAAACCGCCTTTTAGTAGAGGCCAAGCGATGGGGCGCCGGTGTCGGCGGGAGAATTGTATTGATAAGTTAGATAATGCGGTGGACCGCCACGCATCAATGAGCTTTAATGTTTTTTTATACTAGCTTAGTATAGTGGGTTCACCTGATGGTATATGAAAGAAAGGCCCTGACAAGCAACCATCACCATGGTGGTCCTCAGAGGTATTTTGGCTACACACACTGCTCCCTAAACGCGACCAAAGTCGTTTGACGAATGCTTCGCCGAGCGTAAAGTTGTCGCCCGTCAGGCGACACTGGTGGACAAGCTGAAATCTCAAAAAATTCCTCAGGATTTTAAGGGAGGATGAAAATTTTAGTCTCCTCCTCCAATAGCTTCCATTAATACATGACTGGATAGATTAGGTTATTTAACTTGATTCCTCCGGCCCCCTTCTATCATCGGTCTAGCAGGGATACGGCGAATAGGCACCGTTATGTGGTGCAAGTTCCTAGCACTCGCACAGCACGTTTCGCCTCTACTTACATAGTACGAACGGCCAAACTATGGAACTCTTTGCCAGACTTCTTGTTCGCTGAGACGTACAATCTTCCGTGTTGTTGTGTCAATGTTTCAGTGAACCGGTTTTGATGGGTGAGCGCGCTCCATCATAGACTATAATATCGCTTACCATCAGGTGAATTGCAAGCGCAAACCCATATTGCATAAAAAAGGATTATTTATGAGCTGAATAAAAGTTACAATCTGTTTGACCTATCCCTATCATTGCAATCTATGGATTCCCATCGACTTCGGCACCACTCCGCGGCCCTAACAGGTTCATTTGGTAGGCACAAGCCTCCAAATGGCAGGCAGTTTCTCTAACTAGCTGCGGTTGTGTAGTTTGTCAGACGCGGCGAAGTTGGGAACTTACCGACTAGCAACGCCGCTAACGCAGATTGGTTTGAACTACTAAACTTTGCACGTAGGTACTTATCTATTACTGTAGGTCGTAATTTTTATACTAATAACCTTGATGAATAAGATGTATTTGGAAAATATATTGTTGTTGAGGCAAGCGATGGGGTAAACGATTTCTATAGTGGAGATCGCTTTTCGGGAAAACTATTGTAGGACGCCTTCAGGCCAGGTGGGGCGACGATTTGCGCAAGATGGCTGGAAAGTGCTGGATGCGAGAAACCCAAAGTTGGGCAAGGTGGAGAACAATTGGAGAGGTCTTTGATCAGCAGTGGACGGCAAAAGGCTGATGATGATAAAGATGTTATAAATAGATCTTGTAAAAGGAGATAGATATATTTTTAGATTACTTGGTAGTTGTCAAAGCGACTTGGGCTTAGGGATGGAGGAGGCTCCATCAGGAGTAGGGAAGCCATTATGTCGAGCTACCATAAAAAAGAGAAAAATTTGTGGATATTCTGCATTTTATTCATTAAACCTTCAACGCTTATTGTACCTTTTCGAAACTAACCTTTCCATATTGTATCTGATATTAAAGTGGTAAATACAACTCTGAAGGCCCCAGGGTGCACTCTTGTTATCGTCACAACAGTACAATTAATTACCGGCTTAAGCGAGTTACTCTCTAATAGACGAAGCGCAACTCGGCTACAAGCGGCGTTACTCGCGGCCGCAACTCGTGCGCAACTCGTGCCCAACTCGTGCGCAACTCGCGTGATCAGTGGGAGCGTGCGTTCCCGTTCAGTTGCTGTCGCGGAGTCTACAGTAATTAGATTGCGCGGTTACGAGTGCAGATAACTAGCGACAAGTAAGTGTTGAAGATTCTGTTAAGACGACCCGTTTAGTACAGCGGTAGTGAACAATGCTTCAGACAGTGTTCGGGGTTCGTTTCTCACACAGTGCAAGCATGTGTGTGTTCATGAACATATTTCCTCGATGATATTTATTTTCTCTACCTGAGGATTGTAGGGAAGATCGCTAATAGCGTTATAACCGCCTAAAATATATTTACTATGTATGTACCTACTCTCCTGTAACATGTGTATTTGCAAAAAAACGAATACCTATATCTGTTTGTATTGATATGGGTGCATGCTATGTATAATGTGTATTTATTTACAAAAAATGTACGTAAATAAGTTTATCACTTGTTTATTTGTAGTACCTACCCATAGTACAAGATTTGGCTTAGACTAGATGGCGCTGTGTGGCCCGGTGTCGGCCTGTCTTAGGATAAACTTTATTCCAAGACCCCCTATTAATTACATTAATAAGTTTAATTTTATAAGTTTAGTGACTCGAAAAAAGAAGAGAATACTTTCTTCAATAAGATAAGTACACTCGAAATGGTCAGAACTCGATAACAAGCAAATATGGAACTAACTTGCTAACCACAAGTTCGTACGCATCGTACTCGACAATGAACTTGAATGTGCTTAGTCTTGAAGTTTCCCAGCTTAGAGGAATGTAGCGAAGCGTTATTAAAGTCGTATCGAGTCTAGAATGTTGTGTGCAAGTAGCTAACTTAATTATGTACCGATGCGATTTACATGGACTCATTAAAAGGAAAGTTATTCATTCTTATTAAAAGATTTGCAGCGAATCACTTTGCAGCCTTTTAACTTCTAACGCTCGGATCATAGACGTCTACATTGCGGTATCGCTCAACTTCAATTTGATTGCGCATTCTTTTTAAAACGAGCTTTATAATAAGCATCATAATCCATATTGGATGACGGATGCCTCTGATTGACGTTTTACAATCACACAGACAAGGCTGGCTAGCGCACACAAGACTTAGGATTTAGGATAGGAATCCTGAATACATCTGTGGTTATGGCATAGTCCAAAAATAGGTCATTAATATGAGTAGAGGTAGTGTAGTAACTGAAAACGTTTAGTCTCACCTTCGAAAGGATGACACCCAATGCGGAGAATCCCTGCCTTTCCCTATAAGCTATATAACTTTATGCAAATGGTCAACAATGTTTTAAAAATCGCTGGCACAGCAACCACACCTACTCCCCACAACACAATTAACATTCTAAGACGAGACAAACGCTTTAATAGAATAATAAAACAAGTCGCTTAGTCAGTGGCGCGTAAACAACCCCCGCACTTTTGCGATCCGGCGCGAAGGACCGAGCGGGCCGCCATTGTGGCGAGCGGGAACGGTAAGAAAAAACTAGGGGTTAGTTTAATTGGATGCAAGAACTAGAAAGGAATCTAAGAACGTACATAGGAACACGTGTATTAATTATTAGCATCCAATAAGATGTTAAAGATTAATATTTAACGTCAATTCAGTCAATTAAGTTCCCCACAAAGGATTTTGACTGGCTCGGTGGCTCAATTGGTAGTGACCCCTGCCTTCTGAACCAAGGGTCGTGGGTTCGATTCCCACCCGCGACAAACATTCGTGTGATGTCACTTGTGTTTGTTCCGTGTCTGGGTGTTTATATTTGTATTTAAGTATTTATTTGTGGTACCTGCGTTGTTCTGATGCCCATAACACAAGTGTTAAGCACTTGTTTGGGACTACTTACTTTGGGATCGGAGCAATGTATGTGATGTTGTCTGACATTTATTTATTTATTAATTTTGACATAGAGAATTTAGTCGCCAACTGGTTTTCGGATTTGGAATAGGACCAAATAGGACTATAGATTCTGTGGTTGTCAAAGAAGACGACTAAGGGAATACTGGTATTCCCTTGAGGTGCCCTACACACTGCTGCCCGTTGAACACAGCTGTGTTTTACCTGGGTAGGTAACGACCGACTGCTGAGTGTGGTGACTAAGGGAAATCCCCCATATCCCCCATAGCAATTGTTATTCCCAGCAATAGACGTTTGTAGGTTGATGACGATGAAGATTTAAGATGTTGCTGTGCCCTTGCAGGGTTTATGTGAGGACTATACCTATATGTAATATCTTTTTGTAACCACATAACGCAATAAACGATTATGATTATGAAGTACTAGCTGTGCTCGCGACTTCGTCCGCGTGGAATAGTTATTTTTTCCCCGTTTTTTTTACATTTTCCATTATTTCTTCGCTCCTAATAGTTGCATCGTGATGTTATATAGCCTAAAGCCTTCCTCGATAAATGGTCTATTCAACACAAAAATATTTTTTTAATTCGGACCAGTAGTTCCTGAGATTAGCGCGTTGGAACAAACAAACAAAAAAACAAACAAACTCTTCAGCTTTATAATATTAGTTAAGATTAAGATAGGAGCATTTAATATTCTGATGAATATATTCCATGAATTCTAAGTTATTTATTCTCAAACGATACTAATACCTAAAGTGTTTTGCAAACAACTTTATAATAACTTGCTTGATCAAAAGAAAATGCTAACATCACACAAATGCTTATTTGTTTGATAACATTCATAGTCTTTAATTCTGAGCTATTTACGGTAAATATTTATAACTTCATTGAAAACTTCTTCCGTTTGCTGCTGAAACACGTGACGTTGTTCCTACATAATTTGCTTTGAGACTTAATTTACTGTGAAGAAATAATAGGCTGGAGTATATTTATTTCCATATTAACTTACTGTACCGTCATTCGAAGCCTAAACAATGAGAGAGACAACTCGATTTTTGACGCTGTGGCGGAAATAGTGCTTAATTTGACTAACAATTCCCCCGACGTATCCGGTACAACATTTCTCTAAACGTCCACCAGGTGGCGAAGTTGAGCTGTTTGAACGGAGCCATTTTAAAATCATTGATGATTCGTTTTTCGAACTGTGCGGACGCACAACGGACAGTTGTGTTAGTGCTATACTGCGTTCAAAAAACGTGAGTACATTATTTATTCCTGCATGTTTAACGGTGTTACCGTTCGATTTTTCTTTTTATTACAGTTATTGGATATTGGATTCACTTATTTCTTTGAAAGATGTGGCTATCTTTTTGCCCTTCTAGTGAATCCATTCCCCCGAGGAGGCGTCGGTGAAAATAAAGGCGTGTAGTGTGAGGCCATAAGGCTAAGCAACTTAAATAATGTCCTGTTGGTTTTAAGCACATGCTGGTTGTGTAATTAATAGCAGATTTTATTTTTGCTTGCCTACCGACGCCTATGCTTCCAAATAGAAACGACGAGGGAAATTCAGAGTTGAAATCGATTTATGCATACTCATTAATGTAATTACGACCTTATATACCGCATACCTGCTATGCGCTTAGCCTATATATATGCTTAATTTCAGTTTTACATTTACTAAACGTTATACCTATGTGAAAAGATGAGTATGTACGGATACCTAATGCTTCGCAAACTGAAATTCAAATGTTACGAAGCAATGGTAGTTGCTTATTTTTTATTTTAACTCAACGACACTATATGGGCCGTAATTACAATAAAATATCGGGCGATCTATTGCTACATATGTACATGCCGCTATATACCTGAATATAACTGTGAAAAGGGCGTAGTTTTCTTCGTTAAGGAAGCTGTTAGCCGAGATTTAAATTATGTTGACTAGCCGCCGACATACCACTACGTATGTGTATTCGGTTGGAGGCATTGCTACTTTTCAGCCTACCTAGCAGTTCAATACAAAACTCTAGAGTGACCGCTACCTGCTCTCAGTCTCTTTATGGCCCGATGTATGCAAAGCGTATTTGCATAAATAGCCGTATTGCACCCCGATGTGAATACAAAGTTTTAGCCTACTGTATAAGGCAGTACAACAATACAAGCGGGCCTGCGCGCAAGCCAGTCCGTCAAATATAAGAACCCGCGCAGGGTTTCTTTTTAAAATTAAAGTCAAGTAACTATTTAGAACCAGCTTGTGCATAGCATGTTTGCACATTAGGCGCATTGCGCTCGGCTGTGTATATAAAGTTTTAGCATATACTACAATGCAATATAAAGATTATGATGGGGCTACTGCACATGGTAGTCCCTCGAATATTTGATACCCGCGCAGGGTTTTCAATTTTAGAGTCAAGCGACTCTTTAGAACCAGTTTGTGCAAAGCATGTTTGCACATTGGGCGTATTGCGCTCTGCTGCGTATATAAAGTCTTAGCGAGTATGTGCAAGCGGGCCTGCGCGCAAGCCAGTCCGTCAAATATAAGAACCCGCGCAGGGTTTCTTTTTAAAATTTAAGTCGAGTGACTATTTAAAACCAGCTTGTGCATAGCATGTTTGCACATTAGGCGCATTGCGCTCGGCTGTGTATATAAAGTCTTAGCATACACTACAATACCCGCGCAGGGTTTTCAATTTTAGTGTCAAGTGACTCTTTAGAACCAGTTTGTGCAAAGCGGTTTACACATTAAGTCTTAGCCTATGCTACAATGCAATGTAAAGATTCAGATGGGGCTACTGCTCATGCTAGTCCTTCGAATATAAGATACCCGCGCAGGGTTTTCAATTTTAGAGTCAAGTGACTCTTTAGAACCAGTTTGTGCAAATCATATTTGCACATTGGGCTTATTGCATTCAGCTGCGTATATAAAGTCTTGGCCTATGCTACAAAGCAGAGTAAAGAATCTGAAGCGGCTACTGCACATGCTAGCCCTTCGAATATATGATACCCGCGCAGGGTTTTCAATTTTAGAGTCAAGTGACTCTTTAGAACCAGTTTGTGCAAATCATATTTGCACATTGGGCTTATTGCATTCTGCCGCGTACCTATATAAAGTCTTGGCCTATGCTACAAGGCAGAATAAAGAATCTGAAAGGGCTACTGCACATGCTAGCCCTTCGAATATATGATACCCGCGCAGGGTTTTCAATTTTAGAGTCGAGTGACTCTTTAGAACCTGTTTGTGAAAAGCGTGGTTGCACATTAGGCGTATTGCGCTCCGATGCGCGTATAAAGTTTCAGCCTATGCTAAAATGCAATACAAAAACTTTCATGGACCTACTGCAGAATCTAGTCCGGCGAATATAAAATACCCGCGCAGGGTTTATCAATTTTAGAGTTCAGTGACTGTTTAGAACCAGTTCCTTGCAAATCGTATTTGCATGTCAGGCGTATCGCGCTTCTATGCGTATACAACGTTTTAGCTCATGCTACAACGCAATACAAAGATTATATCAGAACTACAACAAATATAAGATACCCTCGCAGGGTATTTCATAGATTTTAGAGTCTGAGACTCTTTTAGAACGAGTGTGTGTAAAGTAACCTGGCATATCACCAGATACAGAACATACCAATGTTGCATCCGATGCGTATACAAACCCTTGCCCTAGCCTTCGGGTCTATACAAAAATTTGAGCAGGTGATCTGCGTCGACTCATCGAATAGCCCGTTCAGGTTTCTCCGCTTCAAGAGTCAGGGAGACTTGTGGTGCAAAGCACGTAATGGCGCAAACGTATACAAGCCTTACCTTTGTGTGGCATGCCTATCAGGCCATTGTTAATACTTCGCCGGGATCGAATTATCCTTGGTATGAAAATTTATACGACGGGTTTGCGCAAGTCAACCTGACACAAAATAAGGTTACGCTTCAATACTCTGCAAGGGCAGGATATCTACCGATCTAACCTTATACTTAATATGCTCATAATGACCAATTCTATTCTACATTGGAAAAGCGTATTGGCATATTCTACCCATTCCGCGCTTTATTCCACAACGCCCCAAAGGGTGGCTCATCCATAATGTGTTGCTTACTACAAAAGTTACCCAAAGCGTGGTGCAAAGCCATCGCCAATATAAATACTCCAAGTCCTGGCAGGACTAAGCCTGAGGTTAAGGTTAAAGCTAGCAAGAATCAATTTAATCATATCAAAAGTTTTCGCTCGAAGCGAAGTTTGCTTAAAGTTTCTAAAGCATTTCTAACGTATTGTCGTATTATATTTGTCAAAGATACCATGACCCAATACCGATCTATGTTGTTCTGATTGTGGAATCTTATTGGAATATAGGCCTCCCCTGTGTGTGCTAGTGCTCGACTATCGAAGTAACAGTCTCGAACCTATATTACCTCACTCAGTTCAAATGAATGTACAACTTCAACATTCAACTTTATTCATAAATAAAATTCTGAATCAGCCCGTATCAGGCCACTGCTGGACTTGGGCCTAATGTTCGCCACCTTGATCGATTTTGAGCCTCTCGCATCCAGCACTTGCCAGCCGTCCTGCGCAAGTCGTCCACCTGGCCTGAGGGCCTAGATACCTATAAATCTGAACAAAATGGAACTTGAATGTCAAATTCGGCACATGTAAGACTGCTAAACAATCATGGTTTCTATTTCTAAGCTGAGACCGGAAGGTTCCCTCTCCTAGATGAAATATCGGGTCTATAGAGACACTAGCCATTAATAAATAAATTATTCCCCTAATGGGGTTATATCGGAAACGACATAGTAGTTACAAAACTGCAATAATCAAGTTTGATCAAAGTACCGGCACCTGTAACGTTATAGCCACCGGCGCCGCAGAGCTAGCGCAAGCCAATGCCCAAGTCGTTGACTAGCAATATGCCACGGTTCTAACTTAACTTAACACTCATATAACATCTTCTTAACTAATACAAGTCTTGATGGCGCGTCTCAAGACTTGATGGTTTTCAAGACTTCGTCTCGCTTTGCGTATTCCTGGTTGGAGCCAACTCAAGCAGAACTTTCACACCAGTTGTAGCTGACAATGTGGACATTCCCAGGTATGGGAAGGGCCCTTACCATTTCCAGTTCCTACTAAGTGAATTGTCGCATTCAATCACAGCGAACAACGCAAACTTATATAGGTGCTACAAATATGTCCACCGCTGAAACCTATAACTTGCATACTTGTTGATATTAATTAAAGCAGTTGTTGGAATGCCTGTTACCACACCGAGGTATAGTCTTCTGGCTCGCCCAATGGTTGGCTGGAACAAACTGCCCCAGGGCATTAAAACCGGCATTTGTACTTGTCTTTGTGCAATAAGATTAAATAAATAAATAAGCCTACTCTGATAGTGTAGCACAATGGTAGCCAACTTGATTGGACCAAAGATTTACTTACTTTGTGCGACATATTAATTATTATTACTGACTGCTGGTTATTATTATAATCATACTAATAGCCACGATCTACTGATTGGCCAACCCCGGTGTAGCATTAATATGCTAATTGATAATTATTTGTCTAATGACAAACTATTCTTGAAATCTAGCTTTCTTTTGCTTTTAGCAAACAAATATTCTATTCTATTCTAGTCTGCTAAGCTCCTCGCTCAAAACAAAATAGGAACAAATAAAATTAATAGTTTGGTTATTAAATCACTATACAAATTGCAATGATTTCGATTCAAGGCAGTTTCAGAATATGGTGGGTCTGTTGTCCTATGCCACTGGCTTCCGCTTACCCACCTAATGCACTGTGTTTTTTGTATGCATGTTGACTAAGGTGTAATAGTACATTGACTAAACTTAGGTGGAAAAATCGCCATCGCCCAATGACAGCGATGATGATAGTGACTGACTACCTATTTTGTTAGTACCTCGCCTACTTTGGATTGTATATAGGTAGCTGTTTGTATGTGTGTAACACAAACAGCTGTGATCCGTTCAGTACAATAGCTGAAAACTGCCAATCATAACCTGCGGTTAATCTAGGCCGGTCTGAAAGACTGGATTTTAGTTGTATTAATGTCTATACGTATACTTCTAAGCCAAACGAATACTACTATTTTTCCTCCATTCATTATATATTATGTACAAGAAATTAGACCTCAACAAACAACGTGGTATCTGCTATGGCCCCTCTCATAGCAAATTAATAATTATAACTGACAATTACAAATTGTATGTTATATAACTTTAACGGCCAATTTCTTTACATACCTACTTATATCCTATTGGTATTTCTATCTCATCAGGTAGATTAATAACAATGAATATTTTTTGGTTAGACCGTTATGCCCTATTCACCGCTATTAACTGTCGTACGTGTACACAATACAAAAACTACTAGTCATTACGTTAATGTAATTGTACATTATAGCAGTATTAACCATATTATCGGGTCTTTTACCATGTTATATATCACTTAATACCTTTAGACACTTTACTACTTACACTTCCGTATTAGTGGAACACTTCAGGTGTTATTGGAATGATGATCTATCCCTGATTGCGTTTACTCGCTTTAATACATTTAAACATATTGTGTTACATTCTTAAAAACATCCACCAGGCGATATCAAACATCCTCTCATTGTTTAGGCTTCGAATGACGGTACAGTAAGTTAATAATGGCGTTTTACCTTACAATAAAACGCTTATTAACGTCTTACCTCATTCGAAGCCTATTTTTAAAACTGCCTGCTGGCAAATGAGATCACAATGATTTTAAAATGGCTCCGTTCAAACAGCTCAACTTCGCCACCTGGTGGACGTTTAGAGAAATGTTGTACCGGATACGTCGGGGGAATTGTTAGTCAAATTAAGCACTATTTCCGCCACAGCGTCAAAAATCGAGTTGTCTCTCTCATTGTTTAGGCTTCGAATGAGGTAAGACGTTAATAAGCGTTTTATTGTAAGGTAAAACGCCATTATAATCTGTACTGGAAATGCTTAATGAATTGGAATTGATTTCTACATGCTTAGTATAATTATTTTTCTAGATCTATGTCGTATTAGGCATCTAAACTTGAAAAGCCTCTCTGTGCCACTTGACTTGCACTTGACTGCAATACATCTGAGACTTTCATAGGTCTGATATCACCATAGTGTCTACCATTGACTCGGTGGCTCAATTGGTTCTGAACCAAGGGTCGTGCGTTCGATTCCCACTCGGGACATACATTCGTGTGGTGAACATTTGTGTTTGTTCCCTGTCTGGGTGTTTATATTTGTATTTAAGTATATATTTGTGGTACCTTCGTTGTAGGTACTGATACCTACTCATAACACAAGTGCTTAAGCTACTTACTTTGGTACGGAGCAATGGATGTGGTGTTGTGTAGTATTTACTCACTGTCTACCATGTAGGGCCATTTTTACGTTTGACGATTTATATCTGTTTGCCTCAAGTATACGAGTATATGAGTAATTGTATAACTAATTGTGATAACAATAAATATAAATAATAACGCTAAGTTGCCCACAAAGAATTTTAAATCCTAATAATTATTTCTCGGCCTTTGAGTGCATTGCTTGCCGCTTGTATTATTTTTTCCACTTGCAAGCTTTGGAACAGCTGTACTCGTACTTTGTAGGATATGAAAATCAAGGCAAAGACTAATTAATTAATCCACGAAGTACATTACACAGAAAGGTTTGTAAATTACTTAGTTAGGAATATAAAGTCGCACGGCTACAAGCTGATGTACACGGGTGCGCCAAATGGAGAGAATGGGGTAGCTGTGGTGCTATCCGGGGAGTTACAGGACGATGTCTTGGAAGTAAGGCGACACAGCGACCGGCTGATGGTTGTGAGTGCGCTCTTCGAAGGGGTTGTGACTCATCTGATTAGCGCGTACGCACCGCAGGCCGGTTGTAGCGACGCTGAGAAGGCAACGTTCTGGGACAAACTCGTCACAGTACTCCGTGGTATACCAGCAACTCAGACCGTCATACTGGGTGGCGACTTGAATGGACATGTGGGTGAGACGGGGGTTGGGTTTGAACGTGTCCATGGTGGCTTCGGATATGGCAAGCGCAACACGGAAGGCGAAACCTTACTTCAAACGTGCATGGCGGCCGACCTGGCCATTGTCAACACGTTCTTTAAAAAGAAATCCGATCACCTAATCACCTACAAGAGCGGAAGGCATGCCACCCAGATTGATTACTTACTCATTAGGAGGCATCGGGTGTGCAAAGTAGCCAATTGCAAGGTCATACCCGGTGAAAGTCTCACGGCACAACACCGTCTCCTTGTCATGGACCTCTGCATGAAGCCTAAGAACAAACGTACGGAACGTTACCCAAGCCAGATCAAGTGGTGGACACTAAACAATATTAGTTCCCAGGAGTTCGCTCTGATTGCATGCGACAAATGCGCTGGAATTGAGGGCGATTCAGTCCAGAGCCACTGGGACAGGATCCAAGATACCATCATTGATACCGCGAGGGTAGTACTGGGGACGTCCAAGGGTGGAAGCAAACGTGACAGGGAGACCTGGTGGTGGAATGCTACAGTGCAGCAAGCAATAAGGGAAAAAAAAGCACTCTTTAAAAAGTGGCAAGCGTCCAGATCCCCTGAAGACCGCAATGCATACATGGCCGCTAAACGGGCTGCTAAGAGAGCTGTAGCCAAAGCCAGGAGTGACCACTTGCAACCACTCTACAGCAAGTTGGAAACTCCTGAGGGGCAAAAGCTTATCTACAAGCTGGCACGTTCTAGAGCCAAAGCAACACAGGACATCTCCAAGTGCCGCTGTGTTAAAGACTCAAGCGGAACTTTGTTGCACGAGGATCTTGAAGTGAAGCAGAGATGGCGCTCCTATTTTCACGAGCTGCTGAATAAGCAGCACAAAGAAGTGCAGCCACCAGATCTTCCCCCAAACCAGGCACTCGTGCCACCAATAACGCCTGACGAAGTCCACAGAGCTCTTCAGCGCACGCCGAATCGGAAAGCGGTCGGAGCCGATGGAGTCCCCATTGAGGCCTGGAAAGCAATGGGCCCTCGTGGTGTGAGCATCTTAGCAAACCTGTATAACCGCATACTCCTCTCCGGGGAAATCCCATGCCAATGGAGACTGAGTGTTATCACTCCAGTATTCAAAGGCAAGGGGTCGGTGCAGGAGTGCGGCAACTACCGCGGTATAAAGGTCATGTCCCACACCATGAAGCTCTTTGAGCGGATAGTAGACCGTCGAATCCGACAAGAGTGCGATGTTTCGGACTGTCAGTATGGGTTTCGCCCTGGACACGGGACCATTGACCCGATTTTCGCCCTAAGGATCACCATGGAGAAGTACAGGACGAAGAACACACCATTGCACCTACTGTTTCTGGACATGCAGAAGGCCTTCGACTGTGTTCCCCGTGTGGTGATCTGGTGGGCGCTGAGGTCTAAAGGAGTGCCAGAGGTGTACATCGATGTCATCCGTGACATGTACCGCAATTCGGATTCTATGGTTCGGACCGCTGTCGGCGATACTAAGCCATTCCCCATTACCGTTGGAGTACACCAGGGCTCCGTCCTTAGCCCGTTCTTGTTCAGCGTGATATTAGACGTGGTGTCGGATAGCATCAGGGACCTACATGAGCGACCGCCATGGTTGCTCATGTACGCTGATGATATCGCGTTGACGGATGCGGACAGAGGGCGGTTGGTGCGACGAGTGAACACGTGGAAGGAAACGCTGGAGAACTGTGGGCTGAAGATAAATGTGGCTAAAACTGAGTACTTGGCCTGCAACACTGCAAACCTTATACCCATCCGCATAGGTGAGGACACAGTCGAGTACGCAGACCAGGTCAAGTACTTGGGGTCGATACTTCACTCGTCGGGGGATATCGATGGTGACGTCAAGGCACGCATTGCTGCAGCGTGGGCAAGATGGCGTGAGGTGACTGGAGTCATTTGTGATCCCAAAATGCCAGTCAAACTTAAGGGGCGGGTCTATAAAACACTCATTAGGCCTGTCCTCTTATATGGTAGTGAAACGTGGCCATTACTTGAGCGGCATAAGCAAGAGCTGCGTGTCGCGGAGATGAACATGCTGCGATGGATGTGTGGAGTCACGAGAAAAGACTGCATAAGAAACTCCCGCATCCGGGGCAGCCTCCACGTACGCGACATAGCAGACAAGTTGCAAGAGAGCCGCCTACGCTGGTACGGCCACGTTTTACGTAAAGATCTGAACTACGTTGGGAACAAATGCTTAGCCATGCAACCTCCGCCGGGCCCCGGCAGACGGGGTAGACCTAAGAAGCGGTGGCTTGACGTCATCACCGAAGATATGCGCGCCAATGGACTTACCACCAGGGATGCCAACGACCGTCCAAAGTGGAGGAAACTCAGCAGGAAAGCGGACCCTGGGCTCCGAGGCACGGCCTCCGGATGCAACCGGGAATAACGCTCAGATGATGATGATGATGATGATGAATATAAAGTCGCACATCGCAACCACAAAGC
Organism: Conogethes punctiferalis; assembly: GCA_031163375.1. Taxonomy (NCBI): domain Eukaryota; kingdom Metazoa; phylum Arthropoda; class Insecta; order Lepidoptera; family Crambidae; genus Conogethes; species Conogethes punctiferalis. The sequence goes on along the minus strand of CM062096.1, from coordinate 473,071 downwards.
CGCCGGGACGGAGGGGACGTGTCAAAACAAAAGTATTTTTCTCCTGTTAAAGTTACAGTTTTTGTTCTGTGGGCTGTTTGTGAATTATAATGAAGGTAATGCGACTTATGAAGTTGGAACCAGTTGCGAAGTGTGCAACATGCTATTGTTAGAACGAAAAGAAGTTTTCGACACAACTGGATTTGAGTTTAAAATTAGTATTAAACTTTACTATGGGTAGGTAATTAAAAGTGAACAGTTGAATGTGAAATGCTTTAGGTATAAAACATTCGTTAGATTGTTTTTCTCTTTGGCATCTTGGGCATTTGAATCGTAGACAAATAGATATTTTCAAAAGGAAATACCTAATGAAAAGTTAACTAAGAACAGTTGAATGTGAAAAGCCATTTCTCAATGCCGAGGTGGAATAAAAGATACGTTTTTAGTTTCGTCTTTTTGACAACCATAGACAACAAGTATAGACATTAGCAAAAGGAAATGAAGAGAAGTTAGGGAACCGTTGAAAATGCTTCTATTTATGTTATCCGCATGTATGACAGTTTTCGAGGTTTCCTCCAGTTGGAGGCAAGTTGGTCCACATGCGTGTATCGCAAATATTACTACGACACGCACTCGTAGTATGACATCCGACATGTGGTCTCTTACTTTAGCCTGATCAGAGGTCCAGTCAAATCTAAACCTTCACTCAAAGGTATTAGACTGGTTATCGTACGCGTTTTCGTACATTTGTGACTAGACAATTTTGCAGAGGCCGAACCTCTATTGCGGCTATAAAGTTGTAGTTTCCTTCCGCAGAAGTCGATTTTTGAGGATAGGTCGTTTTTACGACCTGGTCAGTGCAGATATTAAACAGCGCCATCTATTGTCTGTCATCCTTGTGATAGAACTTACATATCAAGTTCCTATCAAGGATCACATATACACACTACATGTTTTGTTTAGTGGCAGTGAAGAGACCAATTGCGCCAGCAATTCGTGTCGTGGATATTAGGACAGAGAAGACACTCAGTAGAGTGGGATGACAAAAGTACAGCATCGAAAAGGTCCTCTAAAACTGGCCATAGTCAAGTAGGGAATTTAGAGGGCGTCCAGAACTCTGCAGATCGACTTAAGAACAGAAATTAAGTAGTCAAGCAAATTACTTTGTCGCTTGTCGCAGGCCGTCAACAAGTCTTCGGGTAAAATGTACACTGAAAGTACATCCTGGAGACGGTGTTTAGGCAGTAGCACCTAGTCGAACTTTGTAATAACAGGAGATCTTCATATATGATAGTATCTATTGAAGATCTAAATAGAACTCTTATATTCAACACCCAAGTTCGAAAAAAGTGGCAAACAATTGGAGAGGCCTATGTCCAGCTGTGGACTGCGAAGGGCTGATGATGATCATGGTGATGGTAATTCAACGTGTGACTATTGCTAAGTAGTCTTTAATATAGGACTTAGTAGACACTGCAGATTTAGTAGAACTCTTTCAAGTTCAGCGCTATAAAGTTTAGAAATTAGTTGTTGTTTGTGTTACCTGCGCGGGCGCAAGGTCCTGGTGCGCGGGGTCGACGACCGCGGCGGCCGCCAGCGAGGTGATCGCCGACAGGCACAGTGCTGCCACGCAGCAACGCATCTGCAACAACGCGTACATGCTAAATTTAACATAAATCATAAGTAAACATCAAACAACTTCACATATATTGACTGTCTCGATGGCTCATTTGGTAGTGACCCCTGCCTTCTGAGCCAACGGCCGTGGGTTCGATTCCCGCACAGTACAAACGTGTCAATGAGGCGATCAAGTACCAACTCTACATTTGTAATGTGCTCTTAAACCTGTGGAATGACAGTTTAATTCGACGTGAGAAGGATTAAAAACAGGATGGACGCGAGGAAAACATTTTATCTGCGCAGAATTTACTGGGATCTGGAAATAGAAACAAGGACGTCTTTAAGCGCCAATAAGTCAACGAGGCAATCAAATACCGACTCCAGACTTATAACGCGCTCTTGTCAGGACGGAAGGCACATAACTCCGCGAATGGTCGCCCCTCTCCAGTGCTCCTCGTCAGATGACGGGAGTGTACATTTGTCGGAACTTTTTATTTTGTGTCCGACGTCGCTGATATATTTGAGAGCAACTCTATACTTCGTTTGGAACGAAGAGGTTGCGTAAAAACTGGATGGACTGTTTCTTATTGTGGGGCAGTAAAGGAGAGTATCTAATTATAATATCGGTGGGAGGAGTTTATCATTCTGTAGCGTCAGCACAAACTTTATACAGTAGGTCACAGCTGACGCACATACACATTAGTATATAAGCAAATAATAAGTAATAAACTATGCTCTTGATTATTGCACTACCTACTGGCTGTTTCATTTGTCGTCTCCCTGCTCAGGAGCCAAATTGGTGACCCCGACGTGATTCTCCGTGATCGCACATTTCAATCGGCCTTCCACAAGCGGATCTCACCGATTGAAATTTCAAGAGGCGCATATTCACGGGAATCCTTCACAATAAGGGAGAACCTAAGTACTGCAGCCAGTACAATTAGTATTTTGTCAGCCAAGAGACAAAATGGAGTCAAAATCCGTCCACAATTTTGTTCATACCCACGACCATCATTCATTGTCAACGGGAAAATACGCCATGGTGTTCGAGAAGCTGGAACAGTTGAAAGCAGAGGTCCGACGATGGCGCAGAGAGCGGGAGCGTCAACCCAAGAGTACCCCGCCGACCTCTTGCAAACGAGCCTTTCCTCGAGGACATCCAGATTGGAAGTGCTTTTACCATCGCAAGTACGGACGGAGAGCCAACAGATGCGCTGATCTAGCGAACTGCCGCGCCTACAAGTCGACTTCGGAAAACTAGATCCGACACCGACCGCGGCGGGAGTGGGTGTTGATGGATCAAGTTACCGTCTTTCTGTCACCGACCGCAAAAGTGGGACACAATTTTTGGTAGATTCTGGAGCAGATGTCTCAGTACTCGCTCGTAAAAAGGAAAAGCTCAACACCACCGACTACACAATCTACGCTGCCAACGGAACTAAGATACGGACATTCGGATTAAAGACCGTCACCATAGACCTCGGCCTCAGGAGACCCTTCACGTGGACGTTCATCGTAGCAGATGTGCGCCGATCGATTCTCGGAGCAGATTTCCTCGCTAAGAATCAATTAAACATAGATCTTAGTGCAAGGAAATTAATAGACAAAATTACTAATTTGTCTGTCTCCACGCGCACATTGCCGGCGCCTGAATCATCAATCCGCACTATAGATGTAACCGGACGCTACGCCGACCTACTGCGCGAGTTTCCTGATGTAACAAGGCCGTCGACACTGAAAAATGCACCTAAACATAATGTGGTGCATTACCTACATACGACGGGGCCGCCGATCTATGCAAAAGTTCGTCCGTTGAACCCAGCGAAATATAGAGCAGCGAAAGACGAATTCCAGAGGATGATGGAATTGGGCATATGCCGCCCCTCCGACAGTCCCTGGGCAACACCGCTGCATGTTGTAAATAAGAAAAACGGCGAAATACGACCATGCGGAGATTACCGACGTTTAAACGCCGTCACTCTTCCTGATCGCTACCCTATACCTCGACTCCAGGACTTCACGTACTTGCTGCACAACAAGATAGTTTTCTCCAAACTGGACATCCGAAAATCGTACCATCACATACCGATTTTTGAAGACCATATACCGAAGACGGCTATAACGACGCCGTTCGGTCTTTTTGAATTTACCAGAATGACGTTTGGTCTACGTAATGCCAGCCAAACGTTCCAAAGATTCATGGATATGGTCCTAAAAGGGTTAGATGTCTTTGTATTTGTTGATGACATCTTACTGCCCAGCAGCATTGACGAGGAGAACAAGGTCCTGTTGAGACAGGTTTTGGAACGGCTAGATCAGTACGGCATAACACTTAATGTAGATAAGTGTGAATTTGGGAAGACTGAGATCGAGTTCCTGGGGTATCACATATCCAAAGATGGAATACGACCCCTCGAGGAGAAGACTAAGGCCATTTCGAGTTTCCCCTTACCCACCACGGTACAAGAGCTGCGACGTTTCCTTGGCATGATGAATTTTTATCGCCAATCTATTCCGCACGCCGCTCAGATACAGTCTGAGCTTAACCAGTACCTGCACAACTCCAAGAAGAATGACAAGAGCAAAATCCAGTGGACAACAACGTCAAAAGAAGCGTTCGAGAAATGCAAGGAAAGCATAAAAAGCGCAGTTGCATTATCTCACCCAGCCACTTCTGCTCGTCTCGCTCTGCTGACAGACTGTTCAGCAACTTGTGCAGGGGCCGTCCTTCAGCAACGGGTAAATGGAAAATGGCAACCCTTATCTTTCTTCTCCAAGACACTGAGCGCCACACAACAGAGGTACAGCACATATGATCGGGAACTTCTCGCTATCTTCATGGCAGTCAAGCATTTTCGTCACATGATCGAAGGAAGGGAATTCACGGTTTACACAGACCACAAACCGCTAACGTTTGCTCTAAATAAACCGCCCAGCGCATGTGACACGGAAAGAAGAATGCGACAGCTTGACTTCATCTCGCAATTTTGCTCCGACATACAACACATCTCTGGAAAAGATAATGTTGTCGCCGATTGTTTATCCAGGGTAGAGGAAATAACCTTCCCATCGCCTATCAACTACGTGCAACTCTCGGCCGAGCAAGCGAAAGATATGGAGCTGAAAGAGATGCGCAACAACCCGCGTCTCCAGTTTAAGAAGTATCCCGTGCCGAACACAGACAAGTTCATCATATGTGAAACGTCCACACAGAACATTCGGCCTTACTTGCCATCGTTGTACCGAAGAAAAGTATTTGACATCGTGCACAACCTCAGTCATCCCGGCGTCAGAGGCTCGAGACGCATGTTGGCAGAAAGATATTTTTGGCCGTCCATGAATATTGATATCGGAACATGGGCAAAAACATGCATAAAGTGTCAACAATCTAAAGTTCATCGACACACCGTTTCGCCTCTCAAGCAGTTTCCGTCTGCCGACCGTTTTGCACACTTGCATATTGATATCATCGGCCCATTACCTACGTCCGAAGAATGCAAGTATTGCGTTACAATGATCGACCGATGCACGAAATGGCCAGAAGCGTATCCCGTCAAGGACATCAGCGCCGATACCGTTTGTCAAGTTCTGCTCAGAGGATGGATTGCGAGATTCGGAGTTCCAACGACGGTGACGTCAGATCAAGGACGTCAATTTGAGTCAGAACTCTTTCGATCACTGACCCAAAGATTGGGAATGAACCACATCCATACCACGGCATACCACCCGCAGGCCAACGGACAAGTGGAACGATGGCACAGAACACTAAAGGCAGCGCTGATGACTAAGTGCAACCGAGAAAACTGGGTCAAAGAGCTACCCATGATCCTGCTCGGATTGCGTGCTGCCATTCGGGATGACGCCAAGATCAGCGCGGCACAACTTACTTATGGCACAACAATAAGGCTCCCTGGAGATTTCTTTACGCCGAAATCGCCTGGTAGAGACGAAAACAGCATATTACGGCAGTTGCAGCAAGCGACGTCGTCACTTTTATCGACGCCAAGACGGACTCTCAAGACTCAGCGGAACATTTTTGTACACGACGAGCTATATACTTGCTCGCACGTCTTTGTTCGCAATGATGCGGCGAAGAGTTCCCTTACGCCTCCATACAATGGTCCGTACAGAGTGCTAGACCGGCAAGAGAAGTTTTTCACTATCCAATTGCCGAACAGATCTGCCGTAATATCCATCGATCGACTGAAGCCAGCCTTCTTGCTCGCTGGTGAAGACTACAGCCAAGAACCCCGCGAGCATTCCCCGCGCCTGTTGACGCCAGACACCTCCACGTGCCCCAAGACTCCTCGAGAAGAATCCAGAGCGACTCCTAGCGGAATAATAAAAACGCGCTTCGGACGCTTATCAAAGCCAGTCGTCAGATTTAATTTATAAAATTTTCTAATAATAGGCACACTATTAGGTTACAAAACAATGCACTTGGCCGGTATTTTGCTTGTACGGCAAATACCAATAGATTAGCTAGGTTTCATTTTACTCCTCTAAACCTAGCATTACTCATTTTGTTTACTTATAGGCAACAATTATACTTCTTTGTTAATGTTTTTTATTTTTCACCCCTAGTTTTTACAGTAGGATACTTTTTAAGGGGGGGAGTGATGTAGCGTCAGCACAAACTTTATACAGTAGGTCACAGCTGACGCACATACACATTAGTATATAAGCAAATAATAAGTAATAAACTATGCTCTTGATTATTGCACTACCTACTGGCTGTTTCATTTGTCGTCTCCCTGCTCAGGAGCCAAAATTCCTTAGTTATTGTAGATGGTTATCATCATCATCTACACCTTATTATCTTGATAGTTTGCTGTAGCACACCCCCTTGAATGTAAAGTCGTATGGAAAATAAATGTTTTTATTTATTTATCTAGTAAGTAAAGGGCTCATCGTCTCTACTCGAATGCACGAGGAAGGCAGCTGTGACAGAGGAATGGCGGCGCGTTGTGAAGCTGGCCACCAACGCCTGAAATGACGACCACGACCACTCTGTCAAGAGTGACATCGACGAAGAAGAAGATGACTCTACACATGATTAGTCAATTGCACAAATAATTTGTCAAGTACAACGGGTCTATAGAATTAAAGGAATTTGATATTGATAAATACGAAAGCGACCTCGGCTTAATCCTAAAGCGATGACAATTCGAAGAGGCTAGAACCTCTGGAATAGATTCCGAGTCGAATCAATGAAGGACACGTCAGGAAAGATTTCCTAAATTGGCTTTGGTCTTGGTGGTCTAGAAGATGCAGCGTCTTGGCTCCCCCGATGACAATTGAATTTGGGGTACACGCCTTAGTCACCACGCTTGGAGGAGGGTTGGTGATTGCAGGTTTTGTTTATACCCAGGTAAAGGTAAGGAGCTGTTCCTTTCCTGGTAGTTAAGGGTGGTCCTAAGAGAGAGAGAGACTAAGTTACTTAAATACTATTTTTCTTAGAAGTATCCAACTTTAATTCAGTCCTAGAGTATCTTTCGCACAATGAGTCAAAAGACGACACATGCGTCCCTTCGCCCCTCGGCTCGGCGCCACGTGCCCTTTCATCTCGACTCACGTGGGAAATTTGGGCCAAACGCTAATATTAATTTGCGATCGATCAACCGGAATGGTAATGTGTATTTTAGACGTGTATATCGATAAGGTTGTAGTGACGTTTCAACGTTTAGATACGTTGTGATGATGTCATGTTGTATTGTTGTCTTTTATTAACACCCGGAATTAATAAGTAATTCTTAAAAGTCTCCACTATAATCGGATTCATTTCATTCAGAATGTATTCTTTGCTCTTATCGGTGGAGCAATTTCCATTCTTTCCTGGACTCCGCCAGCACCTTCAACTTCCTGTACGTCACGACATTAACATTTTCCTTCAATTGTTGGGTAAGTATTATGTCCGTCTTGGCCGTATAATAAGATTATAAGATTTTTTTAGAGGCAGGCATCAGCCTGTGGATGCCAGACGGAAATCGGAAAAGAAGACTAAATCGGCGCAGCTACAAGCAAGTAACTAAATCAAACACTTGCCGATTGTCGGGTGTAAGATAGCTTTGGTTACAAGCTGATCCAGAAACGAAGTTCCGAGTGTTTGGGTCATATTCAAAACAAATGATTGCAAATACAGTTATTTTCGCAGTGGGCTAATATAAACATAGCCGTGCCGCGCGTCTGCCGAGGCGTGGGCGCGCGCGCTGACCGCAAGAGGGTCTGCTGACCTATCGGCCCTTAGGTCAACTTACACTACGCATATAGATGGGTGTAAGAATAATGCAACGCATGCTTTCAAATCTCTAAGCCTGATTTTATTCATCACAGTGGCGGATATTTTAATAACGCTCATGTTACTCACATCGTCGTACAATCCACGCTGTGCCTGAACAGAGAATAGAGTAAAACCTTATGTTTGGTTCATTACTGGATCGGCACGCTTAAAGACTCAAAAAGGACTGGCTTACAAAAAGCCAAAATATAGGAAGTAAGTTTCAGTCAGTAAATTCGTAGTAAATTCGAGAATCAGGGTGTGCGTTAGCGATTGTATTTGCAAGTGAATATGATCTAAATAAACGGAATTTCATTTCATTTCAATTCATTGTTACACCCGTTTAATAACCCGAACACTATACAATGACAGGACAATAGAGCAGGTTCATAGTCTAATGATTTACCGTACATTAAGGTACTTTCATTAATTCTGCTCTACTTACTATAATTAAAGTTGCACAAATGATTTCACCGTTTCCTATTTATGCAAAAGCTCCACAATCCTTTCGCGGCCATTACTTACCTATCACCAGCCGTTAAACAGCATCAGCAAATATAAATGCGCGCAAACATATAGCCCATTTTGTCACTATCGCGCAATATTTATGTTTAAACGCAATTAGTAATGCAGAGAGCAAACAACGCGTGTAAACACGGATCGAATCGCACTCGACATGGCCAAACGCATGACAACAGCAACACAAATTGCGATTAGTGTCACAACCTATTTTAACATGCATTTAGTTAGGTCAGGGGTTTTCAAATTGTGCGCCCTGCGGTATAGGATGTAAGACTACTATCGAGGTATCCCTGTAAGAGGCGACTAAAAGGCCCTTGCGGCGGTGACATCACATCGTCCTCCCGAGATCGCTACCGCGACAGCGCTGTGGGCTGTTGAGTCGAGTCCTTCTGGGCCTCCCGGCCACCTCAGACAGCGCTCGTAGTGGACCACAGTCAGGTATAGTGGGTATTCTCCGTTAGATAGGAGTGAGTGACACATAACTCGATTGGTGGAAGTATAACTATCACGATAGAATGCGTAGCTCAGCGTAGAACCATAGGCCGATGACGGGCAGCAGCGTCACCGGAACGAGAAGCTATGCCCCTGCGATCGCCGACCCGCCTGCCCAGGGTGGCGATTATGGGTATATCCTCCAGACGTTTGTCCTAAGTGGCGAACAACTGGAGAGGCCTATGTCCAGCATTGGACTGACATAGGCTGATGATGATGATGAATAAAAAACCACTTCTAACCACAATAAAGTGCTGAGTATTACATAAGTCCTTCCAGTACTTCACAGTTTGGCGGGCAGTGGCCAGCGGCTGAGTTACCGCGGCCATCCCGGCGGCCATCAGTCGGCGAGGGCCCGTTAATTCGGAGCCCGGTCAAGTGTTCGCGACTGGAATGGCTCACAAACGATGATATATACGACACACGCGTTTTTGTTACGTCGTAGTGTCGCGATGTGTTTTAGTTACGGCGGACGGGGTTGGGGATGCGTTGTATTTGAAGGGGTGTAGGGGTGTGTGGTGTAAGTCACATGTTGTGGGAATTATTTGTGGTTAAAAGTATGCGTTGTGGCAGGTTATCAATTGTCTTGTATAATAAAAACCCACATTTGAGACAATTTAGAAAAGTTAATTTCCTAAATTTACCTAACAGGAATTTGAATCTGGAACTTGCGGATTTTGGAACTAAGCAAAGTATCTACAATTGTTTAACAATATTCAAAGTTATTGCTATGTCTTACTGCTATGAGCTATTTCTTCTGAGCTGAGTTTGGATTTAAAGGTTCCTCTATGCTTCACGTTTTATCCCAAACTATTTTAGGCCCAAATACAAATACTAAAGCTTAACTTTAGGTTAGGATCAATGTATTATATGTTACCTTATAAATACGAGCTTTTGTGTAACTGCAGTTGTCATGAACTGACGCTGACGATAAGAGATAGATAAGAACGAAATAAAGGAACATAATTCCCTTAATAATGAGAAAAATACACGTAACTCAATTATCACTACGCAACGCGGCTAATAAGGTACATTATAACGAAACAAACGAGCATTTTATATTCCATTTATCTCGGCGGTAGCGCTAAGCCTAATTTACGCCTAGATTCCCCAACGACCTAAGTAAACAGACGCGGCTGAATCAGACTGCGGTCTCATTCCCTGATTCGCGGGCACGTCCCGCGGGAGAGCGTGATCCCGCTCACGTTAGTCGCGAATAGAGTATTCCCTTTGGTTACACAGAGAAGAAAATAGCAAAAAAAAATTAACTAAATGGATTTGAACGCTTTTAGTTTTGATGACGCAAGATTTTTTTATATAGGACCAGTGTCCCTCCCTGGCTTCGGTATTTCGGGTTACAGTATTGGTGTTTTAGTAAGGATCCTTAATCGTTTCTAGCAGTGAAAATAGCCCATATTAACTGCTCATAATGCAGCCTTCCAATGGTAAAAGAATTTTCGTAATCGTAGTTTTTGAGTTTATTCATTAGAAACATGCACACAGAAAGACAAATATTTCCTCTTGATAATAGTAAACGACCTCGATTGCTCATTTTATAAGGCTCTTGTCTAAAGGCCGGACGGTTTGAAGGTCCTATTGGGGTCTAAGGCAAGAGTAAATAGGCACTTCCGGAATGGATTGCACGTACTCCATTTTGTCCTCATTATTACTTAAATTATGACCTTGTTTACCTACATTAGCAAACTTGTAATAGTGATTGACAGACAGGTAACATAGGTACTCGTAAGGCTTAAACTTGGGGTCCAAAGGTATCAAGTTTGGCACACGGGTACCTCAACGTGGGTCAGCATTAAAGTAATCCCTTAAAAGGGTAAATAATATAAATTGTGTATTGTAAGCTTTCGTAATAACGCGATAATTCGTTAAATTTACATTATAAGTTAGTACATATTTCAATTTAGTGTTCATAATACTGCTGGTCTTTCTATTAGCCTTTTGAAGGTCCGTGGGATGGACCCATGTCTTCCGGACCGGGCCAAGGGTTTGATCCTCACCACTAGACCCCTACTCGTTACAAATGTCCGTGTATACGATCTGATTAAGACATTCTTTTTTATAGTAGCTCGACATAATGGCTTCCCTACGCCTGATGGAAAGCGAAAGAGAAGACCAAGTCTCTGTGACAACTGGCAAGTAACTGGTCAGTTAACTGTCAGTTGCCACTGCCATGCCGGCCCAACCCTAACCCCCGACGAGCTCCGGAAACCCTACTCAACAGCAGAAACACGACCCGGAGGTCATTTGGCTGCGGTATTCTATAGGATGGAGGTACTTCCCCGGACGGGCAGCTCTATTCGAGCGAAGATTCGCTATGCCCTACCTCTCTTCGCAGATCCTTTGGACATAGACCGCTTAGGACCGGTGCTTGTGGACGCCTGCTTTTATGTTTCTTGCACGTAATTAGATGAAAGTGAGTTGGTCTCATTTTAGATTTTGAACTAACAATTAGAATATTTTAACTCATCAACGACCGTGCGGTTGAATTCAATCGCGTAACGGTTACTTTTCAACGTGTCTAGATTGGAGTGCATTTGAAGTATTAATTAAATAAAGGGCGTTAATAAATATGGTACCTTTTCTCAAATTTCAATGACTTCTAATTAATCCCCGACGTTGACAGGGATTGTCGAATTCTTGCATTTTGGAAAGTCATCAAGCCCGTGTCATACTTATGGAATTTCTGAATAGCGGGGCCCGATCAATTAGGGCTAAGGCCGGCCCGAGTGAATTAATTTCGCCTAATCCGGCAATCAAGACGGAGACGAAACGGCGTACACTCGGCATTAACGTGGGCCTCTTGAAGATCTGATGTCTTTGATTAGTAAAAATAATTAGTCATGAAAAGTAATAAATTCAATTTGTTTACGAATTTCCATTTCGTAGTTTGTAAATCACATGTCTGATACAAGTCTGAGGTTGTATCACATTGCATTAAAAATAAATTAACCACAGCTACTGCACAATTATCTGTTTTGAGGATTGAGTTTTTTTCTTATTTTGATTGATTGAGTTATTAAGTAGTCATTAACTACCTCGAAAACACTATTTTTGTAAAAGTCTGCTAATAATACATACATATAGATGTAGCAGCAGACTTTTAGACTTTTACTAATCTCTTTTTTTAACATGAATTAGAACTGTCGAATTCTGCATTACCCCGTGTTCGTGTTTCCCTCACTCACCCCAATATATGCTAGCGGAGTAGATTAAAATTAAATAGCTTAATAAGAAATTAACATTTGGTCATAATCGATTACTCTAGACTAGAGCAGTTTCAAAATCCAATAATTTTTGAGCATATCGATCAAGTTTTAAAAACTTTTGTATAAATCATAAACTTGGTACGCAAAAGCTTACTCCGTAATAATATGTTCAATTTGGAATTTTCTTAGAGTCAAGTAGTTAGCATAGAGTACCTTTCTACCAAGTATTTGTTTATGTGCAAAAGTTGTCGAGTTGCCGCCGAGTGACCCCGGGCAAGTGTCGTCCGCAAACGAGCAGCGGCTAAGCTATCGATTACAAGTTGCCGTAACAGGATCCGATAACCGAAAACGCTCGTCAAAACTTACACGCTCAACTTGTAAACTGGATAATCCAGGGTTACCATATTCTAAGTTGGATAATTTGGTAGTGACAACAAACTTAAGTGGCAGTATAACAATCACGGTTTTTTTTAAATTTTTTTTTTATAGAAAGTGCGTTCAAGGTGACCTCATTCCACCTGATGGTAAGCGGTAGTGAGGTCCATATGTAAGGTCGACAGGCACAATAGAGCATACCCACCGCGCCTGTCGCCCTTACCTTGAAGGCCCACTGAGATGCCGTTTCACGCCCCGTCTAAAGAACCCAGAATTGTAAGAGGTAGAAAACACATGAGCTGGAAGCGCATTTCATGATTTAATGGCGCGGGGCAGGAACGAGGAACTGAACCTCTTGGTGCGCGCCACTATTGTTTGTATAGTACGCGGATGACAACACTGTCCAGCACGTGTTGTTCGGGAGAGGAAAGGAGAGGATTGAAGGCGGAGCTAATTACCACAGGCCGATGATGGGCAGCAGCGTCACCAGAGCGAGGAGCTAAGTTCTGCGATCGTCAACCGCCTAGCCAGCGTGGCAATTATGGGTAAAGCCTCCAGGTGTTTGATAGTGGCGAACAACTGGAAAGGCTTATGTCCAGCAGTGGACTGCGATAGGCTGATGATGATGATGAACAAACTTGAAAGCTGGATGAAGATTCAATTACCATAATTTTCATGTGAACGAAGAACATTACTTTTGCTGTGTGTTGCTTTTGTCGCTTTGCTGTGATTATAAATAAATAAATAAATAAATTTGATTAAATTATAAAAGACACAGAAAGACGTTTGTGTTTGTTCTGTGTCTCATCGTGAGCCTATGCACATAAATAAAAGTTAAATATTTAGTGTGCAATAGAGTATACCTATCTACCTATGGAGTTTGTCTGAAATAAATGTATCGAATTTAATTGTATTGTTAAAGATCGTGAGGTAACCTTAGCATAGTCCGGGAATCTGGAGTGGCGGGACCTTCCGGGAACGAGACGCGGGACAACGGGTAGAGTTCTAACGTATTGTTCACAACTACGAGTAGTTAGTTACGAACTATGCCGGCGCGGTCGTTAATCGAGCCACGTGGGTGTTACGTGAAGAGGCCTACCTCAAGTTATTGCAATTTTACAAGCTTTTGTTTGACTTACAATGTATGTATACGGATCTTACGGATATCAAATATGAAATAATTAACATAAAATGTATGTATGTATGTGTGTTGCCCGTGTGGTTTTCGGATTTCGACTTGCATCTCCTCATTTCATTGAATCACGAAGAAGAGATTTCTAATGACCAACTATTATTGTTTGGCACGGGGTCCTGCCTGGATCTGGATTCCGTATTCAAAATACGATCAGCCCATCTCATACCATGGGTATCGTAGAAGGGGATTAAGAAAAACGGGCAGCAGTGTGTACCTGGGTACAAATGGAATCTAATGCGGTGGCCAACCCGTCTGCCAAGCATGGTGGTGACTAAGACAAATTCTGCCAACTTACATTTATCATTGGGAGAGATATATGTAAGCTAGCAGTAAGCCTATGTCCATATTGGGCACAATTAGGTAAGTGAAAACTTAGATTTACGAGAGTCACACGCGACATTTATTATGTACGGACCGCTTTGACCACGACACAGTCGAAACGTCAAGTACGTACATAATGTATTGCTTATTATATGTCGCGTGTAAGTAAAAGTTTTAATTGTAATGGTATGTTTATGCGAAAGTTAGAGAAGAGATGCGAGTAGACAGCGTTAGGGAAAGTTATAGTCTTAGGGGTGAAGCCTCCAGGTGTTTGCCTAAAGTGGCGAATAGCTGTGTCCACAAATGGACTGCGATAGGGTCATGATGACAGTCTTTGGTATGTTCACGGTTGCAAATCATTGGTAGTACTAATAATTATTAATAATTATTCGCAAATATTGTGATACCCCGCCGCGAGTGCACCGCTTTGAAGAGGACATTGTGAGAAAAACGGTGATTGTGTGATTTTGGCGATACTGTAGCAAGAAACATCGTGACCGGCCGCCACAAGGCTGTGAGAGCCTCCCTGCTGAAGGCCTATGCTGGTATGTACTGCCATTTTGCACCAATCGAGCTATTTTTTCCCCTGGCCTTCTATTCTGGCTAGTCATCGTCCGCCTTCCCGCCGAAAATTGTGAAAGTTTTGTCAGATCCGGCGTCCCGCGTGGTGGATGATAGTTTGGTCGAATTTACGACAGAAATATTATTTTCCCTCAGTTCATGGTATGGTGGTTCCGACTACGATGGAGATATAAGGAGGAAGGCCATTTTAAACCAGAACTGTGGAATTGTTATACGAATAAATAATAATGCAAACTGATAGAAAACCCCCAGTCGCACTAGTAACGCAGACAGGTAACCAAATCAATCACTTATCAGTTGCTACCACCATGTCGGATCAGTAAGACAGCTCTGGGTATATTATGGGAACGCGACCAAAGTCCCTTCATGGGTATTACGCCAGGATACCGTCAGCCAAGCGGAGAACTCCTACCACCACCGAGTGGCTCTCGGAAAATCTCAAGAAAACCCTTAGGCGACCCATATGTTATACATGGAGAGGTGTGTCAGAGATTTGGACTCTTTATCCGTCACCGAGCGAACTTGACATCACTTAGGTAAGTCTACGCTCCATCGAAACTAATAAATAGCAGTAGTGCGCCGTTGCTTTCGGCGTAAGATGCAATGTTCCTAACAGCTTTTCCTGCCAGCAGAAACTTAGCTAATGGAATTCTCGGAGCTGACGGGTCGCCCCTAAATAAACGGTTCTAATGCACTCGTGAGTTGCTTCGGTGTCTTCCAGAATGTTTCAAGGCGTCTCTCCCGGAACGTCCAGTGGGAGACATTCGCTAATGTGACTCCCGGGCTTACAGATTTGTCATAGAATGTTGAACCCTTTTTTGTTCACTAAGTGTAGAATGTAGGGGTTATACAATCTAGGAACGTATGACTTAGTCACCTTATAGGTATTTCAAGTACCTATAAGGAGAGTTTTATATTAAATTAATTATATTTAACTGAGTTGGAAGTGTATGCGTTTGATACGCGATTCCACGTTATAAATAAAAAGTAATTTTTCAAATAGTAAAAAAATTTACCAAATAATCAATCAAATGTTAGGGCGAATGACATTAACTATCGATGCAGCAGTAATTAAGGCCTTTGATGCGCAAGGACTCACGCCAAAAGATTTGTCTAATGGCTTTGCTCGTGAATTTGACGGTGCAGTAAAAAAAATGGTTCCAAAATGCGATGTACAGCTGTCAAAGTGTGGTGATCATTTAAATAGCCTTAACTGTAGTATTCACCTACAAAAGGCCTCGGCTGATAAAATTACAAAGATAATTAAGAAATTAGATTCCAGTAAAGCGCCAGGCCTAGATAGTATTAGCGTCGCTGACATAAAAGCGGCATGTCCAGACATTTCAATAGCCATTGCCAACCTGATCAATAGTAGTGTTCAATGTGGCCATTACCCCGATGAGCTCAAGATGGGCTGCGTCAGACCCATCTATAAGAAAGGTAAGCATGATCAATACGGTAACTACCGCCCGATTACACTGCTTCCTGTTATTGATAAAATAATTGAAAAATATATCTGCGAACAAATACATATTTTTTATAGAAAACACGATATAATCTATAAAAATCAATACGGATTCCAAACGGGTAAAGGGGCAACGGATCTTTTGACCAAATTTACAGATGATGTCAACGAGCACATAAATCAAAAACGATTTGTGCTAGCATTATTCATCGATTTTTCTCGGGCGTTTGACACATTACAACACAAACAGCTGATCGACAAGCTTGACAATTGCGGCATACGGGGGCCACTAATTAAATGGTGTGAAAATTACTTGCACAATCGTAAAAATTATGTAAAAATTAACGAATGCTTAAGTGAACCAGTTGATTCAACGGTTGGCACGGCTCAAGGCTCAGTGTTAGGGCCCCTGTATTTCCTGACATATGTAAATGATATGAGCAAATGTCTGAACCATAGTACCTGCTATCAATTTGCGGATGACACATGCCTTCTAATAGCGGAGAAGGACCCACAGAAGGCGTGCGATTTAATGCAGTCCGATTTGAACTCAATGTTGCGCTGGTGTCATGATGCTGGCCTCGTGCTTAACTGTGATAAAACTAAACTTATGGTAATCAAATCTCCCTACCTAAAGCATTTACCCATGAAAGAAAGAAAGAAAAAAGAAAGAAAAAACGTTTATTCAGTGCAAAACAATACATGCCAGTTTTAACAAATATGTAATTCGAAGGTATTACACAGGTAGGCACATCTAACGTAATAAAATAACGTACACTAATAGTTCAATGCACCAAAAGGGTAACCACTCAGCATTAGCCGTGACGCAAGCGCCGCGGCGCTGATTTTCAGTGACCTATAGTTGCTCACGAACATAATTGCCTACACACTACACATTATAGTGGTAACTGTGGTTGCCCCCTGATAGAAACGGTCAAAACTATAAGATACCTTGGTTTGATAATCGACGATAAGTTTAATTGGGGTGACCACATCGAACATGTGTGTAATAAACTGAGACAATTCTTGGCTAATATTGTAATCTTCAAAAACCGAATACCATTCAAAGTTAAATTGATGCTGTACAACGCATTGGCAGAATCTCATATTCAATATGGTCTAAGTAGCTATGGCCGCACATTCAAATCCTATCTTTCACAAATATTTATGCTTCAACTTAGAATAATTAAAAATATAGTTTCAACTAATGTTAAAAATCAATTCCTAAATGACGATATTGGTCTCTTTAAACACTGTAAAATTTTACCAATTCAATTACAATTTAAAAATATTTTCCTAAAAAAGTATTTCTTTGAAACAGCGTTAAATAAAAAACGGAACAACCCTGTATACACTCGGGCGGCTGCGGAGGGCCGGCTTGCTACGACCCGCGCGAAGAATACCTACGGTGAGCGCGCTGCGTCGTATCTCGCTCCCCGACTCATAAACGAGTTGCCGCTTCAACTCCGCGATGGTAAGTATTACGCCAACCAACATTAAAGCCAGGCTTGCGGCTCACTTTCTCCAGCAATGATGGACAAGTGAGGCATAAGCTTGGTCTATTGACGTTAATGCTAATTAATTTTTGTTTATTGTTTTTGTCTCGATGCAAAAGGCAGCATTATATCGCACCCCCCGGCGAATAAAGCGGTTATCGACGATTACCACTTTTTTAATGTTTTTTGATTTTTGGCCTCTATGTGACCTAACCCATCGCCTGAATTTTTTTCATATTTTTAAATGCAATATTATTAGAATTATACTACACAACCACTTTTTTCTACGAAACATAATGTGAAGATATTAGACGAGAATAAAGTAGAAATGAAATATTACCGTACAAAACTTCACTAGTCTAGTCCGCATTGATTCAATGCGACATTATTCGGGATAGTCCTACCAAGCGCAAAATCAGTATTCGATTTTACCACTTTATTCGTGTGAAAAATTTACGGCGCGTACGCTGTAATAGGTTGTTACTACTCAGGTTTGTAAACGGGTGAATCGTAAATTGAAGTTATGCTATTCTTCTTGTTATAAAATAATGATTATAGAGTCGTAATAATATATTACTGCATTAAATTCAATTTCATAATGCTGTATTAAAATATTGCGTTCAAAAATTAATACGTTATTTGTACGTATTGCAATAAAAAAAACATTACATCATCAGCCTATCGCAGTCATAGGCCTCTCCAGTGGTTCGCCACTCAGGGCCAACATCTGGAGGATATACCCATAATCGCCACGCTGGGCAGGCGGGTTGACGATCGCAGGGCGTAGCTTCTCGCTCCGGTGACGCTGCCACCCGTCATCGGGCCGTAGCATTTAGCTACCCCTTCAATTGTGATGGTTATACCGCCACCAGTCGGTTGCCAGCGCCTCGTTCGTCATTCGGCAGGATGCACCACGGGCAGGTGAGCTTGGCTTGGAGCGCAAAGATGATGGGTCGCTCCCATACATTCCCATACACTTCTTTAACACTATCTAGTAAAAATTTTATTTCAATGTCCGAAGGAGTTTGGGTCTTTTTGTATGGCCACTGGCGTCGTTTTTTTAGCCGCCATCGTTCATTTTTATATTGTGTAGCACGATCCTTAACTAACATATTAATGAAATAAGATTTTCTGTAAGTAATACCGGAGCGAAGACAATGGCATTTCAATTTTAGGACAACGCGTGAAGGAAAAGTACTCTTAATATTTGAGCTAGATCATTTGTGACAAAAAAAATATTTCTTTTTTAAAAAGAAATATAACTGCATTATGTAAATTATTTTTGAAAATTCGTTTGCCACACTCAGGAATCGAATATGCTCAATTCTGGAAAAACATAGGGGTTTTTTTTCATTTGAAAGGATCATTATAAGGATCAAAAGTCACCCTAACATACGTTCCGAAATGTGGACACTTACGCGAAGACTATTCCACAAGTTTTTTAGTCCCTCAACGCGCTATGGAAAGACCAATGCTTATCCTGTTGAAAGATTGGCACTATGAGGTCGATTTATTTGCTGACACCTTACAACATCTCTTTTATAAATTTTTGATTATTTTGAATGAGAATGCAACGGATTGATATTTATTTGATTTGATATGACATTATTTGTCGTTTACATTTTATTTTAATAGAGTTCACATGTTCTGTATTAATTTTTGTTAATTATGATGGATTATTATTATTTATTTTATGTACTAACTTTTGACTTGACCATTATTTAAACAAAATAGATTTTTTCTGTATGATGTACCTACCTACCTATTTGAAATTTTATTGTTCCAATAATTTATTGCATTACCTAATTGTATACTAACTACTTGATATGTAATTGCCTTTGAAACTTATTGCGCTTTGGAGAATTTCTGTTAGCTTAAACAATGTTTGCAAATAAATAAATAGGAAACGAAACGAACATAATACGTGGCAGTGGGCTGGCCATATCTGCCGTAAAACCAACAATAGGTGGAGCAGACGATTTAGGACGCCCCGCAATCCATGGGGTGATAACCTTAAAAGAACTGCTGGCATTGGCTGAACAGAAACACGCCCGGGATAAAGAATTGTGGCGCGAATTATACGAGGCCTACGTTCAATAATAGACGAAGCAAGGCTGTTGATTGACTACATTACTTATTACTTTTTGCCAAGCCGGTAGTTCTTTTGGAGGTGGAAGACTTCTACGGCTGGTTATACGCTTCGCATAAATCTAACCCGAAAATGAGGATACTATGGCCACATTAACACGCCATTTTACCAAAGACTTGCCAGAATTCAGCATCGACAAAATCGAGATCGCTCTTGGGCAGCTTAAAGATGGAAAAGCCCCTGGAGAGGATGGCGTCACAACAAAGCTTGTAAAAGCAGAAGATAAACCCGTACTGAGGGAGCTCCAAAACTTTTTAACGCTTGAATGTTCTTTAAAAAGGGAGACGAAACAGACCTATTTCTCTTCTAAGCCTTGTCTATAAGCTGTTTTCAAATGTTATCACAAACCGTTTTGTGCGAATACTTGACAAATTCCAACCGCCGAAACATGCTGGGTTTCGAAGTGGATACGACACCATAGACCACATCCACACAGTGCTGTACAGAAGACAGAAGAGTATAATCAGCCCTGTAGGTATCTTGCATTCGTGGATTATGAGAAAGCTTTTGACTTCGGTTGAAATCTGGTCTATTCTGGAGACCCTGCAGCGATGCCACATAGATTGGCATCCATACATGCAGTGATGAGACAGTAATAACAGTGATCTATGAAGCCGCCACTATGTGCATCCAATTACAGAATTAGTATACAAGGCATAGGCCTTACGGTATAGACCGTTGCATCTAGGAATGGGATAAGGGGATGTGATTTCTCCAAAGTTGTTCACTAATGTAATGGAGGATGTGTTCAAAACGCTGAACTGGAAAGGACCTGTCATCAACATAAACAGCATAGTCATAATGGCAGAATCGCTGCAGGACCTACAAGAAATACTGAATGAACTGACTGACTCCTTTGCGCGCATCGGGGTACGGATAAACTTGGACAAAACCAAGTTCATGTTCAATGAACATGTTCTACCGGAACTCAAAGTTGTTCAAAAGTATGTAGGTATACCTCGGGCAGACATTGCAGTTAGGTGGAATCAGCTTTGAGGACGAGGTAATTAGGAATAGTCAGACTTCAGATGGTCGATCCCACAGTGCCTGAAAACGAAAGTCTTTAATCAGTGCGTTCTACCGGTTATGACATACGGAGCTAAAATGTGGACACTTACGGTACGGCTAGTCTACAAGCTAAAGATCGTTCAGCAATCATATGGAAAGGGCTTTGCTCGGGTCTCTCTGTCTTATTCGAAATGTGGTGATCTGGCAGAGAACCGAAGTTATCCACAGCTCACCGATTTAATAAATTGAAGGGGCATCGGGCTCGCAACATCAGCTGCAGAATCAATAACCGTTGAGGTAAACGAGTTCTGGAGTGAGACCGCGTCTCAGTAAACGTAGTGTAGGACGCCCTCAGGCCAGGTGGAGTGACGATTTGCGCAGGCCGGCTGGCAAGTGCGCTGGCTGGGTGCGAGACGCCGAGGATCGATCAAAGTGGCCAACATTTGGAGAGCCCTATGTCCAGCTGTGGACTCATGATGATGATTACTTTTTCAGGGTTTTGAAGCATTGGTAAGACAAGACTGGGTGGTTATATTTATCTTATTTAACCAGAAACAACTTAATTGTAGTATTTATTAATGACTAGCTGTGCCAGCGGCGTCCCACGCGTGGATATCGCGTTTTAAAAATAATAGACTTCATAAAATGGTACTTAAATTTTAAGTTAGACCTCTAGCAATACATTGGTAAAAACCGCATTTATTTCTATGCAGTAGTTTTAGCGTGATGTGCATTCAAACATACCTACAGGTAAAAATTTCCCCTGTTGTCCCAACACTTCCCTTTACTGCTCTGCTCCTATTGATTGTAGCGTGATAAAAAGTATACTATAACCTGCCCAGGAGTATGAAGAATATTTGTACCAAGTTTCGTTAAAATCCGATAGAATTCCTCTTTCGAACATTATAACTTCCGTCAGTGGCCACCAAAATTTAAAACGCCTCCAAAATGACCCAAACCCCGTAAAGTATTTCGATGTGCTGTGGTCTAAGCATAGCTTAAAAACCTGATTTTGATAGGAATTAGACTTAATGAGAGTTAATTTAGTTGTAATTCATATTTTTTTATGTTAATTTAATAATAAAATTAAAAAAAACACAAATCTAGCAATAACAACTACATTTTTAATGTTGTTGCATTCACTTGTTACAGTAATGGTTTACGTAGAATATAATAATATTCAACGCTTACAATCCCACTAATATTATAAACGCGAAAGTTTGTTTGGATGGATAGATAGATGGATGGATAGATGGATGGATGTTTGTTCCCTTTTCACGCAAAAACTACTGAACAGATTTTAGTGAAACTTTACACGAATGTTGTTTATGCATCAGATTAACATATAGGCTATAAATTACAACGATTCATCAATTTTTTCACTTAGAATTTTGGAAAAATATGTTACGGAATGATTAAAAACTTTTTGAATACACCATAGATACTGTCATTTCTTGACTTTGTCAGCGAAATTATCAATTTGACGTGACAGGTACTGATATCGAGGTAAATACGGGAATTCGCCAATATTATCTACACAATAAATAATTGTGAATTAAAATTGTGCGGCTTATTTTCGGAATGAAATTCTTCGGAAAATACTATATGCAAACTGCTATAACTGAAAAGACGACGAACGTAAAGGGATAACCACCGGCGTTGTCTACTAGAATATTGCTCAGTTTCAGAGGCACCTCATTCAGCAACAAATTGGAACAAACTTTAGGAATAAAATTGTGTACAGTCAAAACAGATCTAGCATAACCCGTAAACAAGGCGGCCTGCATCTGATAATGAATCACAGTGACCAAGAACCAAAAACCTTACTGCAAACTCAGAAGGCTCACAACGGGCCACATGTCTAGCTCGGATGCGACGAATCTGCGATCAGTGTATGCTTAATAAATATTTTTCTAATCCAAATTGTAATTTCTGTCCTCAATATACTAATATTATAACATTTCAGCCTAATAAAATCGTTTTAATTACGCATGTCGGAAGAAAATAACGCTTTGAAGTAAGTTAAGATTCATACACCGGCCAAGTGGTCGCTTTTTGGTCGGCGTGATACTTAAAACCTGTGTACTAACATGTACAATTATTGTACATAGTTAGGTATTGTACATAGGTAGGTACCACCTATAATTAAAAAATCTTAATTTTATCGGTAAATAATTTTCACATTATATTCTTAGGGATGCTCAGTATGACATAAAGAAAAATCGAAATAAAAGATACTTAGTATTTTTAGCGTGGCTTCTCAAAATATATGTTCATACATACACAGGATATCCAGATTCTGTTTTAGTTGTATAGATATAAGATTATTAAACGCACTTATTTTCCAAAAAGTACAAAATAAGTATCCGTATTTCTATATTGTATGGGAGTGACCTATCACCTTTTCACTCCAAGCCTTCCTCACCTGCCCGTGGTGCATCCTGCCGACCAACAAACGAGGCTCTGGCAAACCGACTGGTGGTGGTAAAACCATAACGATGGAAGGCGTAGCTAGATATCACAGGCCTTTGACGGGCAGCAGTGTGACCGGAGCGAGAAGCTACGCCCTGCGATCGCCAACCCGCCTGTCCAGGTGGCGCTTATACCCATAATATCCTCCAGATGTTTGCCCTAGGTGGTGAGCAACTGAAGAGGCCTGTGTCCAGCAGTGGACTGTAATAGGCTGATGATGATGATGATTTCTATATTAATCAATTTTAAACGTATCGCGCCGACGCCAGCCCTCTCCTGGCCGAAAATCGGCCACAATGACCATTCTCCAAGCAGACCGGGCAAGTATGCACGAGATATTGAAGTGTACATGTTTATGCCCATACACAAGTGCATTACGTGCGGTTGCTCTGTTTGAAATAATGAGAATTCATAGTAGTAACTAGGTACGTAGGTAAGCACGTAGGATCAATTTCCTAGGTAGTTGATTAACTTCCGGAAAAAAATAAACGGCAGTTGAAATGTATTATTTAACGTATGTATTTTAGTAAATTGATCATTTTACGGGGTCTTGTCGTAAAATCATCCGACGAAGGTGAGGTGAACGTTGATTGGTTCAATGGCTCACGTGGCGTTATCCCGGCAACCAATCAGGGAACAGTGTATTAAGTTACGGGTAATAGTGCACCGTTAAATAGTACATTGAACAACGATTGGCCCATTTGAGGACGATTTTACTTGTGTCAAAATCGTAAATTATTAAATGACTGTCAGGCTACCGTAAATTGATCAACTAACTGAAATCCATTGCGTTAAATAATACATTTCAACTACTGTTTGTTATTTTCCGAAAGTTAATTAACTACCTAGGAAATTGATCAACTTACGATTCTTGCTATTTTCCGGTGACATATACATTATACTACTCGTAGTAAGTATAAATGTTACATTTTTGGAAAATAGGTTTTATACCCCGGTTCAAAGGTCAAAAGTAGGTAATAATATTTTTTCTAGATACCTAATATAACTTTGGTTTTGATGCAACACTTAACACAACTGTACTATTCTCCATACTATGATGAGCATTCTTCTTTTTAAATAATATTATTTACATACCATTGTTAAGTTTTTATCGCTTTTGGTTTTATTAAATAAGAATCCACAAAACATTATAGAAAACTTTTTATTTATTTACTGAACCCTAAAACTTGTAATTTTATATCTTATGAATAGCACCATAATAGGAACCCATATAACCTAATACGGAGTTACCTGGAAATAACTACCACCGTAATAGGAACACTACTCCTGTTATAATGTTCCTAATTCTGACCCATCAAAATTTCGATAAACAAAAGAGTGTAAATGCATAATCACACGATAACAGTTTTTTAGCTCAGTGTGTTAAATTTTAGTTAACAGTTATACAAAATAAACGATTTGTGATCAATTAAAATACAGCTTTTTATTTTACCGCTTCTAAGAAACCAACATTTTATGCTCAACAATTTTCATATTTAACTAGATTTCTAAGAAAGATAGCATACCGCAGAATATGGTCCTTAATTTAAGAGATTAATGATTATTTCAATAAAACTTGGAACCAATTCAATAAGTTAATAAATTAAAAGTTATAAACAATTAAACATGTCCAGTATATTTCCTAATTCGGAGTTATACCACCGTATTAGGATCAACCTATAAAATTTGTATCCTTTTACGGTGGTATTTTGTTTCTTATTTTTTGGGTAAAAATGAGTTTAAAATATGAATTAAGCTATTTAAATAGCTGCTGTAATAGTAGGAAAATGCAATAAATAACACACAAACGAACTTGAACGGGTTATTAATACGAAAAACTTAGTTTATAAATATTGGTGTACTTTCATTTGATGTTGCGCGTTTGTATGAAAACCTCTCTCACATCGATGTCGTTACACTAATTGATTGATTTTGTTGTGTTGTATATGTGCTATACTTGCAAAATTCGGTCAACTGATGAAGGAATAGATTTGGAATAAATAGTATACATTTTGGTGCACTTATACTGAATAAAATAGGAAATAAAACTCGAAAATAGAAATACCACCGTAATAGGAACCGATTTTGACTACCTCCGTAATAGGAGCGTTTACCTTAGTCATTTTTAAATACCTAGAGTACTAAGCATTTGGTGATGTTTTACAAATGCACGCCGGCCGTTCTATCCTTGATACGTATCCGTGGTATGCAGTGATTCGCCGCGTTTGGGACGCGTCTGAACTTTCGCCACTTGATGTAATTGAAACGATCTTGTAGGCGCTTGAACGGGGATCGAATGGGAAGGGGAACCATTGTATCGATGCTCATTTGTTTTTAGGTCACGACGAACCCAGATACACTAAGGTACATCGGACTGTGGCCCTTGAGCACGATGATCACCTATCTCAGAGGAAGCGAATTTCACTTTTCATGGGGATATTCATACACATCTATTTTATCAAAACTACAATGACGTGAATTTTCATAACAATAACAAGACCTACTCTTCTGACTGATTTTCAGCCACAACGTTCAATCTCCAAGGGGGTTAGACAAGTAGGTACACAAATGATGTCAAAGTGCACAATGTATGTGAAGGAACAGAGAGTGTGTACGTACAAGAGTTATGTACTTCAGTCTCAATCTCTCGATAGCACGATGGTTCGATATGGTGTGAACTGCTGCATAGGAGTCAACGGGTTTAACCACTGTGCCACAGACGCTTCTCTATGGAAACCTGATGATAAGGCCGTAGTAAATACTTGTCATAATCATCAGCCTATTGCATTTCACTGCTGGACATAGGCCTCTCTAGATGTTCGCCACTTAGGGCAAACGTCTGGAGTATATATCCATAATCGCCACCCTGGGCAGGCGGGTTGGCGATCGCAGAGCGTAGCTTCTCGCTTCGGTGACGCTGCTACCCGTCACCGGTCTGTGGTATTTAGCTACGCCTTTTTTTTTTTTATAAAAAGAGCGTTCAGAATGATCTCACTCCACCTGATGGTAAGCGGTCGTGAGGTCCAAATGTTAGGTCGACAGGCACAATAGGGCATACCCACCGCGCCTGTCGCCCTTACCCTGAAGGCCCACTGAGATGCCGTTTCACGCCCGCCTAAAGAACCCTGGATTGTAGGAGGAAGGAAACACATGAGCTGGAAGGCCTTCAATTGTGATGGTTATACCGCCCATCCCACCACACCCATCGGTTGCCAGCGCCTCGTTTGTTATTTGGCAGGATGCACCACGGGCAGGTGAGGTTGGCTTGGAGCGAAAAGATGTTAGGCCGCTCCCTTACATCCCTGTCATACTAAGTACTGTTAATTAACGCTGTATTTTATCTCGTGATTTATTTTGTCGAATCGTAGACCTGACTTTAAACAAACCAAAAATGTCGTAACTATTTGTCGGTTGTTTTTAGATGGGCGGGAACGGTGGGAGTAGGGCATATAAAAGGCTTACGTCAAAGTGAAAAAGGAGGTCTGAAATAGAATGTCTTTGGGAATTAGGCTCGGCTAAGGTACTCGCTAGAGGGCTCATGCTGAGAGTGAAACGCCTGAGTGCTGAGTAAGTATTCCGTGTGTACATACAGGTCATTGAAGAGATTACTGTGAATATCTGATTGCCGTAATCGTCTAGTTTGTTTGGAATTCTATGATTCTTGTTTCAAGATTTGATGTTAAGTATTTTCTGTCATCATCATCATCAGCCTATTACAGTCCACTGCTGGACACAGGCCTCTCCAGCCGCTCGCTGGGGCAAACATCTGGAGGATATACCCAAATCGACACGCTGGACGGGCGGGATGGCGATCGCAGGGCGTAGCTTCTTGCTTCGGTGACGCTGCTGCCCGTCATCGGCCTGTGGTATTTAGCTACGCCTTCTATCGTGATGGTTTTACCGCCACCAGTCGGTTTGCCAGAGCCTCGTTTGTTGTTCGGCAGGATGCACCACGCACAGGTGAGAATGGCTTGGAGTGAACAGGATCACCTTTGTTTCTGTCGACATAATGTAATGATGCTTTCACCCTTTCTAGCTTGCTCTACCCAAGTTGTCTGAAAGAGATCGCTCGTAGCGATAATACCACCTAAATTGCGCAACAATTGTATGCTTTCCTAGTTCTAAGTAAGATTTTATGATGTACAATAAAGAGTATCTATCTAATGATTACATAATAGGATTTGGCGACGATATACACTCGTGCATCGGAAAGTAAGTTAAACCGTCTGGTCCTACGCCTGATCAATCTTCGCTTGTGCTGTACAACTATTGCATATGCTAATAAGCTGAGTAGGGAGTACCTAAATAATAATTCGGATATCAGATAATTTCATAATTTTTTTTATAGTAGCTCGACATAATGGCTTCCCTACGCCTGATGGAAAGCGAAAGAGAAGCCCAAGTCGCTGTGACAACGGGCACGTAACTGGTCAGTTACTTGTCAGTGGCCACCGCCATGCCGGCCCAACCCTAACCCCCCACGAGCTCCGGAAACCCTACTCATCGGCAGAAACACGACCCGGAGGTCATTTGACTGCGGTATTCTATAGGGTCCTTCCCCGGACGGGCAGTTCAATTCGAGCGAAGATTCGCTATGCCCTACCTCTCTTAATTATATTGAAGAAACTTTTTATTTAACCGTATCATTTTTAATGCTAAATATAAATTCTACCAATAGGTATTTATAGGTAATTTAACTCTGCAAACATCACTTCAAACTTCAAATACGTTTCAAGTGAAAATTGCCGTCAGAAAATAGGAAGAAACTCGAGGGGAATAACTCTTTGGTGTATCTATTGGCAACGCCATAAATTCTCAACGACACATAAAGGTGAAACATACTGAGTGTCGCGATAAACGGGGGAGTTATTCAAGGAGAGTATTCAATTCTATTCACGACCCAATTACGTAAAAGAATAACTAAAATATTTTGACAAAATCTTATTTGCAGTTTTACATAGAGTCATATATTTTTTTTAACCCAAGACATGCCATGCTGGGCCACATAGCGCCATCTAGCCCCAAACTAAGCCGAAGCTTGTACTGTGGGTACTAGACAACTGATAAACTTACTTAGATACATTTTTTTTGTAAATAAATACATATTTATACATAGAAAACACCCAGACCAATACAAACAGACATGTTCATGCACACAAATGTTTGTAATGTGTGGGGATCGAACCCACGACCCTTGGCTCAGAAGGCAGAGGTCACTACCAATTGAGCCACCGAGCCAATCAAACATAGCCATTGACCCCTTCAGGCTGTAGAGCATATGAAACGTACCTACGTAAGTACTTGAAAAACGATTTACTACCCGACTGCGGATAAAAAAACCTGTAACGAATAATTCGCATGATATAATGCTTTTGTAGCGTGGGCGTTGAGAGAATCTTATCCATCAAGTGGAATGGAGTGGTCGATCAGCTGTCCCGCGGGAGAGCCTGCCTAGCCTATCGGAAAAGAGGCCTGTAAATGTTACGTCATTTATAAAAAAAAGAGGAACAGTAAAGTTTTCAAATGACCTGAACATCCGGCTATGAGTCCTGGCTATGCATAAAGCCTAAAAAAATAGGTAAGTAGGTCATATGTATTCGTGAAAGACAGATAAACAGTAGGTAAGTCAAGTGTTTATAAATTATGATATCTTGGCAAAATTCTTCTTTCGGATAAAAACCTAATTAAATAAGAATAAAAAAAAATCTAACTTTGGTCGCGTTCTTTATAGCAGACGTAAACATGTGACATACGATAGTGCACGCTAACTCGGGTTAAACCGTTGCGCATTCGGCAAAGTTTTCTACAAGTGTTCCCACTCCGTGCTATGAGTACGGACTAGGGTCCAGTTGGCTAACAGTCCCCTAAGCCGATTGTGGGATGTTGACTTTAAGCGGCTTAGAAGCGAAGGTAGGACAGGTAGAATATCTATGACGTTACGGTAATTTAATGTTCTCTGGTATCCTGATGATGAGAGAGGAAATATGACACATCGATCGGCCTGCAATCGACCACTGCTGGCTATCAACATCATCAACAGCATATTGCAGTCCACTGCTAACGGATTTTAACGAAACTTGGTACGATTATTCTTCATACTCCTGGGCAGGTTATACTTAGTATACTTTTCATCACGCTACAATCAATAGGAGCAGAGCAGTGACGGGAAGTGCTGGGAAAACGGGATTTTTTTTATCTGTATGTTTGATCGCGCATAACTCAAAACCTACTGCATGGAATTAATGCGGTTTTCACTAATCTATTGTTAGATGTCCGAATTAAAATTTAGGTACCATTTTATGGAAGTCCGTTATTTTTGAAACCCTATATCCACGCGTGCGATGCCGCCGGCACAGCTAGTTCTAAATTAAAGTTCGGTATAAAGTATAAAAATAAACCAATCCACCATGACATTACGTCTGGTCGTTTATCCAATTAGGCCCTACAAACGGAGGCCTAGGATCGATAATGCAGTATAAATAGGCTATTGATGCGCTTCATCTGAACCATTTCAGCCCGACCTGCGGCTCCCCTCCCCGCCACTCAGCTCTGTACCGGCCAAGTACAGTTCATTGAAATCGGACGGCTCAGACTACACTGGCCGGTAAGCCCGTAACATTTCATTAAGCATACAGGGTGGAAACGATGTGTGCCAATAAGATTAACTCATCAATGCTTTTCCTTGTCTGATCGATTTTACATTGGTTTGAACAAGATTCATGTTTAGAAACGCGATTGGCTCGGACAGTCCACCCAAAGTAGGTACACATGAAAGTGAACTTTACACATTTGGTTCTTTACTTGTCCCTGTGGTTTCTGGATTTCATCATCATCACCCCACACCAGTCCACTGCTTGACATATGCCTCTCCCAAGCTTCACTACTGTGCTCGATTTTGGGCTTCTCGCATCCAGCACTTGCCAGCCGTCCTGCGCAAAACGTCACTCCACCTGGCCTGAGGGCGAACTATTATTGATGAAAATTAAAATATCTTTTTTTAATGTGGACTTCTGATAAGAATTTGCAAATAAGAATGACTCCAGCGCGGGATTCGGAAAGTTATTTTTTTTTAATTGTAGCTCAATATAATGACTTCCCTACGCCAGATGGAAAACGAATGAGAAGCCCAAGTCGCTGTGGCAACGGGCAAGTAACTGATCAGTTGCCACTTC
The DNA here is from genome assembly GCA_031163375.1 of Conogethes punctiferalis. NCBI lineage: Eukaryota > Metazoa > Arthropoda > Insecta > Lepidoptera > Crambidae > Conogethes > Conogethes punctiferalis. The sequence continues at coordinate 442,722 of CM062096.1, read as the reverse complement.
CGTGCCGGCCAAACTCGAACGCCCCACGAGCCTCGAAAACCTTCTCAGCGATAGAAACACAATCCGGAGGTCATTTGGCTGCGGTTTTCTATAGGGTGGCGGTCTTTTCCCGAACGGACAGCTCAATTCAAGCAAAGATTCGCTATGCCCTACATAGGTATCTTTGATTTAAGCCAGGTGTATTGGTAAGTTTTAAGTATACATTTATTTTGTTCCGTGGCTATAGTTTCTCCCCGCCCTGTATACGCACACCTTACGTCACCCGTGGCTTACGCTCACGGTTCAAGAGGCACTAGTTTTAGAGTCGGTATTCTCGTCTGGTGGCTATTTTCGTTCGTCGTCGTCTTTTTAACTTTGTGTTCGCGAAGCATTAGCCATCGATCGGACACGGATCACTTTGTACGCTGGAAAATGAAGCTGGTGTCTTGTCAGCCTCGTCAGGCATATAAAAATATTAGACTAGCTGTGCTCCCGCGACTTCGCCCGTATAATGTAGGTTGGTCACAGAAATGTTTTACAAAGAGGCAAAAAGTAGCCTATTGTTCTCTACATTTCTTCAACTATCTCTACGTAAAAAATCACGTCAATTAGCTGTTCCGTTTTCCGTAATACACACAAACTTTCAACCCGTATTTTACCCCTTTAGCGGGTGAATTTCGAAAAATCCCTTTTTAGCGGGCGCCTACGACATAAATGTAACCTACATGCAAAATTTCGTCTCATTTGCTTCAGCGGTTTCGGCTCTGCGTTGCTCGTTTAGTCAGGACATGTTCTTTTATATGTATAGAAGATAGAAGATATTATTTAGTGCGTATAGCGATGTAAATCACGTTAGCTGTTTTGGCGTTAGAGTGGCGTTTGATTGAAGTCCGGAAAAACGCCAGTGTAGCCACCAAACAGCGCTAGTCTGCTGCTACCAAAGTCTAATCCCAGACGTTGGTCCTGAGCCTGATTTATTTAAAGTTCGATGCGGTCCTTTACTACGAGTATCTACGACGTCCCATCAATATCGATTATAACTCTATTTGTAAATACAAATGTAAAATTACATAGTGTTTGTTCAATTCGTTTAGTGAAAGCGCTTAGTAACAGTTTTACTATCTAGGCTTAATTTATAACATAACTAGCTTTTGCCCGCGACTTCGTCCGCGTGTTTAAATTTATACATACAAAAGTTTTTTCCCGCTAACTCCCGTTCCCGTGGGAATTTCTCAAAATACAGCCATAACTAAACTTTATATTTACTAAGGTACCTGCATGCCAAATTTCAAGCGTCTAACTTAAGCGGTTTAGATTTTTCATACAAAAGGATTTTCCCGCTAATTCCCGTTCCCGTGGGAATTTCGGGAATTCCTTTCTTAGTGCACCCCTACGGTACCTAAGCTACGTCCCTTCCAAATTTCAAGTGCCTACGTTTAGCCGTTTGGGCTGTGCGTTGATATGTCAGTCAGTCAGTCAGTCAGTCAGTTTCTCCTTTTATATATATAGATAGATCAGCGACATTTCGGGAGTGAGCCTAAATTAAACTACCCAACTTTGATCCTGGAGACCTATAATAATATATGAAATTTCACACTTAGTATAAGTATCTATTGATTCGTGAAACTTATATTTTATACGAAACTAAATCGTGCCATGTATTGAGCGATATCTTTTATCCAAAACTATATACAGCTCTCAAATGTGTTCCCCCCGAGAGGCTCGGGTCTACCCTGACTTGGACGATGAACGAAAACGCATTGGTGCGTGGCGGGCTTAAACCTCAGCCTTCAGCATGACAGTTGACAGTAATCTGCCACCACTAAGGCACCGACGCTTTTAATCAAAACACTGTTAAAATTATTTTTAACAGTGTTTTGATTAAAAGCGCATTAACACTACCGTATGAGGAGTTCACTTGACATTAACGCCGACTGGTGGGCACAAAAACGGACGCCCCTATTACTAAGACAATATATTCTCACTCCACTCCTCATTGATTATCTAAAGGATTGGCCGAAGCGCGTCGGTTCGGCATTAGTGTTGATATATCTGTGCCCTTCAGCACAATGGTAGCCCAATACGGGGGGCGAGCCTATTTGCGGTTATTAATGGACCGTTCAGGGAAATAAGTCCGTTCGTGTCCGAGTTGCTAATACAAGATGTCCGATACAGTCAAAAGTAAGCAGTGAACTTGCTATGAGCCATTTAAAGTATTCCTATGAATAAACTGTGACGTTGTTTTGAATTTCACTGCCTGGTTGGTCTATTTGCAGTGTCAAGAAACCATGGAACCTCATCTTAGTAATGGGACAGTTAAAAAATGGTGAGGTTAAAAATTTTTTTTCGTGACAAAATTCTTTCATCAATTAATCCGTTCCAGTACTGTACGTAGACATCCCCCTTAGGACGATAACCATCCCGATCTTGGGCAGATTGTATACATCCCCAGTCAGCCATCTCTCTCAAGACATCGTCCCACCGTGTTGAAGGGCGTCCTACACTTCCTTTACCAAAACAAGGTATCCATTCCAACACCCTCCTACGCTTTCGTTAATTGGAGCACCTAATAAATACTTATTTATGAAAATTGGCGGTGATAGATGCATAGAAAAGTAAATTAAGCCACGACTTTTGAGTCATGTTAAACTGTTTTTTCAGAGTGAAGGAACAGCACTTGTGTCTATGTCACACACTTAAGTGTAATAAATATGTTACCAAGTTATGATTTAGATGCCTCACTGCTTATGTAATGAAGTAGAATGCCAATGATGTATCCACGTTAGATCAAAGATAAAGGCCGCTTTAGGAGGATAAACAGAGAATTAGCTAACGGTTCTTTCGTTATCACTGTAGATAAAGAGAATAAATGGTGCCTCTTATGTGGAGTAATAAGTAGGTGCCTACTTATTACTCCACATAAGAGGCATCCAAGTTATCAATTCTATGACTAGCGGTATTCTATGTTTTTATTGAAATTATTCGTACTTTAACGTACGTAGCAAGAAAAATTTGTCAATTAATGATATTGACCCGAGCGAGGAACTCCCTGCGATCGCCAACCCGCTTGCCTAGCGTGGCGATTATGGGTAAAACCTCGAGGTGTTTACCCAAAGTGGTGAACAACTATGTCCAGCAGTGGGCAGCGATAGGCTGATGATGAATGATATTGGATGTGAGTTACTCTTCTTGGGGGAACCGGACTACACTAGGCTTGGCAGCGATCATTTACCAAATCAATCACTTCTGTCTAAGTCGTAATTTCTGTGCCTATTCGAAGCGCGACCGATGTTCCTTTACTGACTGAAGTATTTCGTCGAGTGAGCACAATACATTTGTGGTCTATAACTGCCACATTTTTGGATCAGCGCGATTTCTATATATTCATTCGTTTACGCTTAAAAAGCTGCATTAAACCAGGTGAAAGACTCAAGGTAAAAAGCTGACTCGAAAACGCGATGAATCCCTACTGTAAGTGAACTGCAATCAGCAGTAAACATTGGCTGCAGACTGCTCACTCAGCGATGAGACGCCTTAAAGATAACTAGCCTTTTGCCCGCGGCTTCGCTCGCGTTAAATTCTGGTGAATGCTCCATACAAACTTCCACCCCCCATTTTGGGAAGAAAGTTTAGAAAGGGACAAAATTAGCCTATGTTACTCTCCATCCCTTCAACTATCTCCACTTAAAAATCACGTCAATTTGTCGCTCCGTTTTGCCGTGAAAGAAAGACAAACATACAGACAGACAGACATACTTTCCCATTTGTAATATTAAGTACTCCACTCGAAGGGGAAAGTCAACGTGTTCGTTCGTGACGGAAAGAATACAAATCATCGCTCCAATCCTGAATTCAGTCGTAAAGGTCATTAGCACCAATCCTATTCCCAAGAGGTCAGCCATTTTATTTTTTCAAAAATGTACGTATGAAAACCCCGTTGTGTTAATCATTAATCCCTTATTATGTGCCCAGGGACATTGCCCAGGTGTGTGGGAATGAGTCTGCATCTCCATAAGCCGAGGTCGGGATTACGGCGACATTTAGACCGCATCCCGGTCACCCTTCAGTGACCTTCGCACATTTACTGACCTTTGAGGGTCATAGGTGTGATTATCAGTTAGCGTGAATTGATTGTAAGCCGGTTTCTAAATAGGTACTGCTTGATTATTAATATGGCTTTCTGCACAAGATTCTTTCTGTATATAGACAGATAGTTAAACTCTTTATTGCACTAAAATACATAAATTACAGGAAAACACATTACAAACAAAAACAAAGTATCGCTAATAGCGATCTCTTCCAGACAACCTTCAGGTTGAGGAAACCAGATTCGACAGAGATGGGTAACCCAGTGCAAAACTATCTATTTCATATTAAACACATAAAATAAGCCTACATAAATATACCAAGTAATACATATTCCATATATACATATAAATATATACATAAATAATATGTTGTATGTAATTCTATGTTGGTATTAAAGGGAAGAGATACCGAAAATGTTGTTCGCCGGTTCTTTATTGCACATATGATACATAATCTATATACATAATAATAAACCAAGAAGAAATTAATTTACTGCATATAAACAAAAATTATACAGAAGTTTTCAAACTAGGCTTCATCTGTATTTTTAGAAACCAGTTATAAAATTGAATATTTGACGATTCATAAGTCACGCGGTGAATTTGAACTTGTTAAAATCCTATATGAATAAAGATATTTCCTTCTATTTCTCTATTATGTATGGTATACACATACACTATCGTTTTAAATATTCATATCACAAGAATCCAACATAATTATAAATCGCAATTCAATTAATAAAACGCAAAAAGAAGGGTAAACTGAATAACGCTTAGAACAGAGACGGGCAAATAAGAGACGGCTGGTGCGGGATTATGCGGGATTATGGAGATGCAGATTAGTCCACCTCCGCGGCCGCCCGGGATCACGGGATCGCAGCCCAAAGGATTGGTTAGCGATGGAAATTAAGACGCGTTTATGTATGCGTTTGAATGACAGTTACGCGCTCTGGCGGACACGCGGAGAATTTTAACTTAGAAGTACCTTATTCAATTACCTATGCTCCAACAAAGTGCTTTCAAATTATATTTTTTTTTTTATAGTAGCTCGACATAATGGCTTCTCTACGCCTGATGGAAAGCGCTAGAGAAGCCCAAGTCGCTGTGACAATGGGCAAGTAACTGGTCAGTTACCTGTCAGTTGACACCGCACCGCTATGCCGGCCCAACCTTAACCCCCCACGAGCTCCGGAAACCCTACACACCGGCAGAAACACGACCCAGAAGTGATTTGGCTGCTGTATTCTATAGGATAGAGGTCCTTCCCCGGACGGCAGGCGCAGAACCTTCCGCGTTTCGAAATCCGTTAGGTTAGTATCGTGAGTGGTAAACGTATTTTGTGTGAATTACTTAGTAAATAAACTAAAGGACTTGTCTGTGATCAACCAACGATATTATTTTAAAGAAATGTCACCTTCTACCTAAGATGGCGGATAATAATGATTCCGATTTAATCCCATCTAAACTCTAGTATGAAAGAGCAAAGTCCCATTTGCCAGTAGCTCAGTTACCGCGGTGCTTAGGCAACTCATCGTAATCCCGATCCCAATCCCGATCCACCTGTTACTCGCGAACTCGGTCACAGCGGCACTAATCGATTTAAACTCCCAACTCCGCGTCTCTGTTTGATCGGATTAAATCCTTAAGTTTGTAAGATTTTGAGGACGTTTTGAAAGAGTTAGGTGGATTAAGCATTTTTTATTAATTACTAGCTGTGCCAGCGGCGTCGCTCGCGTGGATATCGGGTTTCAAAAATAACGGACTTCCATATAATACCCATCTATACCTTGTACCTAAGTTTTAAGTTAGACCTCTAGCAAAACATTGGTGAAAACCGCATTCAATTCTATGCAGTAGTTTTCGCGTAATGCGCGTTCAAACATACAGGTTTAAATTTCTCGCGTTTTCCCAACACTTCCCGTCACTGCTCCGCTCCTATTGATTGTAGCGTGATGAAAAGTATCCTATAACCTGCCCAGGAGTATGAAGAATAATTGTACCAAGTTTCGTCAAAATCTGTTCAGTAGTTTTTTTTTCTATAACGAACATACAGACAGACAGACAGACAGACAGACAAAAATTTTACTGATTGCATTTTTGGTATCAGTATCGATCACTTATCACCCCCTGATAGTTATTTTGAAAAAATATTTTATGTACAGAATTGACCTCTCTACAGATTTATTATAAGTATAGATTTGGTGGTAATCTGTCAGGTAATAGGTCAGTGTCAGATTGTCCTATGAAATTAAATTGTTCTTCTGCTGAGCGGACTCCGGCAAAGTCGTAGTCAAAACGTCATCTTTACTTGTGTAGAACAACACTTTTTGTTTTGTTTTTGGGTATCTTAGTGTCATACGTATACTGCATTTTTACGTTTGTAGTACACTACCTTTTTACTGTTTCTGCTAAGCCCAATGATTGTCTGGTAGAGATTGCCTATGAGTAGAGGATTCGGTCCCGGGATCCCGAAAACCGGGATCCCGGAATCCCGGTCATATTTTAGTCCCGAAATTTTCGGGATTAAATTTAAAGAGTCCCGGGATTTTCGGGATTGATAAATTTTTAATAAAAGTTAGTAAAAATGTGCGTAAAACGAAACGCACTTACTTTCATTCATGCTTTTATTTGACGTTTTGACGGCCATCTCATTTCCACGACTGATTTTATTTGATTTTGCTAACGACCGGTACCGGGTTATGTGTAAAAGTATCTAAAAATTCCTCATCACGTCGTGATAAGTATTGATGTTTATTTTGTTAATTAATGAATTCATTATAAATAAACATGCATTAAAGGTCTTGGAGTTTATCGAATTATCATCCGCCATCGCCTTTTCTTCTTTGATTACTTGTCTGATGTTACTTACATCAGAAAATAAGCATAATGTACCTAGTCCGTTTGGCCGCATGTGCTAATAAATTATCGTCCATCGTTCATTGAGCTAGTCTGTTTCCATTGTTTGGTTACAAAGTTGATATTGAACCTAATGTATGTATAGTGCTGTAGATTGATCATTTTAAATAATAGTCAGTATTGTGCAGGGGCGGCACTAAAGTTAAAACCTTCCGTCTGGCTGACTGGCTCCCCATCGCACACGTCCCACAGCGGCATCCCAATCCTCCCCCACCAGCTCGCTGTTTGAGGTGGAGTGGAGTTCACCAACATCCGTGGACTCCATGCTAACCTCAACGCCGTCCACCAACACCTCGAGACGGCGAGGCCTGCGATGCTGTTTCTGACGGAAATTCAGATTGGCTGCCCTGCCGATTCAGCAAACCTGCACTACAGGTTATGTGCTGGAAGAGTCCTTCCACGCCAAGGCCTCTGTTCAGTTTTTGAAGATTTGACTAAAGATTTAAAATAAAAATTTTATTTTGAGGTTTTACTGTCTTTTTGTTATCACTTTCTATTACCAATATAATCCCGGGACTGTCCCGGGATGCCGGGACCAACTGCAGAAAATCCCGAAATCCCGGGATTAGAAAAACCGACCGAGACCGAATCCTCTACCTATGAGGCATTAAATCGAGAATATTTTATGTGCAATAAAGACAAAACTACCACTGTTATTAACCTATTGTAAAATTCCCATCTTTTTAATTGCCGTAACCGCTAACTTATAATAATTATTTATTCCTTAAAGTTCACAACAAGTCAAATAAATACTTTGTAAAACTTTTCCACCGAATTCATTGACTTTTTGCAGCAGTCTGTGCACTAATCAATGAAGTTTTAAAGTCATTAATGTGGGATAACTCTTGCAATAAGATCAGTCTATTAATTAAAATTGGATTTTGTGTAAATCTGACGTTAAGGATTGGCTGACGTCCAATTTAATTAGAAACTTTAAACTTGCCTATAAGCCTGTTACTGTATCTATTTGTAACAGAAGAATCTTTCTTCTCTGTAGAATAGAAATGTTCAAGTGGTAGAAAACACTGCCTCTGACATCGACACAGCATTTGTGGGCATGAACATGGGTGGGTATTTTATCAGTTGTCTAGTAACCGTAGTACAAGCTTCGACTTAGTTTGATACGAGATGGCGCTGTGTGGCCCAGCACGTTTATATATACAATCACTTGATCGAAAGCGCAAGGCCTTTTTAACCGACTTCGAAAAAGGAGGAGGTTCTCAATTCGTTATTTATCGCTTTTTAGTTTTGGTCGTGTGTGTTTTTTTTGAAGTCGGTTTAATTTTTTTTATTACGTTACGTGTCTTCTTAAGAGAAGGAAGTATATGGAAGATTGCTATATCTAGACTTAGGTCATCCGCCCGTCTAGGTGACCTGAGTACCTGTCACAAACCTATTACACCGCAATCAGGAGCGCACTGAGGCGACTCAATCACATTAGGCGACTAATTATTGCACGCAGCCTCAAATGGACGCTGATCGTGACTGCTTATAATCTAAATAGTTATAATTGGGTATTGAAGAGTATAGGACAATATTACACAGGTAGGATATTAAGTGGTTTAAAGAGAGCCCTTTCCTCACGGTGGTAGGCAGCGGCACAGCAATGCCCCTAGCATTGCTGGTCTCCAATGGCGGCGGTTTCTTTTAACATCAGACAGGCAGCCTGCTCGTCTGCCACTATCAGCAATAAAAAAATAAAAAGGTACTTTTACTGAGCGGAAATAATCATTGTGAATTAGCCTTGCTTGATTGCAAAAGTAAAAAAACCCCAACATAAGCTTCAGAGTATCCATCACAATATTATAATAGAGCGGAAACATCATGAACTTACTAAAATTAATTATTAAAAAGTAAGATCAACACGGTTGCACTCTGGAGTAGGTAACAACTCACTTGAATTTCGAAACGAAAAGTTACATAGGCAATACTGCCAGTATTAATTAAATTAATTTCAACTCCGTATGTATGCCATTGGAATGACAACTTTCACAACTCTCATTCATTTGGTTTTCAATTCAAAAGTTGTCTGAACACCTTTATAAGTTGTGTGAATAGGATTCTTTAAATTGTACCTTCAGAAAAACAAATCTAAAGTAAATCTAGTTTTAAGTCGGAATTCGAAACAAATTGTTGTTTGATATGCTATAAATAATATATCTATAAGTACGTGCAGTGACGCATAAAAATACTGATCACCTCATCTCGTAATACGGATATCGTCGACTAAACACTTCTTCTGAGATTTCAGCATCTTTGCCAGATAGCTTTCCCGCTTGGCTACCTACTTAAACTCTTGTACAGTGACTTCAGTCTTCGAGATCAGTGAAGTTCGGTGTATAAAGCCAGAGTTATCTCTCAAACTGACATGACGGTGGCAAATGACAAGTGATTGATTTGCTTACTTAACAGTTACCGCAGCGATTTTGTGGCTCTTCCACTTTTTATCAGGTGAGGGGAAGCCTATGATGAGTGACAATAAATTAGAGTCATCTATGATGAGAGACTACTATAAATGGATTTATGAGAGGTAGGGCATAGCGAATCTTCGCTCGTATTGAGCCGCCTGCGTCTATTCAGTATAGCGGCCAACGTTAGCCTGCCATTTTAAACAAGGAATAGACCACTCCCAAGCAATGACAGCTGTCAATGTCGCCACCGCATTTATTAATGGACGTTTTGTTACCAGATAATGTACATACCGCACCACCAGTGCATTAAAGGAGTATGTCCACATGTGCGATTTTTTTTTTATTTTATTAAACGATAGAAAAAGTTCTAATACATGTCCCCTATTTTTTTTCGTATTTTTATCTGTAATAGCCATGAAAATATATTAAAAAAAGTAAAAAGCTACTTCAACATGAAACGCAATATTTGACTGCCAAAAAACACGTACATAGAATTACTACTCACATATTTTGTTAGAGTCCCTAGCAATAAGCGCGTGAATGCGATCCCGCCTTTTTTGCTTGAGGCATTGAAGAAGGTTTGTTAGAGCAAGTTACTTACTCCTTTAATGCACTACATATTTTCGGAAGTATTTTTCGTAACTTCACATAAGTAAAGAATGTTCAATATTGTCTTACGCGTAAGTGCATTCACTAATCATTGATTTTATAAATTATATTTTAAATGAATTACTCCTTTGATGCAAGTACCCTACTTTCGTCACCGAAATTCTTAAGTAGACGTACAGCAAATGTTTATCACAAATGTTCAGTGTAGTTCCAGTTAGTGACCGCATAGTTTTAATAAAATGAATAGAAAATTAACAAGGGCAAGGCGAATGCTTAATTTAATTGATGGTGTTTGTACGGTAATATGAAAAATGATGGCGATAAGTACTTCAGACTTTATTTTATTTACAAATACCATACTCAGGCTTGCCAGCTGCCTTAACAAACTGGTTTTCGGAGCGAGTACGGCACCATAGATCACATCCGCACATTGTGGCAGATTATTCAGAAGACAGAAGAGTATAATCAGCCCCTTTGTCTTGTATTCGTGGACTATGAGAAAGGCTTTGACTCGGTTAAAATCTGGTTTGATCTGGAGTCCCTGCAGCAATGTCAAGTAGATTGGCGATACATCCTAGAGCTGAGATGTCTCTATAAAGCCGCCACCATGTCCATCCAAGTACAGAATTACAGACAACAGAATCTACTGGAACCGATTGCAAGTATACAGCGCTGTTGTACAAAAATATTCGGGCAGACATGGCAGTTAGGTGGAAACAACTTTGAGGACGAGGTGAATAGGAGAATTCAGCTAGGCTGGGCAGCGTTTGGAAAACTTCGTCGAGCCTTCACATGGTCGATCCTACAGTGCCTAAAGACGAAAGTCTTCGATCAGTGCGTTCTACCGATTATGACATATGGAGCCGAATTAAAGGTCGCTCAGCGAGCTGTGGAAAGGTCTATGCTCGACGCCTCTCTGCGGGATCGAATCCGAAATGAGGTGATCCGGCAGAGAACCAAAGGCAGTGGGCAGGCCACGTCGGTCGCAGAATCGACAACCGTTGGGGTGAACGAATTCTGGAGTAGAGATCGCGTCTCAGCAAACGTAGTGTAGGACGCCTTCAGGCCAGGTGGAATGACTATTTGCGCAGGACGGCTGGCAAGTGCTGGATGCGAGAAGCCCAGGATCGATCAAAGTGGCTAACATTTGGAGAGGCCTATGTCCAGCAGTGGACAACTTGCAATTTAACGTTATTTAAGTTTAATAAAATCGTTGAAGGTGACATTAATAACTTATGTACAAGCAAATTATTTTCTTTCTATCTTGAGATTGATTTTCTTTGTCGGTTAATTAAATTAACACAACCGAGGCACATGGGTCAGGCGTTCAATTGCCACCGCTACAATTTGAAGCTGCATGAAAATGTCGGAGTATTGTCTCGTTGTTCTTATGTAGAATTCCGTACCCAAAGGGTAAAAACGGAACCCTATTATCTTACCTTAGTAATAGGGTCCCGTCTTAACTTCACCGTCTGTCTGCCTGTCTGTTTGCTTGTCTGTCTGCTTGTCAGTTGCCAGGTTAGACAGCTAAAATTATAAAAGATCATGCATGTCATATATCATGTTTAGATACACAAAATTTCATAATAATTATTTCATAAAATATTTAAGAACTATAATACATTTATTGTTTTATTTGATTATGTAACTGAGACATAACTTCATATGAATTATATTGGTAGCTTCGACGATTTGTAAGTGTTTTTTTTAAAAACCTATACAAATAAAGATTATTTTGACTTTGACTTTGTTCTTCATGTGCCTTATGTGTACACATAACAAACAAACATTAGCTTACATTGAACATTTACACAATACTATAAAATATAAAACTTACCTATATAAAGCATTGTGTGATTCAAATGCTACTATGAAAGTTATTACCAAAATTTGGTTCCCCGTAATGATTCCCAGGGTGATGAAGATGATGATTTTTATACCAAGTACATTTATTGTAGAATGTGATTATGTGACTTTGAGATATTATTTAATTTGTATTAGTGCCATACACACATATACGTAACACTTACCATAGATTTAATTAATGTTGTGTTTGTACAATCGGTTACTAGTATTTTGATTGTTTAACGATGAAAATTATTTTTATGACACTTGTCATTCGTTTTTGATACCTTATTATATGTAATAATCTGTTATTATACAATATTATCTACGGTGTATTACATTGGTACGAAGTTTATTAAGCTCAACACGTTTCATAGTTTTGACTTCGAAAGTTTTTATAAAGTACCAAGTATTGCTTGTATTCATTTTGTATTTTAATTATGTAATTTATCAATGATATGTTCTAAAGATTTAACGTACCTATCGAATTTTTACTTAAATAAAATTAGAATGGCAAGATGTTGCACAAGAGTTATCAATAGTCGATATTTCCTTTGAAAATATCGGGAGAAAGGTCTTATGCTGCGTTGTATAGGTACAATTTGGTATTTTTGTACCTTTATAGGCGTGAAATGGTGTTAAGAAGAATAGATTTTGTTAATTTTTAATAAAATTACTTAAATTAATCTCAATTGTGGCAAAGAAGACTAAAATAAATATTTTGAATTTTTTGAAGGTAATTTGTTTGTATTTCTGTAAGTAATCACTCAATTTTAATTTAAAATACACATTAATGTTTTAAAAAAATATATAATTTATCCACAATTAATACTGTCATTTGAATGTATACTTAATTTTCATAGTTAACAAAATGTATGAAAATATTTCCGTCTCGAAAAATATTTTCATCATGCAATAAATATGTACGACACATACTATGTAATGTTATTAAGAAATACCCCTGCAATAAACATTTAGTACAAATCACTTCATTGCAAATATTGAAAAAAGCCGTGCAAAAAGTACGTAAAGATTAGTGCTCCGTATTTTTTTACGAGAAGACACGTGCATTAAAGGAGTATGTGCACATAATCTATATAATATTTTAGGAATTGCATAGCAAAATAATCATATATTTACTTACTATGAGTTCTTTGTGAATTAAGCTCATGCATTAAATATGTAATCGTTTCTTTTCTCTCTGAGTATTAAACAAGCAGTCTCTCCACAATACCAATCAATGAGAATTAAAGAACGTATGTAAAGCTTTCTAATGATATGCAATACATAGGAATAACATAAAGGGTTCAAAAGTTATAATAAAAATAAAGTGTTTTTTTGCTCTCCTGAAAAGTTGGTGTTTTTGAGTTACACCTTTAATGCACGGGTGGTGCGATACAATAAAAATCAGTATGTGTAATGTACATACAGTAAATCGGTTGAACTTACACATGTAAGTTCAACCGATCCATGCGATTCAAAATTTTAATAATAGGTATATCTTCTAATTTGATAAACACTTCAAAAGTCTTACCGTAGCGCCGTTTAAGTGTCAGTGGCAAAGTTGTTTAACTTACCTGTGAACAAATAAAATATTCTTTGATTAAAATTACATGGTGTGGGAAGGTAAAAATAATTTCAATGAAGCTAAATACAACATACTTTCATATCAATTAACACATTTTATTAGTAAATGGAACGGTTTAATGAAATCGGGAAACTCAACGGAATCAGAAGGTATTCATCCGTTGGCTTCATTTTACAATTCATTAGTTCCAACATTATGTATTATATGTATGTCTAGTGTAATAGTTAAAATTTTTTGGTGGGGAATGTATTATTAAATATTTTTTAATTTTTATTGTACAAAATTACACAAAAAGTAAACTTAATTATCTACCGCCTGGTAGCCTAACCTTAAACTTATCTAACCTTTAGTTCATGCAGAGAGCAGAAATTTTGGCGCCGATGGCTGCTATTTTAGAATCATGCTTATACTGCCCTTTCTGCTCCATTCCGGAAATGTGCGCTAGCCACAGATCACAGATTTAATGCGTCCAAACAGATTCCGTGATAAATGTCTCGGAACAGCCATCAGATATCCATTTGCGGCGTGCACTCGGAGCCGCGCTGGCTCGACCAAGATGTCGCCACTAACGGATCGTATATATCAGAAATCATTTGTGTGCATCTGAGAGGTCCTCGATTTTTTTGTCCACTTTGAAACTTGTATTATAAAGCCCACATTTTTATTTAAGAACCATTATTACCTACTTTAAGTAAATTGAATAACAAAACACATCTCACAGCTTTGCAGCACACATATTGGGTTTTGTCTAACCTGATATTAGAATTGTAGAGAATGTCTATGCGGTATTAAGTCCGGTTTGTGACATGTTTTATTTTATTTTACTGTGCAATAAAGATGCATACAGATTTATGCCACTGTCTGCAAACGTCCACTGTTGGACACAGGGCTCCCCTGTGGCCTCTCCTAATGACAACTGTCATTTGGAGGGATTAGTAGGTATTAGTTACGCTTGGCAGGCAGGATGGGGAAAGCAGTAGGTTTCATTTGTACCCAGTTAACGCTGGTTTTTTTTTTTTTTTTTATACCACTGGGTGGCAAACAAGCCTACGGCCCGCCTGATGTTAAGCGGTTACCGCAGCCTATGGACACCTGCGACACCAGGGGTATCACACGCGCGTTGCCTACCCTTCAAAAACCTCTTCACAACCTTTTTGAAGGACCCCATACTGTAGTCCCGGGGGAGAGCCACTGCTCTCCCCCGGGACTACGCTGGTGCCCGTTTTCTGGTATTCGTTTCGTTTTATACGACACACACGAGAAGTGGGGTGCTTCTTTACTAAATCCTGAAACTACAGGGACGAAGGACTGAATGAAACTATCCCCTACTAAGTACATAGTATACTAATAGCACCAACTAAATAATCAAATGCATTGTCCTGCACGGTCAAGCACCCGGCGTCGCTCGATAACTCGCGGTCGAACGGAATCTATAATTCATGTCGTAAATTCGATTTGACGACATTCCGCGTTTGCAAACTATTCGCAGTGACATCGGTAAATGGTTCTAAGGAAACCGATGTATGTAAGTTTTATGGATTGAAGTACTGTAAAGTATAACAAATTAATAGATATTAATAAAAGAGTAAAGTCATCATCATTATCATCAGCCTGCAAATGACTTGACTTTTATTTGGATGAGATGGATGACCCCATCGCTGTTCGGGTTGGGCCAGCATGGCGGTGGCAACTGACAAGTAACTGACCAGCTACTTGCCCGTTGCCACATCGACTTGGGCTTCTCTTTCGTTTTCCATCAGGCGTAGGGAAGCCATTATGTCGAGCTACTATGAAAGAAAATGATCCTAAATAAAACGACAATAATAATTAACCCCGCATGCGTCACAGATAACCAGGCCAAGGCGAGTGGCCATAATTCCAGGTAAGAACAACCTGCGCTTATAAATAAGCACCCATGAAATAAAGGCTTCAGTCTTCATGGAATACAATTACTGAATCAATTTGCTGACGTAGCTTTATTCAGAAATACTTGACTTTAAATAGATAGTAGGGTTGCAGCCTTTGTTTGGTTAGAAATTAGAATATTTGCAAAAGATGTTGTACATAAATACGTATACCATACCATATATACCATACTTATGGTATACTTTAAGATATGTATACCCAAAAAATGTAAACAATGTTTTTGTACCCCACCCCAGGTCGGGCCAAAAAATAGCTCTATTGATTTGATATAAGTTGGCAATAATAGGTACTCCATCATTCTAAAAAGGCGTACTGTTTAATCATTTTATAAAAGAGAAAATTACAGAAGGGGCACTTTTATACACAGATAACTTTTAAAATGCACAAGTGTATAGGCAGACCTAGATAGAGTGTATCTGTTCTTTCACTGTCATAATCATCATCATATTTGAGTTTTAGTATTTTGAAAGATTGATATCAAAGGAATTCGCAATAGCGATACAACTCTGAACACCCGCGTTGTATCGACCACTTTGTATATTTTCACTCGACATTGGCAGAAATGACCTCATAAAGAGGCTGGTCGTCATTCATGTAAAAATACTCTATTTAACATAGTAGAGTGGCAACCCTAGTGGAAAGTGTCTTTATGCGAATTATTAATAAAGTCATTGCGATAGTCTCTTGAGAATACAATAAATCAAAACTCCAAGGAAGGATAACATTATTTATGGTCGTAATACACAAACGATGTTGATTTAATTTATCAGCTATACAAATGGATATCCGATCTACTCCCCTATTTACAATATTTCGAAAACGGAATCAAATCGCTAAGGCTAAAAACTAAAGCATATGTAGTTACTGCGAGCGACGCGATATTATATAGAAATTTTGCCCTGGTACAGAGATACAAGTATAAACACAACCTTTGTAACACATTGGCGTTGAAAAATGTTTTTCTACCAGCACTTCGACCTACTGCTGTCACCAAACCACCTGCTAAGAGTGGTACCTAATTTTTTCATGCGAGAGGCGGCAGACGAGCAAGTTTGATGCCTGATGGTAAGCAGTCGACACCGCTCATGGACACCCGCCACTCTAATCGAGTTTAGGGTCGCCGCCGGCATTTAGATATGAATTAAGGCCCTCTAAATGACTTCTGTGTCTAGCAGTACCTAGACGTTTGCAGACTTCTAATGCTGATAATGATTAAGTTACATTTTAATACCTCCATATTAACCCAATATTGGTCAAGTGCAAGCGAGCAGATCACTTTGACTTTCTACACAACAAGGCCATCTCATACAAATACCTCGAAGGAGTACGGGTTGTTAATATCAAATTTACTATAACCCGCCCATTACCGTAACAGACTGATCTGAAGCCTTTCATCCCCCATAAAAGCCTTTCTTGGGCACACCGACCGCTGTTATTCCACCCATAGATATCCAAATTCAATCTCGTGATTGGCCGATGTCTTAGAGCAAGCACGCGTCCAGAGACGCCATGCTAGCTAATAGCATAACAATGTAGAGGTTAGATTTTTTTTTATAGTAGCTCGAGATAATGGCTTCCCTACGCCTGATGGAAAGCGAAAGAGAAGCCCAAGTCACTGTGACAACTGGCAAGTAACTGGTCAGTTACCTGTCAGTTGACACTGCCCAACCCTAACCCCCCATGAGCTCCGGAAACCCTACTCACCAGCAGAAACACGACCCGTAGGTCATTTGCCTGCGGTATTCTATAGGGTGGAGGTCCTTCCCCGGACGGGCAGCTCAATTCAAGCGAAGAGCGAAGAAGATAGATTGGCACTTCCATTTATTTGCAGCGTACCTTCATAATAAGCTTAACTTTTCGGTAGTGTTGCAACAACCGTGGCCAGAAGCAGATTTGTTAATTACGTAAATATAGACTTTTTATTGAGCACTTAAAATTGACTTAGGCCTAGACGAAGTATACAATTGTTGTACAAGTTAGACGGTCTTATAATGACTGCCCACAATGCACTATATCAATGATCAGTGCAGACAGACAAAATTGCCCTGTAGATTTTCTCTTGTTTGAATTACTCTTAGGTAAACCTGGCGCGGTTCGATGGACGGGGCAGTTAGCGGAGGACCGGGGTTGCGTTCCCGGCCTATCGCAGCTTAGCATCAAGGGGATTGTAACGGCTTTTGAATTAGTTTCTAATGACGTATTGGAGATTTAAGCCGATAATGTACCTTTGGCTTTAGGTGGTGTTAGAATGTTTAAGTGTTTGCAAGGTATCGTCATCTAAGCATGTCTAAGATAGACAACAGATAGGTACCAATACATTAAAATTGACATTAACAGACTGGACAGGCTGTTTGCTTCGTTGGTTAAATGTGATATGCATTTAAATTAGGTACAAGATAAAACAAGGTTTTACCATAAAAATAGCTAAACAAAGACATAGGGCTACAATTGACATTAAAATGAATAAGTATATTAAAAACAAGGAACAAGTCTTACTAACGGATAATATGCAAATTATGCACCGTTGGCAGGAATACTACGAACACCTACTGAATGAAGAATTTCCGCATGAAGATCCCGCCCCCCTTGAATCAGTATGCGGACCATTACAGGGAATAGATTGGCATGAAGTGAAACTTGCATTGGCTAGCATGAAGAACCGGAAAGCTGTAGGGCCAGACGAGATACCAGCTGATCTATGGAAACGTCTCGGTCCCATGGCAATTAAATGGCTAACTAAATTATTTAATACCATCGTTGTCACCACGCAAATCCCAAATTCGTGGCGTAAAAGCTTTTTGCTGCCATTTTATAAAAACAAGGGGGATGTAGCCCAATGTGAAAACTACAGGGGCATAAAATTGACTTCACACACCCTAAAAATATGGGAGCGGATCATAAATAAGCGCTTGTCTTCTATTACAAATGTATCCCGAAATCAGTTTGGCTTTACATCGTCTAGATCAACCACTGATGCTATCCAGGCAGTCAGAGTCCTGATGGAAAAACACAGGATAAACAGAACAGATCTACATCATGCCTTTATCGACCTAGAAAAGGCCTTTGACAGAGTGCCGCGCAAACTCGTGTGGCAGGCCCTTAGAGCGCAATACGTACCGGAGAGATACATACTAATAATCCAAGATATGTACAACGGCATCAGTACACAAGTCAAAACTCCGGCAGGATTAAGCAACGCGTTCGAAGTCAAAGTGGGTGTCCATCAGGGCTCTGAAGCCCTTTTTTATTTAATCTGGTAATGGACTATCTTACAGGCCATATTCCAGCACCTTTACCGTGGACCATACTGTATGCCGACGATATAATACTGGCGGCAAATACTGCAAACGACCTGCAAGAAATGTTAAATACGTGGACACACTCCTTAGAGAAGTATGGGCTTCGAGTGAGCAGAAGTAAGACGGAGTACATGAAGTGTCCCTTTAGTGGGAATGCAACTCCTGAAACTATATGTATTGGATCAACACCTATCCCCACTGTGAACAGATTTAAATATCTGGGATCTATGCTCACGCCGGATGCCAATGTGGAGGCCGATGTTGCGCACCGTGTTAGCGTAGCTTGGCAGAAATGGCGGTCACTAACAGGAGTTCTATGTGATACCCGTATGCCTATCAAAACAAAAGGTAACGTATACAAGATAGCCGTCAGGCCAGCCTTATTGTACGGTTCCGAATGCTGGACAGTCAAGAAAACGCACGAACAGATAGCACATGTAAATGAAATGAAGATGTTGCGCTGGGCGGGTGGAGTGACCAGGATAGACAGAATTCGGAACGAATACATACGGGGAAGCTTTAAAGTCGCACCAATCACAGATAAAATGACGGAAAGTCGCCTTAGATGGTATGGCCATATCACGAGACGGGACGAGGACCATATAGTGAAAATCGCACTAAGCTTGCCGGAACAGAAGAGAGGTAGAGGACGCCCGCCGTCGACCTGGTGGTCAAATATCGAAAGAGACCTTAAGAAAGCCCAATTGCCAAAACCGACAACCCAGGACAGATCAACCTGGCGCCGTAGAGTGAGGAGACCCGACCCCAGATAACGGGAATAGGGATGGACGAAGAAGAAGATAAAACAAGGTTTTACCTGTGACTGAAATTCTATGACAATTGGTTGGCAGTACGGCCGAATTTGTCTCATCATCATCATCAGCCTATTGCAGTCCACTGCTGGACATAGGCATCTCATGGGGTCAGCAACCTTGAGGGAAGCCAGTAGACTGAGCTGGGCTGCATCAGTCCCTGTCCGATGGGCCTCGGCCATTATTAGCGGCAATTGCACTACATCAAAGGAATCTCCAGTTGTTCGCCACTTAGGGCAAACATCTGGACGATATACTCATAATCGCCACGCTGGGCAGGCGGGTTGGCGATCGCAGGGCGTAGCGTCTCGCTCCGGTGACGGTGCTGCTCGTCATCGGTCTGTGGTATTTAGCTACGCCTTCAATTGTGATTGTCACCACGGGCAGGTGAGGTTGGCTTGGAGCGAAAATATGATGGGTCGCTCCCTTACATCCCCGAATTGTCTGCAAAACTGTAACTTTTTTGTTGTGTCTACAACGCCCATCTGAAGTGTTCAATTATGCGAAGGTCAGATACAAAATTTAATCGAATCTAATCGAATTTGACCCAATTAGGCCTTCTGTAACCCGCTTACTTTACTAAAAAACCTACAGACAGATACAATAATGATTAATTTTGCAGTAAATAATGTCTCAACGTCAACTTGATACCCAACTGTGTAATTAAATTCACGCCGCAGTTGTTCAAACAATTTAATAAAATTTGTGAACGTTGCATTGAGAGAGCAGTTTTTTGATAACATTTCTGAAGTGCGTACGTTTGAGTGATTAAGTGTTATTGTAATATTAGCTAGATAGACAACAGATATTTTTTATTGTATATCATAGGTAATCACAATTTTATATACATCGATAAATTATCAAACAAGATAGAGTAGCTAAAACGGAAGTATGAACTATAACTGTTTTTAATAGACCATTTTAACGTTAATTTCCCTTTGAAAACGGAACAAACAGACAGATTCTGACCCTTCTCTTCATATTTATATTTTAATTCATGTTTGAAAATTATTAGGTGTTTTTTTACAAGTTTAATGAATATGAGATTGTGTCTTAATCAGAAAAACAATAGTGCTAGGTAATGAAAATGAAAAAACATGGACAGGCTCGGTGGCTCATTTGGTAGTGACCTTTGCCCTCTGAGCCAAGGGTCGTGGGTTCGATTCCCGCACAGTACAAACATTTGTGTTCATGAACATGTCTGATTGTATATTATGTATTTATTTACAAAAAAAAAGTATTTATGTAAGTTCATCAGTTGTCTAGTACCCATAGTACAATCTTCGGCTTAGTTTGTGGCTAGGTGGCGCTGTGTGGCCCAGCGTGGCATGTCTTGGGTTATTTATTTATTTAAAATGAATACCGGTTATTGCTCTTACGAAAGTCAAAGCCTATTCAAATAAGTCAAACAAAAATATTTAAATACTATTGCATTTTTGAGGCTTTGAGATAGCAGCAAATAAAAACATTTTAATAAATAAATAAATAAATAAAAAAGATTTATTGTCTTCTTACAAGATAACATACAGAAAAAAAAGAAATCAAAATAACCAAACTACAAAAAAAAGACAATGGGAATCAGCTCAGCTGATGCTGCCACAGGGAGTGACCTGGGCAGCGCTGGTTTTCAGCTTCTCCCCTGCCCATGAGATGTTGTGTGGGGCAACTTTTCTCTATTATTTTAATGTAATAGAGAAAAGTCAGGGATTTCAATTCTATTTATAGAAGCATAATAGATATAATTAGAATCGAACAACAAATATCTTTAAATATCTTTAGCTCGTAATATCTCTAAATCAAAATACTGATAGCCACCGCATCTTGTTAGGCGCGTGATAAACTTTTAATGGGCACTCCGAACCTCAGGATCTTTGTGTCACTCGACACCGGACCCTCTGAGTTCGATCCTCAGGCGATTCCCTGACCTGGTGACACGGCGTCATTACATTAAAACGACACGTATCAATGGACCATAATTAACGAACAGGAAAATGACAAACCTTGTTACAAATTAATTCGCAAATATAAATTTGGATTTGGGTACTGAAGTTGCGATATTATTGCTAGAACCGAGAAAAGAAGCCATTTTTCATGATTGAAGATAATGTCGAAGCGAGAGAATAATTTGGTAAATTAGGGATTCAAAATTAGCTATTCAAATACGAGTATATCAAATTTAATATCTTATCGTACTTACTTTGATGTAAACAAAACATCTTGTAACTTTTCTTTCAGATAAGGCTTAATTACAAACAACTGTCCGAACTTAATTCCTAATTTTATTATTACTAGCTGTGCCCCGCTGTATTGTTACCCGCAATTTCCCATTCTCGCAGGCATTTGGGGAAAAATAGAAGCCAGTGTTATTCCGAACCGTACGCTATCATCCTGTCAAATTTCATTCGAATACGTTCAGCCGTTTAGACTTGAAGAAGTAACAAACATACACACTCACAAACTTTCGCCTTTATAATATTATTGGTAGGATTAGTGGGATATATAGTGGGATAGTGGGATTAGTAGGATGGGATAATATTAGTGGGTTTGGTGTCTGAGACTCGACGTAAAACATTTATAGACAAAGACATTATGGACATTACATACGAACAAATCGCCATTTAGTCGGAACGGGTAACACGCGTTCAATTACCTTAAAAGGGAGGATGAGATGTTCAGAAAGGCCATCCGTTTGTCTTCGACTATTGACACTTTCCGCTAAGTGTAATAGAGGTCAAACTGCTATCACTTACAAGGCCATGCATTAAGACGTTGCGTCGTGGATTTTCGTACAAACCTTTTTTGACCCATAAGACGAGAGGTGTTATAACTTTGTCGTAGTTTAATTTGCAATATTAGATTGAATCGAATGCCACTGCTTGACTCCGGCATTTAAGGGTATTAATAATTATTCTGTTGAATGTCCGAGTCGGCAGTTCGCACAACTTGGCATTTCGGGCTGCGGTTATTTGAATGAAGTTTATGATACCTCGGTGTTAGAATAAGGCCCTTCATACAATAGAAGCGATACTATTGAAGTAGAGGCTATGCTATTTTCGCCACATGTATCATTTATATTCAATCAGTTTACTTACATACAATTCGAGTATTTATAGACCAGCAAATGGAAAAGCTTTTAGTAAATCACTAAAATTTCACCCGTATCATCTGGATAGTTGGCGCTCCAACAAATTGTCGTATACTTATGCAATTTATGTCCCATGAAGCGAACCTGCTCTGAAGATAGGAGTGTTTGTGGACTTTTTATCAGCCAACAGCTAGCAGAATCAATTAAAAAAACTTCAAATAACTTTCTTAGCAGAAAAAATCGTAAAATCTAGGTATAAATTCACGTTAGGAGCTACATAGTAAAGTAACGATGTAAGTAAGTTGCCCGTTTTTAATAGCAACGCAAGGACACGTTTTCTGTACTTTTATTTTTTTCATTCAAACTATGGCACTCTTGCGTAATTTCCTAGTTTCTACAGTCCCTAGATCTGTAAAATTTTCAAGGAAATTGCATATTATGGCTAATTAATCAGTTGTAGTTGACTGAGTGCGCTCTGTAGGTTTCTATGTTGCGTAATACGTTAGACGAGTTGTAATCAATATCAATCTATCATGAATACCAAAAGAATTGTTCATTTCAATTGGTCAATATTTGAAAAGTCTAATACGAAATTATCTCATCTTTTCCGCTTACAGTATGCGCAGGCAGAAATACGATAATCCGGACGTGGTGTGTAAGCGTCTGTTTGAGTTGCGACTCGATATCAGCCAGATATTAACGCTAGTTTACAGTTGCTGTATCGCCGGAAAGCGCTTTGTGAAGCTTAAGCAGTTTGCAAAAGTTTCTGCGATACGTTAGCTAATGAACAAACAGCATTTATGTCGAGGAAGAGGTGATTTCTTTACATTGTCATTTTATAGGGTGACCTTTTGATTCATTTCCTTGATTCCCTTTTGAATTAAGTGCAGTCTTTATTTTATGAATGTATTTTATTTTATGTACCGTTATGGTATGAGTACCAGCTGAGGTCATCTCCCGGACAAATTAACCTGAGACAATTTACAAAAGTTCATTTCCTAAATTTAATCGAACCCGGAACCTTGGGATATTTTATGCTTTTAGTATTAACGCTCTAACTTTATCTACTGAATAATAATCTTGAAAAGTCATAAAGTTTCTATTAAAACATTTTAAAGCAGGGAAAGCGCTAAAAGCTAGTAGAACTATTTTGTGTTTTAAACTCTGAGTAGTGATAAAGATGTAGCTCAAACAGCTTTCATTGAAATCCCATTTATCCTGCATCGGTTAGACGCTGAAATGGTTAATGATTATTGAAGTCGTCGTGACTTAACTCTTAGCGATTTTCACACCTCGATAACTTAAAAGCGTTTTGATAATTTTCATTTTACTAAGTATCACAATATTTTTCAATGATTTTATAGATTTGAATAGATCTTTCAATATAATTTATGAACCGAAGTGTGTGTGCAATTTGTTTTAAAGTGGACTTTGACGGTGCAAAGATGATAAAGATAATGATGAAATGGACGTTGGTGGTCTCCTTCGCTACTGCTGGTAAGTTTTTGATATACATAACATTTTTTTTTGTGGCAGTAGGCGGACCATATCAGCCGCTGAACCGATAACTGCTGGGGAAAACGACTTCGGGAGTGGATATTCGCGGCAAACATAGTGTACGATGCTTTCAGGCCAGGTGGAGTGAAGATTTGCGCAAGATGGCTAGTAAGCGGCTGGTTGTGAGAAACACAAGATCGAGCAAAGTGGCCAACAATTATTGGAGAGGCTTGTTTCGGCAGTGGACTGCGCAAGGCTGATGATGATATGATGATATTTGCTATCGCGAAAGACGAAATATGAGTGAAACACTTGTAAATAAAGCGTCAGTAAAAAAATAAAAGAGTATCTTTAAAACCCTCGGGTTTTGCAAGCTTTTTGTTCTCCTCCTGAGAGCTTGGGCATCGCAATAAGACGCGCTCGCACTTATTAACAACTGTACATAATTAATAGTTATAATATTTTCTACCAAACTTACAGGCTTTGGGTAGTCATGATAGGAAACTAAAATACCTATATTTTACTTATAAATACGTTCAGCCGAAATTTAACTTAAAATGTTTCACCATAAAACTGCAATCGATTTCATTACTAAAAGTAACGTAACATTCTGGTATATTCATGTACCTACTCGTGCATTTGTTCTGCGTTTTTATGATATATAATTAAATAGTAGACAAGATGGATTTTATGCTGGAATGTGACCACAACATTTACACACGGAGCGTGAGGCTGAATAAATGAATGCCCCTGTTTGTGTGACGGACATAAATGCATATTTATGCGTACTGTTATAGGTAGTCCCGGTACCCGGTATATGCTGACAACCCATCCTTTCCGTGCCTAGTCAGCCCTCTCCATACGCGCCTCAACGCATCCCACATATCCCAAGCCAGTCTCCTTCCAACCATCATCCGCGCTAGACGGCTGCCTAAAAATTAAATATCTTTTTTTAAAAACCTTCAAAACCCGAGACTCATAACATTTGGTGGCAGCGTAAAGGGATTCAAAAGAGTCCCCGGTCGCCTCAGTATCCGCGAGTTATCCTACATCCTATTGCGGCCAACATCCGTCATCCGCCGCTGTGGTAGTGACCACCACAGCCCGTGCATCTATAACGCACCGCATCTCGGCGTCACTTATCCTGTGCCGCGTCACGTCGCGTCACGTCGTATCCTGTGCCGTGTCACGTCGCGTCACGTCGTATCCTGTGCCGTATCCTGTGCTGTGTCACGTCGCGTCACGTCGTATCCTGTGCCGTATCCTGTGCTGTGTCACGTCGCGTCATATCGTATCTTGTGCTGTGTCACGTCGCGTCACGTCGTATCCTGTGCCGCGTCATATCGTATCCTGTGTTGTGTCACGCCGCGTCACGTAATATCCAGTGCCGCGTATCCAGCCTAATTTCTTCGCGCGACGCTCCGATCCGTGTGTTATCAACTCGTGCGCGTCATTTCCGTTCCGCTGAGTGCTACAAAAGTGCGACATGTTTATCCCCATGGTGCTATCTGCATTACTGTAAGTCTGGTCATTGCTTTTATTATAAGTGTGTATGTGTATTGTCGTATTAATTATTCCAGTTCAATAGCCGAATAATTATTCCAGTTGTTAAATTTTTTGTTGTTGTTTTACACTCGACTACAAATTTCTTTTATAATGGAGAGGTCCGTTAGTCCAAGACCCGATATCGAATTAACTGAGCCAATGGAGGAGTACCAACTCCCTGCCTCTCAAGGACCCTGTACAAGGAGCAAAAAGAAATCTCCAGCCGTGGATAAACCAAAGCTCGAAATCGAGCTATCCACATTATTAAAGTTTATAAAACCATACGATGGGTGCAGAGAAAAATTAAATTCTTTCCTTGTTAATTGCAATAACGCTTATGATTTAGCTTCAGATAGCCAAAAAGACATCCTCTTTAAGTACATATTATGTCAACTGGAGGGCAAAGCGGAAACCGCTTGCTCAATTAAAGAATTCGCAAATTGGTACCAGTTGAAAGATTTTCTAAAAACACAGTTTAGTGAAAGGAAGCACTATGCCCACTTGCTTACCGATTTACAAGAGTGTAAACAACGACTGCATGAACCTGTTAGCCAGTACGCTCTAAGAATAGAGACTTGTTTATCGTTACTTTTAACCGAAATTTCAATTTCACATGGCCATAAGAGCAAAGAGATGTTAGGGCGTACTGCAGCCATGGAAGAGCTGGCCCTACATCATTTCCAAATGGGGCTGACGCCCCGCATTTCTACTTTTGTTAGGTGTAAATCCGCAAAAAGTCTGAACGAAGCTATTAATATAGCAATTTCAGAAGAACGAATCCAACAATCTTTAGCCAAACAAGCGCCGTCTAGCAATCAATACCGCCCGTCTAGCCAAGATAAGCCTGGCTTCAAGACCAGTGTTCAATCCCTTCAAAATCCAAGGCCTAACATGTATCCTAACCGGCCTAATAATAATAATACCACTACGCCGTTCTGCAGATATTGCAAATCTGCAGGCCACATCCTAGAACACTGTCGTAAGAGGGCGTTTAATAACAATCGTTTCAGGACCCTCGACCAAAGGACACCTCAACGTGTCAGTTTCATCTCATCCGACGGCCCATCGAGTTCTCACTGCTATGAGGACGAATATCCCTGTGTCCCTGAAGATAGCCATAATGCCGTCGATGACGATCCAAAAAACGAATAATCGTCTCGTCCCTGTGTCGTGCGGGACGTCGGTTTATTAAAAACGACACTGCGAGCTCAAGTCCTAATCCTATTAGCCGAGGCCGCCCTCAATATTATCCGAGGAAGCCCAAATCCGCGCAGCAACGCAAAAATGTTGACCTGCCAAATCTCACTGTATCCGCGCAGCAACGCAATAATGTTGATCTGCCAAATCTCACTGTATCCGTGCAGCAACGAAAGAAGGTTGATCTGCCAAATCCCACTGTATCCGTGCAGCAACGCAATAATGTTGATCTGCCAAATCTCACTGTATCCGCGCAGCAACGCAATAATGTTGATCTGCCAAATCTCACTGTATCCGTGCAGCAACGAAAGAAGGTTGATCTGCCAAATCCCACTGTATCCGTGCAGCAACGCAATAATGTTGATCTGCCAAATCTCACTGTATCCGTGCAGCAACGAAAAAAAGTTGACCTGCCAAAACCTACTACATCCGCGAAGTTACTCGATGAAGTCAGCGTGTCCAAGTCTTCTAAATCCAAGGTCTTTGAAATAACTAATAACCCAGCAAAGACTCTCCTACCTCATGTCCTAGTAAAGTCATCCGTATCCGATATTCCGTTATCATTGCTAGTCGACTCGGGATCATCTGTAAGTCTATTAAAACACTCATGCATAGAGAAACATCCTAAGCTTATAAAAGAAACAATCCAATTAAAGGGTATAGATCCGGCCGACGAGACTATTTGCACTCGTGGTCATTTCCAGCTACAACTACAATTACCTAAATCCAACATTTCACATTCTTTTCATGTTATTGACACAATCCACTTACCTTATGATGGCATAATCGGGTCTGACATGCTTAATTCTTTTAACTGCAATATAGACTATAACGAGAACCTTCTACGTCTAGGCAAAACATCCTTGAAGTTATATTTCCATGACCCTGCCTACATAATTCCTGCGAGAACTGAAACAATTATTGAATGCTCAGTCTCTAACCCTGAAATCAAAGAAGGGTTAATCCTTGATGAAAAACTTTCAGAATCCTTATTAATTGCAAATTGTATAGTCCGAGTTAAAGAAAACAAAAGGGTTAATGTATCAGTTGTAAATACCTCAGAAAAGACCATAACTCTTAAATCTAACCTCAACCTTAGACTTCATCCTTTTGACTCTTCAAATCCTGTAGAAAATCCTCCTGTCTCAATCAATAATATAAATGTTAAGACCAACAGCTATAAACGAACAGGAGAAGTACTAAATCAGCTCCGTATCTCGCACCTCAACAAAGAGGAAAAAGACTCCCTTTTACAATTATGTTCTGATTATTCAGATATATTCCACCTTTCCGGGGAACATCTTACCCATACTAATGCCTTTCAACATGAAATCAAAACGACAACAGATGTCCCAATCCATACTAAATCCTATAGATTTCCCGAGATCCATAAGGCTGAAGTCCGCAAGCAAATGGATAAAATGCTGCAACAAAACATTATTGAGCCTTCCGATTCTCCATGGTCGTCACCCATTTGGGTAGTTCCTAAAAAGCTAGATGCTTCTAATATCCAAAAGTGGAGAGTCGTGATCGACTATAGAAAATTAAATGATGTTACTATTGGCGATACTTACCCTATACCTCAGATCACTGAAATTCTAGATCAACTTGGTGACAGCAAATACTTCTCCACTCTAGACCTTGCATCTGGATTTCACCAAATCCAATTAAAAGAAGCAGATAAATCGAAAACAGCCTTTACAGTCCCTGAGGGACATTTCCAGTTCACTAGAATGCCATTTGGGCTCAAAAACGCACCATCGACATTTCAGAGACTAATGAATTCTGTCCTATCGGGCCTACAGGGTATCCGTTGCTTCGTCTACCTTGACGACGTAGTCTCTTACGGGCATGATCTAAAATCCAGCATCAGCAACTTAACCGAAATCTTCCAAAGACTCCGTAATTTTAACCTCAAGTTGCAGCCCGACAAATGTGAGTTCTTACGACGTGAAGTATGTTATCTAGGCCATATAATCACTGAACAGGGCGTCAAACCAAACCCTGAAAAGATAGAAGCCGTAACCGAATTTCCAATCCCAAAGACGCCCAAAGACATAAAATCGTTCTTAGGCCTTGTCTCATATTATCGTCGCTTTATCCCCGACTTTTCCAAGGTCGCGAAACCCCTTACTAATCTCCTGAAAAAGGACACGCCCTTCAAATGGGAAAATCAGCAGCAATTAGCCTTTGATACGCTGAAAGAGAAGTTGACAACTGCTCCACTCCTAATCTATCCAGACTTCTCTAAGCCATTTATCCTTACCTGCGATGCCTCAAATCACGCCATAGGCGCCGTCCTTTCACAAGGACCTGTTGGCAAAGACCAACCAGTAGCTTTTGCTTCGCGCACACTCAACAAGAGTGAATCCAATTATAGCACGACCGAAAAAGAACTATTGTCCATTATATTCGGTTGTAAAACATTCCGTCCGTATCTTTACGGACATAAGTTCCAAATCGTCACTGATCATAGACCCTTAAGATGGTTATTTAACCATAAAGATCCCAGTAGTAAACTCCAAAGATGGAGGCTAAAACTGGAAGAGTATGATTACGATATAATATATCGTAAAGGCAAACTAAACTCTGCCGCTGACGCACTCTCTCGATATCCAGTGAATCCAATATATCCTACAAATAAAGATTCTCTAAACCCTAATACAAGTCCTAATATAAATCCTGATGTGAATCCTAATACGAGTCCCAATGCCAATCCTAATACAGGTTCTCCTGTTAATCCGAATCACGATTCTAATCCTGAACATCCACTACAAACATCACAGCCCCAAAACATACTTAACGATACTTATGATGACCTCCAAGGTCTTCTATCATCGCCTCCTAGCTTCGGGGCAGATCCTATAAATCCTGAAATTGAAAATGAATTAATGGATTACCTTAATTCCATGGCTGATGAACGGCCTCCTGAAATTCAAAACCCTGAAACCTTACCTTTTCCTGTGGTGCCTCATTCAGAGCACGACCTTCCATCACATGGAAACTTACCTATATCTGAGTCACTGCTTCCAGAAGTCGCTTCCCAGGTACCTGAAAATAACTTACCAGTCCTTGACTCGCCTCAGCCAGAGTCCGATTGTCCAATCCCTGAAAACTTACCTTTACCAGAAGAAACCTATAATAAATTCCTAAAGTCCACTGGTAAAATACATAACACCTTAATTACTGAACATAACGAAAATTTACTTAAAGGTTCACAAAAATATATAATTATACCTACCTCAATTGACATGGATGAGTCCATGCCTTATGTCCACGAGATCCTTAGTAGTTGCTCTGAAGTCAACCGCGAAGAATTCCTGAAATTAGAAAGATCCTTGTATACATTCTTACCCCTTACAATTGAAAGTAAAACTTACCTTTTCCTGTTCACGAAGGTACATCATTTTGATGATTTTTCATATCCAGATATCTTCAAGTCCCTGAAATATACACGAGATGAGATAATGATGTCATATCCTACAGTCAATGAAATAAGTACATCCGATTTTAAAAATCCATTTGATAGACATTCCTTTGTGAAAATTTATAATATGTTTAGCTACCTATTTGATGGGACAAATATAAATATCCATATATACCATAATAATATAATTTATCCCTCTATGAGCGAGATCCCAAAAATCCTTAAGGAAAACCATGATATCCCCATCGCTGGTCATCTAGGTTCGACCAGAATGCTAAGCCGCATTAAAGAAAGATTTTATTGGAAAACCATGCGGAGTGACATAGAAGAATATGTCAAGAAATGCACATCATGCCAGACTAATAAAGCCTTACGCAAAATCAATCGAGCCCCAATGATTATCACTTCTACTTCCACTACTCCATTTGAGAGACTAGCCATAGATATCGTAGGTCCTTTACCCGAATCCGGGACAGCCAAATTAAAGTACATCCTAACAATGCAAGATGACCTCACCAAATTTTCCTTAGCCTATCCTCTACGCAGTAACACTGCAGAAGAGTCATGCGAATGTCTCCTTCATTTTATTTCCCTATTTGGCATCCCTAAACTTATACTTACCGATCAAGGTACAAACTTTACGGCGGAGATATTTAAGAAATCTTGCGAATTCCTAAAGACAAAACAACTGTGGTCTACTCCTTATCATCCTCAAACACAAGGCGCCTTAGAAAGGTCGCACTCAACCCTCAAAGAATACCTCAAGTCCTACGTTAACGAAAACCAGGATAACTGGCCTCGTTATGTGTATACAGCCATGTTGGCGTATAATACAGCGGTACACTCGACCACACATTATTCCCCATATGAACTGTTATTCGGACATAAACCACATATCCCCGATTCCATATACAACGACAGCTCCAATACTACCTACCCGGAGTATGTCAAAATGCTACAACACCGGTTAAAATACACTCGCACTAAAGCCTTAGAATTCATTCAAAAATCTAAAACTATATCTAAAGCCTATTATGATTCTCGTACTCGTCCCAAAACTTACAAAGTTGGCGAGTACGTCCTTTTAAAAAATCACTTACGCTCGCGCAAAGCGCTATCTCCAGTCTGGAAAGGCCCCTATAAAATTGTCAAAGTCCATGGCAATCACACACTATCTTTGCTGATAAACCGACGGCATGTTAAACACCACTACGACGAAATTAAACGTGTAGAGGTGCAAAGTCCATCTAATTCTAGTACCTAATCAATAAGCATCCTATTCATTTAGTTATATCCACCTAGTTAAGTATTATAGAGATAACTATTAGTATACTTGGATATTAATCCACATAAATTAAGATTTTATTATTTTTCTCTTAACAATAAATAAATAAAAAAAAATGTTTTCGCTATTAAAGAATATTGCCTCTTTCCCTTACAGCGTACTGGCCCAAGGTCATCCAGAGTATATTCGTCAAATCGACTCAAGCACAGGCATATACTTTGACCCGATTGGTGACTTGAAAATTCATATAAGCCACTTAGACATAGTCACTCCAATAGATATTTCGTATATAAAACCTCACCTTGATAATATAAATTCAGTGCTAGGCACATTACGCTTAATTTGTAATCAAATCCAGATAGAAACATCTACCGAGTTAGAATGCCACAGTACACTACAACCATTGACAGTAAGGTATCATGATATAGTTTCCGAGTATTCGGCTATCTCTCATTTAGTTGACAGAAGGTCCAGGCGAGAGGCATGGATAGGTGGCATTGGCAAATTGTCCAAAATTATATTCGGAACATTAAATGAAGAAGACGCTATCAAGTATGATAACGCCATCCAAAATTTACATAATAATGACATAAGATTGGCATCGTTGATCAAAGAAAATATTTTAGTTACTTCTTCAGTTTTATCTAAATTTAATAAAACATTACATGACATAAAACTCAATGAGGCCAACCTTAATCAAGCTATCGACAAATTCTATTCAAAACTTAAAAACATTACTTTAATTTCAAATACTTTGCAAGTAAAAACAAATATTAATTCTATATTGAATAGTCTTGAAGCTTCCATACTGACATTATCATTTAGACTGGAAGATATTACAAGCGCCATAATGCTCAGTAATCAAAACATCCTGCACCCGGCCGTATTATCGCCCGTGCAGTTATACCAAGAAATTGTCGATAACTATCGTCACCTACCTGTAGAGTATAAGTTACCTGTAACATTAGCCTTAAATAACATTCACACGCTGATGAATGTATCTAGTATAGTATGTTATAGTTTAGGCAACAAGGTTGTTTTTGTATTACGAGTACCGTTAGTGTCCCCTAAGGAATATACTTTGTATCACAGTATCGCATTACCTACTCCACATAATAATGTGAACCCAAATTCATTTACTTTTATTGTACCTAGTAGTAAATATATAGCAATGACCAGAGATAAGTCTGAATATTGTAACCTCGACTCTTTAAAGGAATGCATAGCGATAGACCCCCGTGCGTATATCTGTGACGTCATGACCGTGTTCCCCACTAGTGCGAATCCCAGCTGTGAGAGTGAACTGATAACAACTGTAATAAAAGCTCTACCAGTCCAGTGCCGAACCGACTTCGTTCACGGTCTTATAGATTTATGGAAACCACTTTACAATAATGATTATATTTATGTTCAATCACAAAATAACAAACTTTATATAGAATGTAAAAGCCAGAAAATTGTAGAAATAAATATTATAGGAACCGGAATCCTAACGATTCCAAACAATTGTATTGGTTACTGTAAAAGTACAAAATTGATACCTAAATCTAATAGCATAAGAATCAACGCAACTGTAACCCATTCTAACTTTAATATAATTAACGACTCTTGTTGCACTTTAGATAAGTTTATTAAAGTAACTAGTGATGAGCCTCCTTTAAAATTACACAATATCGATTTGGATACATTTACCTCGAAAGCAGAATCAAAACTCAGATCTATATCTGATGAAGCGAATAAAATTATAAACCAACATAATATCATAAAATATGAGACCCATTACTCAGTTACAATTATAGTTATAATTTGTGTAATATCTATGTTATGTATCTTTAAAGTGTTTCTATGTATTAAATCGCGCAGTCGCCTATCGCAATACTTTCCTACCTTTTCCCAGACTCGTCCCGTAGACTTACCATTAGATTCCACGTCAACTCCAAGTCCCGAACCAGCTATTCCACTTAAGATTATTAAGTGTCATCCTGAAAAAGAAAACCTACCATCTCCAAGTATTAGAGTAAATGTATAACAATCATCCTGTCAGTCAGTAGTCCATTCAGTCAATCGTTCTCTCAGTCAATCATTCTTTCAGCCAGTAAACTTTCATTCAGTAACAGCCCCATTAGTCAGATAGTCCGCCATCTTCTTCCTAAACATCGTAATATCAACCCCGATGTTTAGTCTACCCCAGGGAGGTGTTATAGGTAGTCCCGGTACCCGGTATATGCTGACAACCCATCCTTTCCGTGCCTAGTCAGCCCTCTCCATACGCGCCTCAACGCATCCCACAAATCCCAAGCCAGTCTCCTTCCAACCATCATCCGCGCTAGACGGCTGCCTAAAAATTAAATATCTTTTTTTAAAAACCTTCAAAACCCGAGACTCATAACAGTACGTTATGGTATTCCTCATTGGACACATAACAGCAACTCTCTTTTGGCAGTTAAAATAACAAATAACTTGGCATACATTACTGTGATCCCAAAGTGTGTTATCGGTATCATTCATAAATTTTAATTTTAAAATTTTCGGTTCGCTTTTTGACTTGCACTTGACCAACGAAGCAGTCAATAATATGTTAATTACGTACGCAGTTAGCAATAGACGTAATTTCGTCATTAGAAACATATAATTTGACTGGCTCTGGGGCTCAGAAGGCCCACCAAGGGTCGTGGGTACAAACTCCACCCGGGATAAGCATTCGCGTGGTGATGAACATTTGTGTTTGTTCGTGCCTGGGTGTTTGAATGTGTATCTAAGTATATATTGTTGTGATACCTATAATACAATTGCTTAAAGCTACTGACTTTGGGATCGGATCAATGTAAGTAATGTTATGTTGGTTATTATTACTATTAGTTAGTTAAATTAAATATAAGTTTAAACCGCAACAACGAGTATAAAATGCAGTAAAAATGATAACGTAATATTCATTTGATATGATGAACGACACGTGTTTCTTACCGATACGTTCCCAGTAGAATCCCGAAACAGAGGCCCTACTACAGAAAAGGAAAACGATCGTTCGTTGAATGGATCGCGTATTTTTGCCCCATAAATCCATCCCGTCTTCTAATATATTAGTTAAATTGTTGAAAATCGACGTTGACGATTTTTAGTTCGTATATTCAAACACGGGAGGGACAAATGAGAGGGATTTATGGGGCAAAAATACGCGATCCGTTCAACGAACGATCGTTTTCGTTTTCTGTAGTAGGGCCCCAGGTACTATACTTTGTTCTGAACTGGTGGTAGATTACACTTTTTGTCAATTAGTAGTTTCAGTAAAACCTCAATAAGGATATTCCGTCAACCATTTGTTGGCGGACGGCAATAAAACCGAACATGTCCAGGTTACTATTTACCCTAAGTGCTCCGTTTACCGACAATCAAATGTGGCTGTTTACGGCTGCCGATTCACATGTATTATTTCAGCTGAACGGCTGCTCCCACATTAGGGGTAATGGTGCAGACGACGTGCAGCGAATCGATTGCTACGTTGACCCAAGGGAGGTTTTTGCTTTCTTGTTGCTTGGGATGTTGTTGCAGATTTCAACAATAGCTCTATATCTCGAGCCTATACCAAATCAGTGCATTAATTGTCTAACGTCTAACTTATTTAATTACCCTTTTTTTCTAGAGGGGAATGCATTAGGCACCTTCATGCCGCCTCCCGGGGGAGTCGGCATGGTGTGTGGGACTCACACCTCCCAAAAATGAGAGGGCATACCCACTAAACCCCCCTGTGTCGCCCGTGGGCAGCAAGTTGCAGGGACAAGGCTTAATGCTGAAATGCATGACGACCTTTGAAATTCTTCACAAGTACCTAATTTGTGCAGGGTTTTTTACCGTAAGAGCGTTGGCGAAACGAAACAGTTTCTTTTTTAATCTTAAAACACACATAGGTATCTTGGCGGGTTTCTTAAAAAATGATCACAGTTTAAATGCATATTTATCTAAAACTGTCGATTCAAAACTTCATAGTTAATATCTCAGCGACTCCTTTGAAAGTTTTATGAAAAATATCGAGCAGAGACGCTCGTCAATCACCGGGCTGATTGCACAAAGACAGACACTTTTGCCTTCACACGCCATTTCTGTTTCCTATCATACTCGTATAGGTATAGTATATATATAGGTACTACACAATATAAGGGTGTAAATAAAGATTATCCTATAATATGTGAATGAAATACCTAACAGTTCTTAGTGACTATATAAAACTAATTTAGATCAAATAACAAGTACAAGGTCTTGCAGTAGAAAATTTTTAAGGTAGGTACATGCTTTTCTGCTTAACGGATGAATGTGCATTATGTGTTATTTTTATTCATATAGTTAATGTACAGCAGTAGCAGACAACGGGTCCCAAAATAAGGTGTTACCTAAGGTACACTTTCTGTGCTAAGTCATTAAGCCTAGATTGGAAACGTCTCCCCCAAAGGCGCGTTTCTACAGAAGCGGGGCTAAACGGAGTTAAGCTGGCAACCATTAACCACTGAAGACAACCATTGACCACTGATAAACGGAAGTGAAGTATAGATGAGATGTGAAATTCTGGCTACCTATATCATTGGCCGATTCTCATTTTTTGTTTTTATAGTAGCCCGCCATAATGGCTTCCCTACGCCTGATGAAAAGCATGACAACTGGAGAGTAACTGGATAGTTACCTGTCATTTGCGACTACCATGCCGGCCCAACCCTAACCCCCCACGAGTTTCAGAAACCCTACTCACCAGCAGAAACACAACTCGGAGGTCATTTGGCTGTGGTATTCTATAGGGATCCCCGGACGGGCAGCTCAATTCGAGCGAAGATTCGCTATGCCCTACCTCTCTTAATAATACCTTACCATGAGCCATGCAATTCATAATGAGCTACGAAGTGTGAAACCCCGACCAAGACTGAACAAATACCGTTATAAGAACTACCCATTTTACGGCGCAATAAAACGGATAGGTTCAATTGTACGACTGCACCCCAAGGAAACCTTTGTCTACAAAATCAATTTGAATAAAGGTGGCGAAGCTTTTAGAAGCACTCGATGGTGTAAAGCCGTAAAGGCGGTTGTAACCGCGAGCCGTGACCGGCGTGCGCGCGCGACGCAATATCGGAAAGTGCATCTGAATCGGATACGTTTTATATCGTATCGCTTCGGAAAACAAGCATTTAAAACTATTACTAGTACTCTCCTGATCGTTTTCGGTGGCCACTTCAAAAGAGTCTATTTATACATGTGATCCCTTCTCCTTACAGTCTTGGGTCTTTTTAAAGGGGTGATGTAGCACTTATGCAAGTCATCGCAATGTGATCGATAATAGTTAGTGTCCACGTTTCGGCCCCGTATGTCATAACCGGTAGAATGCACTGATCGAAGACTTTCGTCTTAAGGCACTGTGGGATCGATGATGTGAAGACTCGACCTAGTTTCCCAAACGCTGCCCAGCATAGCGGATTTATCTTACTCGTATTCATCTAGTCCTCGTCGTTGCTAATCGCTCACATTTTTGGACGTCGTCGTTTGCTTAATATCAAGCAGTAGTCCTCTTAATTGTACAACTAATGTCCATTTTACTAGTTTTAAGTCGATTGTATGGTGTGCAATAAAGTATATCTATCTATCTATCTATCTCTTTACAGGTATGTGCGCGTTAAATCCCGAACATGTTTTGATGAAAGCTATTATAGTCTCTCAGGTCAGATAGTATGATGATTTGCGCAAGTACCTACCGGATACGAGAAGCCCAAGATCGAGATAATGGCAAAATTGCAAGCTTTTTGCATTTTTGTATTACCTTCTTCTCTTTGCGCGGGCGAGGTATTGCACAGTGCGAAATTCATAGTTATTGATAAAGCGGCGTTATGTACATAAAGAACGGTGATAATATTTCGGTTTATACTTACAGGTTTTAGACGTACATTGTGGGAAACTGTAGGTCTATAGGTATGTATATTAACAAATATAGTCCAAAAATCGACTTGCACCATAAATTATATCGGCTACAGTCATCAGAAAAACTAATATAATCATTAAAGTCAAATTACGAGCGGATATACCTACAACAGTATGTCAACAAAATTGGGCCACTAATTTCCCGGTGTTCAAACAAACAGACACAACGATTCCAATCGATTTTGTGAAACTTTTATGTTAACGACATATTTTGGTTGCATTTTCGTTGACATGGTTTTTGAAGCATAATATTTAGTACAATATTTATTATGGAGGTTGTCTGGAATTGCTTATAGGCGATAAGACCGCCTCAATTGTATCACATGATATTGACAATTGGTAGTGACCCCTGCCTTCTGAACCAAGGGTCGTGGGTTCAGTTCCCACCCGGGACAAACATTCATGTGATGAATGCTTAAGCTACTTACTTTGGGATCGGAGCAATGTATGTGATGTTGTCTGATATTTATTTATTATGTAAGGCTTTTTAGTGTAATGTAGTGCGAGATACATTCTGCTTATTAAGGAGAAGATCTTCGTAATAAGGAGTAGATGGAGAGAAATACACGTTTATAGGAATCATTATCCTACAGTTCAATTAATATTTTGGCTAATATCATAATAATTGGGAGTGTGTACCAGCACACGCAGATCCGCGCTATTACGAGTATAGACAGATATGGAACCCGAACCCTTTGTATCATCCGCACTTTTGAGGGAAAGTGAACTACCTACACAACGTCATCTTCAAGCTAATAACTAAAATAACAACTTAACTACGAGTACTCACACGTGTGTAATCTATTATATGTAAATTTCAATGCCAGCTTTCAACCGTCAAATGGTTTAAATGGTTAACTTCGTCAATATGAAGTGTTATAGTAGAAGGGGGAGGGGGGGGGGGGGGGGGGGGACGACAAGACGCTGGCTAACCCTCATGATTGACCTGTCACCGGCCGACTCGTCTCGAAGGCTGCATGAAAAGGAACGTGTCTTTCACTATTTACTTTGTGGTTCTGTAGTCGTCGTAGCTTTTACAGCGAAGGAAATTCACATATTTAATAGATACGCATTTAAATGTTAATATACTCGTACCTATATGAATGTAACATAAACATTGTGACAAAAGTTGTCATGAAAAAAGGGTAACTATCGAGTTACTTGCCGGTTCTTCTCGATAGAAGCTGCATTCCGAATACAGTGGTAGAGTCATTAATTTTAAAAATGACTGTATTGACGATTTATAATCACTTGTCTCATAAAGTCTTCTTCTTGACTGGCTCGGTGGCTCAATTGGTAGTGACCTCTGCCTTCTGAGCCAAGGGTCGTGGGTTCGATCCCCACACATTACAAACATTTGTGTGCATGAACATGTCTGTTTGTATTGTTCTGGGTGCTTTCTATGTATAATATGTATTTATTTACAAAAAAAAATGTATCTAAGTATGTTTATCAGTTGTCTAGTACCCATAGTACAAACTTCGGCTTAGTTCGGGACTAGATGGCGCCGTGTGGCACAGCGTGGCATGTCTTGGGTGATTTATTATTTATTTTATTAATTTATTATTAAAGATATTTTTGACTTTGACTAAATTGGATCTTTATTTACGTCATAAAAGAGTGGTGACTTTAGTTGTCTTTTACGATACCACGGGATGAGATGCGGTGGTTCCATTCTAAATCCAGAAACTACAAGGACAATCCAAAGATACGTGATGGAATCTAGTATTGTCATCTATATAAAACTCTACTCTTCATCATCAACCTATTGCAGTCCACTGCTGGACATAGGCCTCTCCAGTTTTTTGCCACTTAGGGCAAACATCTGGAGGATATACCCATAATCGCCACGCTGGGCAAGCGCTGGTAATCGCAGGGCGTAGCTTCTCGCTCCGGTGACGCTGCTGCCGGTTATCGGTATGTGGTATTTAGCTACGCCTTCAATTGTGATGTTTGTAGCGCCACTAGTCGGATGCCAGCGCCTCGTTTGCTATTCGGCAGGATGCACCACGGGCAGGTGAGGCGGGCTAACTCTATTCTAAATCAAGAAAATATATAAAAAATGTATGTAATTGTATACCATTTAACCGTGGTTTTGCCCACATGAATAAATATATTTTCTATAACGCTTTGCACATCATCACGAGTAAAGGCCCTAAACGTGACATTTCCCCGGGCGGTACAACGCGACGCCTCTCGACAAATATTGTGCTTTAATTGTAATCCCGCTCAACAAACGGACGAGACACCAAACATGTATGTGCATACATACATACATGTAATGTATTCCTGTAAAGCTGCTATGACATAATCGCTATTTGGAACGGTTGAAAGCACAATAATTGTCTTCAATATTAACTATTTGTTTGGCTGTGTTATCTTTATGTAAATTGAATGTCCTTGATTAGCTGGTCTCAAAGCATTGTTAAGAAGTGAGCGACGATGGTCCCACGGGGTCCAACTGTCTCATGTCTTTGAGTATCAGTCTAATGACTGGCTTTTCCTACAGGAACTCGTCTATCACATCAAAAACAAAACATGTAAAAAAAGGTCTCGCAGTTAAATTTATGCTAACATTTCTCAATACCCTAAAGTGAGTGATCAAATCAATATTAAAAAAAAATGGTTTTAAGTCAATTGTAAGATTTTTTAAACGCACACGATTATAGCTAAAATGTTAGGCCACTTTTGCCACGCGTAGGTCATGGTCCATACTTACTAATGTCTAAGGCAATGATTTCACCATTCAAATTCCATTGTTCGCTTTGATCAATGAACTAACTTTCTTGCTCGTCCTGCCATCCCAATAATGTTCATTAGACCTCAATCATTGCAATTCTGTCGTCATTATCCTGGCAGACGTCAATTTGGGATTAGTAAAACTATTCGATGCGACCCCGCTCCGAGGGTCGGTTCGGTTCAGGGTCGCAATCACTGCGGAGACCCTCAGATTTGTTAGTTCGTAAATATTAAATGCAGAGATTAATTGCGAGCTTTTTAATTGAACATTCACTGTGATATCGGATATAGTGTTCTGTTTATTGAACGGTGGTTAAAAATGTTATTCGTCTTAAAGTTCTAAATTTCGTGGAGTCTGGTGACTTATTGATTATGAGCTCAAATCTCCGTCAGGGCACACATTTGGGTGTGATGAACAATTAACTTTCATAACTGTCCTGTTGTGTGGCTATGATGGTCGTATGTTATAAAGTCGTTCCTTATAAAGCGCTAGACCATCACGTCAACTACCTACCTGGTTTAAAACTAAAGTTCTCCATTGTACTAGAACACCAAATCATGACTGAGAACATCTCCCACAACAGTAAGATCCGAGACAATTTGGAAAGGTCCGGTTCGCATGGAACCCAGGATCTTCCGCGATTATGCACTGCGCCATTGAGGCTGTCTACAAACGTGATCAAACGATTTGGCATAATTACTACGTGGGACTGAAATATATTCTACAAATTGACATTATTTTTTATTCCCGGTACAATCTGTTTTTAGCTTATCTAATAAACAAGATAATTTCCGCCATTCGCGTTCCACGTTTCGTCGCAATAATATTTAATACTCATTCATTGCTCATCTCTCACAAAGCGACAATTTATATTTAATACATATTTAGTCTCTAAAAATTGCCCATTCATTACACTCTGATAAACGATTCAGTGTACAGGAAAAAGCGATGTTTATGTGAAACTTCCCCAAACTCGCATAATATTTTCACTCCCTAATTTCAAGTTAAATAAATTTTCGTTTGAGTTGCCATGTTTTATATCTTCAGGTTACGTGATGTTATTTCGACCACTGATGTAAGTACCTATAGGCGATAGGCAATATGCGATGCTATATTTGGAACCTACTTCGCATAATAAATAGACTCCTAAAGTTTAGGGAAAGTATTAAAATAACGTAACAAAAATACCATAAAAATCGGTGCAATCTTTACTAACCCAGAATTTAGAATATTAATAAATTAAGTCTTTTATAAGCTATTTTTCAAATTTAGCGTATCTACCGACTAGGACTTCGTTTTTAAAAAGAAACAAGTAGAATATTTTTGTTTTTAATATATAGATAAATCGTACGTACGTATATTTGTACACAGATCTCTTACGAAATTAACTCGGAAGAAGTTAAGCGCTGCGCAAATAGTTGTTGCAACCGACAACCGACTATCTCAGACCGCGTTATCTCATTTTGAGTGGTCCAGTGCATCTAGTTATGTACCTGGTGCAGTTTCCAGGCCACCGGCGAGGGGGGAGGGAGGGGGAGAATAATTTGCGGCCTCTCGTCGGCTCATTACCAGCTCATTAGGCGCAGCCGTCCAGGGCTGTGTAGAACTAACATTTGGAATAGATTAGAAAAATAGTGACGTTTATTGAATAAACGGTTTACTGTGACACTGTATTATGGTCTGGTGAGGTCTTGAAGCGATGTGATATGTGACTAAAACGATCGCCTAAAACACTACCACCCGAAGATGTAGAAAACATGACCAGACACGTTGACACAATTAATACTAATCTTGAACATATTCATGCAAATGTAACATACACACAAGTTTCTGTAAATAAATTTATCTTTTTAGCTGACCTTTGTTTGTCAAAGTTGTAAAAACTTTGTTTTTCAAATACCATCGTTAAAAAAGAGTATCTGTTAAGAAATTTACAGATGTTGATTTTATTATACGACTAAAAGCTATGCGCGTTAAATCCCGCTAGTTATATATTATTATATTATGCAACGCGAAAGCTTAAAAGTTATTATTCGACTAACTTCATAGTTTGAGGTTTTTTTTTGATTTGAGTTTTTACTCATGTACAAACTGTACGATTTTTCATAATCACTGCTTAACTTTTTATTTTCCTTTTAAGAACTTGAAACTTGAACTTTAAACTTATTCAAAATGCAGCATATTAGTTTCTGATGAATCAAGAGGTGCAAAAATTATAATACATTCACGTATACAATTTTAAGCAAATAAACATACATATTTTTATATTTAGACCGAGATAATCGATGTAAGAAAAGACTAATTTTGAAAAAAACATACGTATACATGTTTCGCCACCCCTGGTTCGCTCGCTCCGTGGCCTGAAATAAGCATCCCGGGACGAAGTTTCATCATATTTTTTTAATATTCGAAGCCGATACAGACGCGTCTTCAAAGGGACTCAAAGCCTGTACTTTGTGAAAGTAGCGTGTAATATCCAAGCCCTGATTAGCATGAGTACATTATATAATAATGCATTTAAAGTAACACACTTACTAAACTTGTGAGTTGATAAGTAAGCATCAAGGACTGACAAGTTTAGTAACTAAACAGAGATTGTTTATTCTATTTAAATTAACACGTCTATATTATGATCAGATTCAGATTTGTCTCAATTATACATAGCAAAGCCTGGTATAATATCAAATTTAAATGGATGGTGGCTCATAAATGGGCCGGTATTTAATTAGCGTACCAACACGGTTTGATTGATTGAGCTTTTAACAAGAAGAAACCACGAATAGTCAATCTATGACTATTATATCTATTACTAAGTCTGTCCTATATTTCATACTACATCTGAAATGTAGGATGAAGTATTAAACAAGTATCAATCGTGAATCGCGGCGTCTAACAATTCCCCGTGTTTGAGTGAATCGTGGTAGGTATATCAAGACGAGATCTCATCGAGGACACAATGAAGTGAGATGCAGTGACGCGACTGTAGTGTAGTATTCACCGATTACCGGGGCCAAAACGACTTATATTCAATTTCTTTTATGCAAACATTTTTTTTTAAATCATAATGAGTTCGCGCTCCTCTCGCTTGGGTCTCGCGAAGGTGCAATGTATTGTGGAGAATTAAATACAGCATCAAAAATTAGTATAGATATGATGCTTTTTTTTTTAATAAATAGGCAAAGGCGGTAAAGATGATAAAGAGGTAAATGGGTAAAATGGGTATGGGTAATGATGGTAGCGCTCGACCCCGACTCGCCTTATTACAAGCGACGTTAGATCCTACGACGGACGCGGACGGAGTGCGCTCACCCAACAAAAACCGATTCACTCTCGCCTGAAATCTGAAGATTACTTATATTTATCTGGGAATACGGATTGCTATAATTGGAATGTGCACACTAAACACAATCAATTCCTGAATAACATTTTAATAAAAATCGACTTTTTATAATTTCCTACCTACCTACAATTTACATTTAATTGCATTAAAATCGATTAATATTCAATCAATTGGTCACCAAAATTCTTGATGTCGCCGTCGTTTTAAAGCCTTACAAAATATAATATGAAGTATACATTATAGTAAAATGTAAAAACATGATTGACAGCTACTTACTTAAAAGTATATAAATTGACTTGACATTCACCGTTCACATCCCCATTCTTTTGCTGTTATCTCGTCTACGTTGTGGACTGTGCGCACACCAATATTAATGTTTTCTGAACGATTGGCACACGCCTAAACAGATTACGGGCGTCTCCGCCGGCACGGAAGCTCTCTTATTACCTCATCTGAGGAGGTACTTACCGCGTCATGAAGAGGCAATATAATCCTATTTTAAAGCAATCATCAAAGTTGCGGGGAGACTTGTTTTGATATGATACGCGATCTTTCGGACATACTGAGGCTTACAACAATGATATCAACAGTGACAGTGATATCAACAGGTTGGTGGTGCTAATCAATTTCGAAAAAAATATTATATATCCACTGGCAAAGGATTGATTTACAAATATACAGCACATCAGAGATATCACTTAGAGTAACTTAGTACATACCGCCAAAATGGTACATTATATCACACATATTGTGACAGGAGGCACTGAAATTTTAACTTTCGTAAGTTAAAAAAGTACTCGTGTAGGTACAACACCCCACTTGAAGCACATCAGTTGGTTAGGACGCTGATAAAAGTCCTCAGTATACGCTGAGGACTAAGGATAAAACGCTAATCGGTAAACAAAAATTTGATTAGCAACCTACGAGTATATGCAATATATTTATCGAAATTTTTCATTAATATAAAATAAGTTTCAAATAAACATCTCGGTGAAGGTATTTGTGTAGCGGGATTCTCTACTATGGTACATTATTTGATATGCAATAAAGAATACCTATCTCTATTATTAATAATCTAGGTATCTACATAACGTCATA
Source organism: Conogethes punctiferalis (assembly GCA_031163375.1). Classification (NCBI taxonomy): domain Eukaryota; kingdom Metazoa; phylum Arthropoda; class Insecta; order Lepidoptera; family Crambidae; genus Conogethes; species Conogethes punctiferalis. The sequence goes on along the minus strand of CM062096.1, from coordinate 398,080 downwards.
TATGTCGGATTATGATAATAGTAACCTACATTTAATATTCCGATATCATAAAGTTACAGAATGTCACAGAATCCAAAATCTATTTGCTAAACCTTCAATAAGCCCCAAAGGCGATCTCTTTTATTAAAAGGTCATAAAACACTGTTTACATCCGATATCCATGAAGTATCGTGGTTCGTTTACGTTCATTTCAGCAGTGTGATTTATAAGGGTCGACATTCTTTATTAGGTTATTAATCTATTAATGATCCGAGGTCGGTTTTACGGGGAGCGGAAGGACCCGCGACTAATGGCGCCTGTGGGATATTAAACAGACCGTTATTTTAATATTATTGGCTTTGCTAAAGAGCCTTCTTGAAAGGTATTTTTGTATGACTAATTACTGGGAAGGAATGCACAACTATTGTCTTGTGTAGCGGGCGTAAAGTGGATAAAAGCGATTTGAGATAATCGTGTTTGAGATAGTAGGTAAACGAGTTAACCTACCCGTTGGTAGGTAGGTTTTATTTTGTGCTGTTATGTCACTATGAACACGAATTTGACGAAGAAACATTGCTATTTGTATGTTTGCCGTAGCTAGTGTTTAAACGAGCTTGCAGGACGCCTTCATTGCATTTTATTTTATTTAGAAAATAAGAAAACCTCTCTAAATATCGTGCCTTAACGTCTGTAATACCATTTTTTTATTCTTTATAATACTGTTGGTAAGTATAATTTTTTTTTGCTTAATGGTAAAAATTTTTAAACATTAATGTTGTAAAGTGAAATAAGAAACCAACTTAGTGTTTCAAACAATACACTGAAGCGGGAGTAGAAGCCCAGTGTTTACCTCAGCCCTATTTGTGGTGTTTGTAAGTTAAGTAAGTAGTATAAAAAGTGCTATTTGTAAGTTAAGTTTAGCTTACTTCGGGTCGATGAGCCATTAGTAAATTTGCCATTGTAATTGTCAGTGGTTGTCATGAGGCGTTTCTAGATTGTTCCTTCAAATAATAACCTAAAAATAAAACACAAATCTCCCCTCTCAGCAGACATACAAGTAAGTTGACAGGCAATTTTCATAAAGCAATATTTCACGTAAGTGCCTGACGCGGCCGTGTAAACATGTTGACAGCAGCTGATGACAGCTTCGAGGGCATTTTGTTTAAAACGTTTATGTGGGGAAAATATTCAACAATCGCTAGTTAGGTATGCGTGGGTGTCTTGTGTAGTCGCGTGAAGGTTTGGTACCACTGCTTGTATGTAAAGCTGGCTCTATAGTAAAACTATCTATAGAAAAATTGCCTACTTTTAGCGCAAACAAAAAAGTAATCAATTTGTTCAAATTCTATGGCTAATGATTATGATGACAACTCTACTTTTACAATGGTGAAGACTTTTACCGAAACCTACTTTTTGAATCGCACACGCATTAGTGATGCCAATTTTTTTTTTATGAAACGTGTTATGAAGGCCAAGACGCTGCTAGTTTTGCACTAGGTTACCCATCTCTGTCGAATCTGGTTTCCTCTACCTGAAGGTTGTCTGGAAGAGATCGCTATTAGCGATAAGACCGCCTAAATTGTACTCTGTTTTTGTTTGTAATATGTTTTCCTGTAATTTCTGTGTTTTTGTGCAATAAAGAATTTCTTTCTATCTGCGGCAATGGAAAGTGACCAAATCAATCACGTACCTACTCGTAGGTAATACAAATGTTTGAATGTTTGTGATATTAAATTACACCTGATTATGAGTAGTTCACTTCTGATCAAATTCTGACCAAAGAGTCAAGTACGCAGGAACTATTAGAATTATTTGGGTTCTTCAATTACGTATGTACAACCAGGAAGCTTCTACACCGTCACTTAATGGAAGTACACGACAAGACCGGAGAGAGATCGAGTTTAACTAGACTACAATTTGTATGTTGGGATGTAAGGTAAGGGAGCGGCCTATCATCATTTCGCTCCAAGCCAACCTCACCTGCCCGTGGTGCGTCCTGCCGAATAACAAACGAGGTGCTGGCAACCGCAGTATAGCCATCACAATTAAAGGCGTAGCAAAATACCACAGACCGATGGCGGGCAGCACCGTCACCGGAGCGAGAAGCTACGGCCTGCCAACCCGCCTGCCCAGCGTGGCGATTATGGGTATATCCTCCAGATGTTTGTCCTAAGTGGCGAACAACTGGAGAGGCTTATGTCCAGCTGTGGACTGTAATAGGCTGATGATGATGATGCCAGTTTGTAAAAGAAATATCTTTTCATGAAGTTCTGTGAAATTAATTGGAGTTGTCAGATTACTGACTCCTTGTTAGTACTCTACTTACAAATAGCCCTGTCGGCATATATTAGAGATATATTTTGTCAGTTACATTAACATCGCGGTTTCCACGCGATCCGGGCGGCTCGTCCGCAGGCACGGAGACCTGTTTACGAACAAACCAGCCCCGGTGACACGCGTAGCGGTTCAGGTGGCATTACAATGCACCTGTGTTTGTGCACACACTGATGTAATAATAATAATAACCCAAGACATGCCACGCTGGGCCACACATCGCCATCTAGCCCCAAACTAAGCCGAAGCTTATACTATGGGTACTAGACAACTGATAAACTTACTTAGATACTTTTCTTTTATAAATAAATACATGTCATACATAGAAAACACCCAGACCAATACAAACAGACATATTCATGAACACAAATGTTTGTACTGTGCGGGAATCGAACCCACGACCCTTGGCTCAGAAGGCAGAGGTCACTACCAAATGAGCTATCGAGCCAGTCAATACGAGTATACTTCTCCTACTCTCCTTAGTATTTACTACTGACGCTTACATCTTTTTATATAGGTAGTAGCAAAGTATAAAGGCTTCCTAACGGAAAGCAAAAGAAAAATGTGGGGCGTGAAACTACATCTCAGATGACCAACTAAACCCCCCTATGTCGCAGTGGGCAGCAACTTGCAGGAATTCGGGTAGCACGGAAATATCCGGCCGCGTCCTTGCCTGCCCTTGCCAGCCGCAGATGACAAACGGCCGACACTCCTGGGATATGTATTGTCTAGTGCAACATATGCAACAAAAATTCAAGATGGCGCCTGTCTGAAAGTCAGCCAGTGGCAATTCGTGCTCCGCGTCCGACCGCGCGGGGCTTCGCCGTCACGCGAATGTCGGTAATCCTCTGATCGGCTACGCAATAGGTACAGTTAGCAACAGATAGACAGATTAGATATTATACATTTAAAAAATTGTGGCAGGCGGAGATCCGTTGGCAGACCAGTCACCAGATGACATAGCGACGGTAACCAGAAAGTATTGGGCGATATTGTCGAAAAAAAAAGCATATACTCAACAATGGGTGGTCTGAAATAATGATAATGACCAAAATAAAAACATTTACAGGAAAAGGCATTACAGATATCTTCGGGTACAGCTTAGGCGGTCTCATAGCTAGTAAGAACGTACTGTTATAGGTAGTCCCGGTACCCGGTATATGCTGACAACCCATCCTTTCCGTGCCTAGTCAGCCCTCTCCATACGCGCCTCAACGCATCCCACAAATCCCAAGCCAGTCTCCTTCCAACCATCATCCGCGCTAGACGGCTGCCTAAAAATTAAATATCTTTTTTTTAAAAACCTTCAAAACCCGAGACTCATAACATTTGGTGGCAGCGTAAAGGGATTCAAAAAGAGTCCCCGGTCGCCTCAGTATCCGCGAGTTATCCTACATCCTATTGCGGCCAACATCCGTCATCCGCCGCTGTGGTAGTGACCACCACAGCCCGTGCATCTATAACGCACCGCATCTCGGCGTCACTTATCCTGTGCCGCGTCACGTCGCGTCACGTCGTATCCTGTGCCGTGTCACGTCGCGTCACGTCGTATCCTGTGCCGTATCCTGTGCTGTGTCACGTCGCGTCACGTCGTATCCTGTGCCGTATCCTGTGCTGTGTCACGTCGCGTCACGTCGTATCCTGTGCCGTATCCTGTGCTGTGTCACGTCGCGTCATATCGTATCCTGTGCTGTGTCACGTCGCGTCACGTCGTATCCTGTGCCGCGTCATATCGTATCCTGTGTTGTGTCACGCCGCGTCACGTAGTATCCAGTGCCGCGTATCCAGCCTAATTTCTTCGCGCGACGCTCCGATCCGTGTGTTATCAACTCGTGCGCGTCATTTCCGTTCCGCTGAGTGCTACAAAAGTGCGACATGTTTATCCCCATGGTGCTATCTGCATTACTGTAAGTCTGGTCATTGCTTTTATTATAAGTGTGTATGTGTATTGTCGTATTAATTATTCCAGTTGTTAAATTTTTTGTTTGTTGTTTTACACTCGATTACAAATTTCTTTTATAATGGAGAGGTCCGTTAGTCCAAGACCCGATATCGAATTAACTGAGCCAATGGAGGAGTACCAACTCCCTGCCTCTCAAGGACCCTGTACAAGGAGCAAAAAGAAATCTCCAGCCGTGGATAAACCAAAGCTCGAAATCGAGCTATCCACATTATTAAAGTTTATAAAACCATACGATGGGTGCAGAGAAAAATTAAATTCTTTCCTTGTCAATTGCAATAACGCTTACGATTTAGCTTCAGATAGCCAAAAAGACATCCTTTTTAAGTACATATTATGTCAACTGGAGGGCAAAGCGGAAACCGCTTGCTCAATTAAAGAATTCGCAAATTGGTACCAGTTGAAAGATTTTCTAAAAACACAGTTTAGTGAAAGGAAGCACTATGCCCATCTGCTTACCGATTTACAAGAGTGTAAACAACGACTGCATGAACCTGTTAGCCAGTACGCTCTAAGAATAGAGACTTGTTTATCGTTACTTTTAACCGAAATTTCAATTTCACATGGCCATAAGAGCAAAGAGATGTTAGGGCGTACTGCAGCCATGGAAGAGCTGGCCCTACATCATTTCCAAATGGGGCTGACGCCCCGCATTTCTACTTTCGTTAGATGTAAATCTGCAAAAAGTCTGAACGAAGCTATTAATATAGCAATTTCAGAAGAACGAATCCAACAATCTTTAGCCAAACAAGCGCCGTCTAGCAATCAATACCGCCCATCTAGCCAAGATAAGCCTGGCTTCAAGACCAGTGTTCAATCCATTCAAAATCCAAGGCCTAACATGTATCCTAACCGGCCTAATAATCATAATACCACTACGCCGTTCTGCAGATATTGCAAATCTGCAGGCCACATCCTAGAACACTGTCGTAAGAGGGCGTTTAATAACAATCGTTTCAGGACCCTCGACCAAAGGACACCTCAACGTGTCAGTTTCATTTCATCCGACGGCCCATCGAGTTCTCACTGCTATGAGGACGAATATCCCTGTGTCCCTGAAGATAGCCATAATGCCGTCGACGACGATCCAAAAAAACGAATAATCGTCTCGTCCCTGTGTCGTGCGGGGACGTCGGTTTATTAAAAAACGACACTGCGAGCTCAAGTCCTAATCCTATTAGCCGAGGCCGCCCTCAATATTATCCGAGGAAGCCCAAATCCGCGCAGCAACGCAAAGATGTTGACCTGCCAAATCGCACTGTATCCGCGCAGCAACGCAATAATGTTGACCTGCCAAATCTCACTGTATCCGCGCAGCAACGCAATAATGTTGATCTGCCAAATCTCACTGTATCCGTGCAGCAACGAAAGAAGGTTGATCTGCCAAATCCCACTGTATCCGTGCAGCAACGCAATAATGTTGATTCTGCCAAATCTCACTGTATCCGATGCAGCAACGAAAGAAGGTTGAATCTGCCAAATCCCACTGTATCCGTGCAGCAACGCAATAATGTTGATCTGCCAAATCTCACTGTATCCGTGCAGCAACGAAAGAAGGTTGATCTGCCAAATCCCACTGTATCCGTGCAGCAACGAAAAAAAGTTGACCTGCCAAAACCTACTACATCCGCGAAGTTACTCAATGAAGTCAGCGTGTCCAAGTCTTCTAAATCCAAGGTCTTTGAAATAACTAATAACCCAGCAAAGACTCTCCTACCTCATGTCCTAGTAAAGTCATCCGTATCCGATATTCCGTTATCATTGCTAGTCGACTCGGGATCATCTGTAAGTCTATTAAAGCACTCATGCATAGAGAAACATCCTAAGCTTATAAAAGAAACAATCCAATTAAAAGGTATAGATCCGGCCGACGAGACTATTTGCACTCGTGGTCATTTCCAGCTACAACTACAATTACCTAAATCCAACATTTCACATTCTTTTCATGTTATTGACACAATCCACTTACCTTATGATGGCATAATCGGGTCTGACATGCTTAATTCTTTTAACTGCAATATAGACTATAACGAGAACCTTCTACGTCTAGGCAAAACATCCTTGAAGTTATATTTCCATGACCCTGCCTACATAATTCCTGCGAGAACTGAAACAATTATTGAATGCTCAGTCTCTAACCCTGAAATCAAAGAAGGGTTAATCCTTGATGAAAAACTTTCAGAATCCTTATTAATTGCAAATTGTATAGTCCGAGTTAAAGAAAACAAAAGGGTTAATGTATCAGTTGTAAATACCTCAGAAAAGACCATAACTCTTAAATCTAACCTCAACCTTAGACTTCATCCTTTTGACTCTTCAAATCCTGTAGAAAATCCTCCTGTCTCAATCAATAATATAAATGTTAAGACCAACAGCTATAAACGAACAGGAGAAGTACTAAATCAGCTCCGTATCTCGCACCTCAACAAAGAGGAAAAAGACTCCCTTTTACAATTATGTTCTGATTATTCAGATATATTCCATCTTTCCGGGGAACATCTTACCCATACTAATGCCTTTCAACATGAAATCAAAACGACAACAGATGTCCCAATCCATACTAAATCCTATAGATTTCCCGAGATCCATAAGGCTGAAGTCCGCAAGCAAATGGATAAAATGCTGCAACAAAACATTATTGAGCCTTCCGATTCTCCATGGTCGTCACCCATTTGGGTAGTTCCTAAAAAGCTAGATGCTTCTAATATCCAAAAGTGGAGAGTCGTGATCGACTATAGAAAATTAAATGATGTTACTATTGGCGATACTTACCCTATACCTCAGATCACTGAAATTCTAGATCAACTTGGTGACAGCAAATACTTCTCCACTCTAGACCTTGCATCTGGATTTCACCAAATCCAATTAAAAGAAGCAGATAAATCGAAAACAGCCTTTACAGTCCCTGAGGGACATTTCCAGTTCACTAGAATGCCATTTGGGCTCAAAAACGCACCTTCGACATTTCAGAGACTAATGAATTCTGTCCTATCGGGCCTACAGGGTATCCGTTGCTTCGTCTACCTCGACGACGTAGTCTCTTACGGGCATGATCTAAAATCCAGCATCAGCAACTTAACCGAAATCTTCCAAAGACTCCGTAATTTTAACCTCAAGTTGCAGCCCGACAAATGTGAGTTCTTACGACGTGAAGTATGTTATCTAGGCCATATAATCACTGAACAGGGCGTCAAACCAAACCCTGAAAAGATAGAAGCCGTAACCGAATTTCCAATCCCAAAGACGCCCAAAGACATAAAATCGTTCTTAGGCCTTGTCTCATATTATCGTCGCTTTATCCCCGACTTTTCCAAGGTCGCGAAACCCCTTACTAATCTCCTGAAAAAGGACACGCCCTTCAAATGGGAAAATCAGCAGCAATTAGCCTTTGATACGCTGAAAGAGAAGTTGACAACTGCTCCACTCCTAATCTATCCAGACTTCTCTAAGCCATTTATCCTTACCTGCGATGCCTCAAATCACGCCATAGGCGCCGTCCTTTCACAAGGACCTGTTGGCAAAGACCAACCAGTAGCTTTTGCTTCGCGCACACTCAACAAGAGTGAATCCAATTATAGCACGACCGAAAAAGAACTATTGTCCATTATATTCGGTTGTAAAACATTCCGTCCGTATCTTTACGGACATAAGTTCCAAATCGTCACTGATCATAGACCCTTAAGATGGTTATTTAACCATAAAGATCCCAGTAGTAAGCTCCAAAGATGGAGGCTAAAACTGGAAGAGTATGATTACGATATAATATATCGTAAAGGCAAACTAAACTCTGCCGCTGATGCACTCTCTCGATATCCAGTGAATCCAATATATCCTACAAATAAAGATTCTCTAAATCCTAATACGAGTCCCAATGCCAATCCTAATACAGGTTCTCCTGTTAATCCGAATCACGATTCTAATCCTGAACATCCACTACAAACATCACAGCCCCAAAACATACTTAACGATACTTATGATGACCTCCAAGGTCTTCTATCATCGCCTCCTAGCTTCGGGGCAGATCCTATAAATCCTGAAATTGAAAATGAATTAATGGATTACCTTAATTCCATGGCTGATGAACGGCCTCCTGAAATTCAAAACCCTGAAACCTTACCTGTTCCTCTGGTGCCTCATTCAGAGCAGGACCTTCCATCACATGGAAACTTACCTGTATCTGAGTCACTGCTTCCAGAAGTCGCTTCCCAGGTACCTGAAAATAACTTACCAGTCCTTGACTCGCCTCAGCCAGAGTCCGATTGTCCAATCCCTGAAAACTTACCTTTACCAGAAGAAACCTATAATAAATTCCTAAAGTCCACTGGTAAAATACATAACACCTTAATTACTGAACATAACGAAAATTTACTTAAAGGTTCACAAAAATATATAATTATACCTACCTCAATTGACATGGATGAGTCCATGCCTTATGTCCACGAAATCCTTAGTAGCTGCTCTGAAGTCAACCGCGAAGAATTCCTGAAATTAGAAAGATCCTTGTATACATTCTTACCTCTTACAATTGAAAGTAAAACTTACCTTTTCCTGTTCACGAAGGTACATCATTTTGATGATTTTTCATATCCAGATATCTTCAAGTCCCTGAAATATACACGAGATGAGATAATGATGTCATACCCTACTGTCAATGAAATAAGTACATCCGATTTTAAAAATCCATTTGATAGACATTCCTTTGTGAAAATTTATAATATGTTTAGCTACCTATTTGATGGGACAAATATAAATATCCATATATATCATAATAATATAATTTATCCCTCTATGAGCGAGATCCCAAAAATCCTTAAGGAAAACCATGATATCCCCATCGCTGGTCATCTAGGTTCGACCAGAATGCTAAGCCGCATTAAAGAAAGATTTTATTGGAAAACCATGCGGAGTGACATAGAAGAATATGTCAAGAAATGCACATCATGCCAGACTAATAAAGCCTTACGCAAAATCAATCGAGCCCCAATGATTATCACTTCTACTTCCACTACTCCATTTGAGAGACTAGCCATAGATATCGTAGGTCCTTTACCCGAATCCGGGACAGCCAAATTAAAGTACATCCTAACAATGCAAGATGACCTCACCAAATTTTCCTTAGCCTATCCTCTACGCAGTAACACTGCAGAAGAGTCATGCGAATGTCTCCTTCATTTTATTTCCCTATTTGGCATCCCTAAACTTATACTTACCGATCAAGGTACAAACTTTACGGCGGAAATATTTAAGAAATCTTGCGAATTCCTAAAGACAAAACAACTGTGGTCTACTCCTTATCATCCTCAAACACAAGGCGCCTTAGAAAGGTCGCACTCAACCCTCAAAGAATACCTCAAGTCCTACGTTAACGAAAACCAGGATAACTGGCCTCGTTATGTGTATACAGCCATGTTGGCGTATAATACAGCGGTACACTCGACCACACATTACTCCCCATATGAACTGTTATTCGGACATAAACCACATATCCCCGATTCCATATACAACGACAGCTCCAATACTACCTACCCGGAGTATGTCAAAATGCTACAACACCGGTTAAAATACACTCGCACTAAAGCCTTAGAATTCATTCAAAAATCTAAAACTATATCTAAAGCCTATTATGATTCTCGTACTCGTCCCAAAACTTACAAAGTTGGCGAGTACGTCCTTTTAAAAAATCACCTACGCTCGCGCAAAGCGCTATCTCCAGTCTGGAAAGGCCCCTATAAAATTGTCAAAGTCCATGGCAATCACACACTATCTTTGCTGATAAACCGACGGCATGTTAAACACCACTACGACGAAATTAAACGTGTAGAGGTGCAAAGTCCATCTAATTCTAGTACCTAATCAATAAGCATCCTATTAATTTAGTTATATCCACCTAGTTAAGTATTATAGAGATAACTATTAGTATACTTGGATATTAATCCACATAAATTAAGATTTTATTATTTTTCTCTTAACAATAAATAAATAAAAAAAAAATGTTTTCGCTATTAAAGAATATTGCCTCTTTCCCTTACAGCGTACTGGCCCAAGGTCATCCAGAGTATATTCGTCAAATCGACTCAAGCACAGGCATATACTTTGACCCGATTGGTGACTTGAAAATTCATATAAGCCACTTAGACATAGTCACTCCAATAGATATTTCGTATATTAAACCTCACCTTGATAATATAAATTCAGTGCTAGGCACATTACGCTTAATTTGTAATCAAATCCAGATAGAAACATCTACCGAGTTAGAATGCCACAGTACACTACAACCATTGACAGTAAGGTATCATGATATAGTTTCCGAGTATTCGGCTATCTCTCATTTAGTTGACAGAAGGTCCAGGCGAGAGGCATGGATAGGTGGCATTGGCAAATTGTCCAAAATTATATTCGGAACATTAAATGAAGAAGACGCTATCAAGTATGATAACGCCATCCAAAATTTACATAATAATGACATAAGATTGGCATCGTTGATCAAAGAAAATATTTTAGTTACTTCTTCAGTTTTATCTAAATTTAATAAAACATTACATGACATAAAACTCAATGAGGCCAACCTTAATCAAGCTATCGACAAATTCTATTCAAAACTTAAAAACATTACTTTAATTTCAAATACTTTGCAAGTAAAAACAAATATTAATTCTATATTGAATAGTCTTGAAGCTTCCATACTGACATTATCATTTAGACTGGAAGATATTACAAGCGCCATAATGCTCAGTAATCAAAACATACTGCACCCGGCCGTATTATCGCCCGTGCAGTTATACCAAGAAATTGTCGATAACTATCGTCACCTACCTGTAGAGTATAAGTTACCTGTAACATTAGCCTTAAATAACATTCACACGCTGATGAATGTATCTAGTATAGTATGTTATAGTTTAGGCAACAAGGTTGTTTTTGTATTACGAGTACCGTTAGTGTCCCCTAAGGAATATACTTTGTATCACAGTATCGCATTACCTACTCCACATAATAATGTGAACCCAAATTCATTTACTTTTATTGTACCTAGTAGTAAATATATAGCAATGACCAGAGATAAGTCTGAATATTGTAACCTCGACTCTTTAAAGGAATGCATAGCGATAGACCCCCGTGCGTATATCTGTGACGTCATGACCGTGTTCCCCACTAGTGCGAATCCCAGCTGTGAGAGTGAACTGATAACAACTGTAATAAAAGCTCTACCAGTCCAGTGCCGAACCGACTTCGTTCACGGTCTTATAGATTTATGGAAACCACTTTACAATAATGATTATATTTATGTTCAATCACAAAATAACAAACTTTATATAGAATGTAAAAGCCAGAAAATTGTAGAAATAAATATTATAGGAACCGGAATCCTAACGATTCCAAACAATTGTATTGGTTACTGTAAAAGTACAAAATTGATACCTAAATCTAATAGCATAAGAATCAACGCAACTGTAACCCATTCTAACTTTAATATAATTAACGACTCTTGTTGCACTTTAGATAAGTTTATTAAAGTAACTAGTGATGAGCCTCCTTTAAAATTACACAATATCGATTTGGATACATTTACCTCGAAAGCAGAATCAAAACTCAGATCTATATCTGATGAAGCGAATAAAATTATAAACCAACATAATATCATAAAATATGAGACCCATTACTCAGTTACAATTATAGTTATAATTTGTGTAATATCTATGTTATGTATCTTTAAAGTGTTTCTATGTATTAAATCGCGCAGTCGCCTATCGCAATACTTTCCTACCTTTTCCCAGACTCGTCCCGTAGACTTACCATTAGATTCCACGTCAACTCCAAGTCCCGAACCAGCTATTCCACTTAAGATTATTAAGTGTCATCCTGAAAAAGAAAACCTACCATCTCCAAGTATTAGAGTAAATGTATAACAATCATCCTGTCAGTCAGTAGTCCATTCAGTCAATCGTTCTCTCAGTCAATCATTCTTTCAGCCAGTAAACTTTCATTCAGTAACAGCCCCATTAGTCAGATAGTCCGCCATCTTCTTCCTAAACATCGTAATATCAACCCCGATGTTTAGTCTACCCCAGGGAGGTGTTATAGGTAGTCCCGGTACCCGGTATATGCTGACAACCCATCCTTTCCGTGCCTAGTCAGCCCTCTCCATACGCGCCTCAACGCATCCCACAAATCCCAAGCCAGTCTCCTTCCAACCATCATCCGCGCTAGACGGCTGCCTAAAAATTAAATATCTTTTTTTTAAAAACCTTCAAAACCCGAGACTCATAACAGTACCTTCACAAATATATTAATGTTTCATGGTTGCTGAATTTGAAATTAATGTTCTATCTATGGCATAGTACGAAAGTTGGAATGAAACTGAAAACCTGAATATATAAATTGCCAGATCCCAAAGTAAGTAGCTTTTTAAGAACGCGTGTGTACAGACTTGTGCGTAGTGCATTATACTCGTAATGTCAATTCGATATTTTTTTTTATAAAAGCTCGACATAATGGCTTCCCTACGCCTGATGGAAAGCGAAAGAGAAGCCCAAATCGCTATGACAATTGGCAAGTAACTGGTTAGTAACCTGTCAGTTGCCACTGCCATGCCGGCCCAACCCTACCCCCCACGAGCTCCGGAGACCCTACTCACCAGCAGAAACACGACCCGGAGGTCATTTGGCTGCGGTATTCTATAGGGTGGAGGTCCTTCCCCGGACGGTCGGCTCAATTCGAGGGAAGATTCGCTATGCCCTACCTCTCTTAAACTTGTTTAAATATTTAATGCTGATTGTACCATACAACAGGTAAGCATTATACGCTTCCACGATTGCGTCGCGATGACTAAGTAACGCCTCCCATGAGTTAAGTGACGTGTGTGATACAATTTAGAACATTTTATTTTTAGAAATAACTTCAGCCTGCGACTTATAACATTGTATATTTGTCCATGTTCAAATAAGACTTTATAGAATAAGATATATTTACAATTGTTCATAACAAAGAGAGTAAAATACTTACTAAACATAAAATATAAATAAAAACACACAAAACACCTAGCCGTTAATTTGCGGTGGGTGCGATAAATAAAGTCTTACCGTAACTTTGATGTCATTGAGAACTCGATAATTCAATTCCACTTACCTGAAAAAGAAAGATAAACTTGTTCTATTACACTAATACTAGCAGAAATTAAAAGCAGAAATTTCTTGGAAGGATCTTTTGAACAGATATGAATTAAACTATACAGTACCTATAGTTAACAGATAGGCTACTAAATGGACCGACAATATACAATTCAATATATACAATGGTACAATTTCAATGGGCTCATTAAAAGTAGGTACAAATATATCAGTAGATTTTTAACTTCATTAGAACAATTTTTTATCTTATGTCGCATGATGGTAAATGATCACTTTAGCCCATAGACACCAGGGAAATCACTGTTACGTTGCCGGCCCTTGAGAAACTTGTAGGTTTGTTATTTAAGATCCCTAAGTTGTATCCATTCGTAAAATCATGAAGTGAGTACCTCAAACTCAATATCAATTTGAAAATAAAAAATATTTTGAGCAAACAATGAACATTGTTCGTACAGCCGTTGAACAAAGTTTGTTTGATTAACCGAAAAATGTTTAGTCAATTTTTGAGCGTAATTGCAAAACGATTTAAATGCAAAAATGTGTAATGCATAAAAAATAATACCCGTGTACGATTATTCGCCGGGAAATAAAAGTTTTCGTTCGAGTGTTTGGCAATTTGTATGTAAATCTTGTGGTACGTATATCTGTTTCTGAGTCACAGTAGGTATATGGATATATCAGTAAGTTTGTCTATCTCGTCTTTGATGGTTTGGTTGTAAGGCGGTAGAATAATTTTCATTTGTACTAAGAATTTATATGTTTCAGTAAGTAACAGGTCGCCTAAAATCGTTTGTCGAGTCTTATTAAATAATTGGCAGTGATACATTTCTATGGATTTTAAAGCAAGCCTTGCATTAAGCACACTTCGAAAACGGAATCGAATTCTTTAGCTAGATTTACCTTTTTCTAATTTGACAGTAACATAGCGAAATCAAGCATCCTAAAATAATACTGACTCATATCTCTCTGATCACATCAAACTGTTAACTTATTATGAGAGTAAAAGAAGATTTTACGTCATTACTTTGCTTAGTCACCTTAAATATTCACCGCCGTATTCTGAATCCCACTTTGAGAGTGAAGTGTACATACCTTATTTCCTTGACTGTGCCAAGGCGTTCGGTTTGACATGATTTTTATTGCAAATTGATTATTGTCCGCTCCGCGGGCCGCGGTCGCAAAATGGTTTTCAATTAGTCCGTCTGTGCGTCCAAATTTTACTATTAATTAGTTTCGCATTTCCATCGCTTTTTGACGACTCTGATCGCTTCCCTGAAATTCGGCTTCGCGTGTTTTTGTAATGGCATGACTTTTTTAATTGTTATTGAAATGCCTGGGTTTCCAAGGCTTATTGCCTTTGGAAGCGGAACGGAACGATTAAAATAATGGCAGAAGTTTAATAAAATTGCGGCTGTGAATTCATTTGTATCTTTTGCTTACAGGTAGAAATAATTTTCTGTCGAACGAAATTCTGTCACTAATTAGACAAATGTGTGCATAGATACAGGTGCATCCTTTGTTTCCAGACACTCATAATCCCACGGGACGATTTTTCGACACGGCCGAATAGAGATCAAGCGCAGAAAAAAGGGGTTTAAAGTGTTTGAACGGGGAATCGCCGCCTTAATTCAGACTCCATGTTATTTACCCATAGCAATGTGGTATCCTCTCGATTAGGCAAGTGTAAGACAGGCCTGCAAATTAACTAAATCAACCACTTGTTAGCTTTGTTGATCTCAAAATGCAGACGAACTTTAAAGATGGCTCGCCGAGTGTATGTTAGTGCTTTTAACTTTGTTACCCGATCCGGGATTCAAACCCGAACTTGCAACTCTTGTAGCCACTAGACCAAGGAAGAACTCACGCTTCCGTTAAGCAAGTTACATTAACCCGCAGTGTTGTATTTTAGGGAAAGTATATTTAACAGAAAAGGTAATTTTAGTCGCGGTAATTTTGTGCGGAGCTGAAATAACTTGTAAAAATAGCTAACCAAGGATGAGGAAAGGACGGGAAATGAAAATATGCGATGCGGTAGCATACGTGCTCTCTACCTCTACCTACTTTATAGACTGTTGTATGAAATGTCAACACTTTTCTTTAGCAAATATTATCTTAATTTCAATATTTTTTATAAATCCTGTTGACAGTTTTGTTGACATTTATTGGTTTATTGGATTGGGCGGGATAAATAACTTTTGCGTAGATTTAGTAGCACCAGTTTCTTGTTTGCCATAAGGCTCTAGTATCATTGTTCATAAAGTAGTAAGTCAACAGTTAGAAGTAATAAATAAAATCGTCTATTGAAATGAGCATATTTTTATAGGTATAGCGTTATCTTAACTTCCCCACTAATTTAGAGGTCGAAAATACTAACCTGACTGAATGGAGCGTCAGCGTCAATATTCATTTTAATATATTGGTTTACTCTCGCCTCATAGAAAGCTTTTTTATTCAAAATGAGTTTGCGCTTGACTGCGTTTCGCCTGATGGAAAGCGATCGTTGTCTACGATAGAAGGCGCTCACCCAACAAAAACCATCGGAATCAGCAGTTCTTCGGAAGATTGACTGGCTCGGTGGCTCATTTGGTAGTGACCTCTGCCCCCTTTTTTTTTTTTTTTAAGAGGGGAATGCATTGGGCACCTTCATGCCGTCTCCGGGGGGAGGCGGCATGGTGTGTGGGACTCACACCTCCCAAAAGGGAGGGCATACCCACTAAACCCCCCTGTGTCGCCAGTGGGCAGCAAGTTGTAGGGACACGGGTAGCGCCGAAGCATACGGCCATATCCCTGCCTGCCCTGGCCAGCCGCAGATGATGAGCGGCCGGCACTCCTGGTCTGACCTCTGCCCCCTGAGCCAAGGGTCGTGGGTTCGATTCCCGCACAGTACAAACATTTGTGTTCATGAACTGTCTGTCTGTTTGTATTGGTCTGGGTGTTTTCTATGTATAATGTATTTATTTACAAAAAAAAAATGTTCTAAGTAAGTTTATCCCTTGTCTAGTACCCATAGTACAAGCTTCGGCTTAGTTTGGGGCTAGGTGGCGCTGTGTGGCCCAGTGTGGCATGTCTTGGGTTATTTATTTATTATTACATCTCTCGGGGATATGGTTTAAGTCGCTGTCACCACAAGTGTAGCGCTTGCTATACACCAACAGTGATTCGTCGAGTGTAAAACAAATGTCGTGTACGATGCCTTATGCTATATAAATCATAGCACAGGGAATATATTTACCCTCTTTGATGATCTATTTGTGGACCCATTTTGTTCTAAAATTAGGTCAGGATAATATGATTACAACTATATTAATAGACAAGTGATCCATCTCCGCGGATGTTACTGCACACGCGTGACGTATCGAGTGACGTCATCACCCCCAATCGAGGGATTACGAGTAATCTGCGCTTTATGGCTAATCCGCGAGTTTACCCCCATTATCGCGTCGGCGTGCCCTGGCGCCATAGGCTCTATGAAATAAAAACCATGGATTGATTATGGCGTGCGATGAACGATGTGTAATAGTGTACGTAGTTTACGTCTTCATTTGTTGATTGATACCGAAGGTATAACATGTCCACATAAATACCGCCTGCCCAGCGTGACGATTATGGGTATATCCTCCAGATGTTTGCCCTAAATGGCGAACAACTGGAGAGGCCTATGTCCAGCAGTGGACTGCAATAGGAAGATGAATTTTGACTGGCTCGGTGGCTCAATTGGTAGTGACCTCTGCCTTCTGAGCCAAGGGTCGTGGGTTCGATCCCCGCACATTACAAACATTTGTGTGCATGAACATGTCTGTTTGTATTGGTATGGGTGATTTCTATGTATAATATGTATTTATTTACAAAAAAAATATCTAAGTAAGTTTATCAGTTGTCTAGTACCGATAGTTCAAGCTCCGGCTTAGTTTGGGGCTAGACGGCGCTGTGTGGCCCAGCGTGGCATGTCTTGGGTTATAATTGTACCTGACACAAAGTACATCATGCAATCTAATCAAAACAAATTATAACCTTAAAGCAGGCGCTCAGCTCTCTCGAGATCTAGATCTCCTAGGTACATCAGTAAGATAGGTCATTGGCCTCAAATACATCCTGAATAAAGCATGAGAGCAAGACGTGTAAATCAAACAATATTTCGAGTCCCGTCCAATGTTTACAAATAAGGCCGTCTGTTTGTTTGCACGCCAATAAACACAGTGGATGCATCGGGGACGTGCTTTAAGGAGAAATGCATCATGGTGGCATGATTTTTATAATGATTGAGATAAGAGGTCCTACTATAACAATTGAACGAACAAAAAATGATCGTTCGATAGAGGGATCGCCAAGTTTTACGGCATAAAAAATGGAAAAAAGACGATCTTCATTAATTTAGTTCGTATTTACAAATACGAGAGGGACAAATGGGAGGAATTTGTGGTACGAAAATACGCGATCCGTCCATCGAACGATCGCTTTCGATTGGTTGGGCCGCAGGTTCTTGTTGAATTGCAACTAAAAATTTTCATGAAGTAAAAATTCTAATGGCAATTGGAAAGATTTGGGGGGGCTTTACCCAGCTGTGGAACAGTAAAGGATTTGCTAAAAAAACTTGTAACATAGGTTAGGTATTCTTAATCGTATCTATATTATATATAGTATATATTATCTAAGTATATGTACGTAAATATTATACGTAAATTATGTTTTGTTCCTTCTGATTTTTATATGTGCATTTATATTTCTTTTTTTTTCATATATTATTTTGATATTTATTATTATTATATATTTAGAATTATTGTTTTCTAATTAACTTTATGGCACACTACCTTAAAATTAGTTTCTGCTTAACCCAATGGTTGACTGGTAGAGAATGCCTATGTGGCATTAAGTCCGCCTTTTGTACACAGTTTAATTGTGCAATAAAGATTAAATAAATAAATATATTTGAAAGGTTTCAATCAGAGAACACATTTTAATAACCACAGAAGGGTCTGATATCATACTTTGCCAGCCAGGGTCCAAATAGTTGACCAGACCCCCGCTATCCTCTAATTGGGCTCGCTTTGCATAGCCTGCATAATGGCCGATTAGAATTGCTAATAATTAAGTTTACGAGCCTTTGTTTAATCTTTCGTTAACGATCTAGCCGTGCGGCCGATGCCTAGTTCTCGGATTTGCTTGATTGATTGCATTCATCATCATCATCATCATCAAAATAAGCTTCCCCCAATGATAATTGTCATTTTGCCTTACCGTATAACTATGATGGAAGGTGTACCTATACATATATCACAGACCAATGACGGGCAGCAGCGTTACCGGCGCAGCGGCGATCGCCAACCCGCCTGCCCAGCGTGGCGACAAGGGTAAAGCTCAGATGTTTGCCCAAAGTGGCGAACAGCTGAAGAGACCTATGTGCAGCAGTGTACTGCGATAGGCTGATGATATATGAACCGCATTTGACAGGCGGTTTGGTGACCGCAGTAGGCTTTATTTGTACCCAGAAAAAATGTTGCTGCCAGTTTCCTGATATTCCCTTAGTCGTCTACTACGACGCCCACGGGATGAGTTGGGCTGGTCCTATTATAAAGCCGGAAACCATACGGCCCATGCACTCTTTAACACTTTAATATATCGAATGAAGTAAGAATCTTAGGTTTAATATCTGCCTAGACTATCGCTTATCCTAGGCGGCTCCTCTTTCCAGTGCTAGTTAAGCTGGCTGGCTGGCCGGAAATTAAAGTAAAACTAACTATCTTGAGACTGTAATAAAGACTGCATAATAAGCGCAGAAAGCGTTATATTAAACGCTTTCTGGAACAACATCTAAGTTTGACCAGAAAAGCAGGAGTATTGTAAAAAAGGAAACCTGAGAAATGCCAACTGGGCCACACGGCACCATCTAGTTACAAACTAAGCCAAAACTTGTACTATAAGTACTAAACAATTGATAAAGTTACTTTAGATATTTTTTTGTAAATAATTATATTTATATATAGCAAACACCCAACAGCAGCAGTCCACTGCTGGACATAGGCCTTTCCAGTTCTTCGCCACTTAGGGAAAACATCTGGAGGATATACCCATGATCGCCACACTGGGAAGGCGGGTTGGCGATCGCAGGGCGTAGCTTCACTCCGGTGACGCCGCTGCCGGTCATCGGTCATCAGTAACCGCCGCCCATGGATATAAACAATGCCGGAGACACAGCCACACTGATGCCATACAGTGAGCCGCTATCCAAATAAACACGCAAAAACTGACATGGCAGTTGTACCAGGACGTCTAAGAATCTACCATCTAAGCAGTGTTTGCGTAACTGTCTATTCATTTCCCTCCAGTCGTTGAACAAGAGAAACCTGAACATAGCACACAACATAAAACAATCAGCTGATGATATCTTTACAAATCTAAAATGAACATCGTCCGTTCATTGTTACGTCGCAGGCGAGCACAATGATTGACGGAGCCTTCATTGGCTAAAACAATTCGGTAGCACTTTTGTCAGCTGTGACGAGATAAGACTGGTGGCGTGGAGACGCTGTCGCTCGCACCGGTATACTAATCTAGCTCTATTATTGAGTTCTAATTGTATTTGGACAATTAATGTTTGTATGCGACAATGCTGAGTGATGGCTAGTTTGTCTGTTTCTTCTAGAAATCGTTTTGTTTGTGTAGGTGGATGTTAGGTAAACGAAGTGTCTACCGATTACATCTCGTACGTCTCTACTAGAGGATAGACTTCAAAAATAAGTGATAATTGTAACATTTAAATAATTATGTATTAAGGATAGAATTACTTACGTTATTTATCGCTTTTTAGTTTTGGTCGTTTGCGTTTTTTTTGAAGTCGGTTTAAATTTTTTTTTAAAATAATTTTATTTCTCTATTTTTAGTTGCGTTAATGTGCTGTGACCTTGAATAAAGGCTAACTAATGTCCTTAAGAGTTTTACTTAGGAATGAAAAATTTTGCTTTAAGTCAAGTGAAGACTTTGCGATCTAGAATCAAGCATATCACTTACCAAATCACCTGCCCTATTAGCCCTGCATAAGTACATACTACTACCTAGTTTAATATCGACCAATGTCAGTACTGTCCCTTAACTCCTAACCGTTAAGGAGTTCTGTGGCTTCATCATCAGCACCAGATGTTGACGCCCGGAAGCATACACCTGAGTAAAATATGATTACGTAACAAAAACACCATATGAGCATACAATTTTCGGTTGTTGCCCTCAATTTCTCCAGGATCCCATAATCAGATCCTGACTTGGTGATAATGGGACCACCTCGGAAGTGTCCTCTGTCGAACTGTCGAAAAATTTTTGAAATCCATCTATAATTGACGGAATTATCGGTGAACAAACATAGAAAAAAAAAAAAATATTATACATACAGACGAATTGAGAACCTCCTCCTTTTTTCGAAGTCGGTTAAAAATGAACCAATCACGTAACAGTTCGACCTGCCTATTATGTGGTGCCATCTGGTGGGTTTCTTTTTTTTTTTTTTTTTTTTTAGAGGGGAATGCATTACGCACCTTCATGCCGCCTCCGGGGGGAGTCGGCATGGTGTGTGGGACTCACACCTCCCAAAATGAGAGGGCATACCCACTAAACCCCCCTGTGTCGCCAGTGGGCAGCAAATGGCAGGGATACGGGTAGCGCCGAAGCATACGGCCACATCCCCGCCTGCCCCAGCCAGCCGCAGATGACAAGCGGCCGGCACTTCTGGTCCGGGGAGGGCAAATACCCCTACCCCCGGCTTCCGGGGAGCGTTTGAGTGCGCCCCGGGCGGACCTCGTGCAACGGTGTGGCTGCACCCACCACACCATTACGCCCCATTGAGTGGTTCGCGCCCCCGCACTTACCACTCGGAGCACGGAGGAGAGGCTTAGAGGGCATACGATGCGTTGTATGCCCTCCGGCGACGCCCAGGCCGGGGCACAGTGGGAAATTTAAGTGCGTATCGTTACTAAAATCTGTAACTTCATCATTTCTTGTCATATTGTGATGAAATTTGGAACACATGAGCATTAATGATTTTTAGTTCAGATGATGTCTAGTTCATTGCTCTTTTTTGTTTATTTATATATGTTTTTTGGCATGAAATAAAAAAAAATTAAGAAAAGACGAAAATAAAATAGTTAAAAATTTATTTTTAGTCAAATGCAATTTTATTATAACTGAAAAGGTTAAAACTATTATTTACGACAACAAACTAAGTAAAAAATACACTTTAACTCATGTAGGTCAGACCTAACTGGACCTGACCCCAAACTAGGCATATCCTCTATTCTGCCTTCAGAGACTTATAGATATACATATTATACGTTATATCATTTTTATTGTGGCTTATATGTCTTCAGGATCATCGTCAGTAACTATGGATTCACCTACTTTTAGAAGACTTAGAGCATCTTCTTCAAGTTCTTTCACTTTTTTTATGTATGGTTTTCTTAAACTTGTTATGTACGGATCTGACGTGTACATAAGCGAATTAAATACATCTGCATTTGTAGCAGATCGAGAACATTTCCTGGCATGATGCAGTCTCAAGTTCCTGTAATCTTTGTTGCGGGATTCTTGTGCGTCTTCCGATAGCTGTCCAATAGGAAGTACTGCAATATTTTTGATAACGTTTGCTCCATGTATAAGTATTTTATGAACGGAGGACGGCATATACCAATCATAATTACGGACATAGATTCTTGCAGTTTCCAGTGAATACTCCCCAAATTTTTCGGCATCGATCATCATTCCAGAAAAAAGAACTTGCAAAATAATGTACAGGCGTTTAATCAAAGTTACATCTACACCTGTTATTTCCGCTGAGCAAGTGTTATTATAAAAAAAATCTTTTGGTACAGATGAAGTAAGACATTTTAACACTATTTGCGGAAATAACAGGTACAAACGAGCTTTGCTACTTGAAGTTACACAGATGTGTATGATTGGAATAATTTTTTCCTCCCTTTATATATTCATTTTAGAATATCAATTTTCTCATGCAAAACGAGTGCAAAATTGATAAGCTCCCTTTATAATAATAATAAAATGTCCAAAATATTTCATATTATGCATGTGAACGGTGTCTGTGGTAAACAGCAAAAAAAAACTGATTTTTCAGTTACGCCTTTTATCACATTTTTTCTCATATATTTTGAAATAGCAAATATTAGCAGCTGATTGTTTTGCATCATATTAATGAATAGTTAAACTATTGATTAACATAAAATGTAGCGCGTGGGGAGCTTTGGGTAATACTGAAAACTTTCGACGAAAAAAAAAAATCGTGAAAAATAAGGTATGTCACTTTTTAATCAGTCACTGAAATATGTGTACTTTTTCTGAAAATCAAGTAGCTGTTTTGTAATAACCATACAATAACCTTTCCAAAAATATATATTACTCCATATCTTTACTAAATATTTCTTTCACAATATGGTTTTGAAACATGTACTCGCAGAGACTTGAAATTGGGACATATGTCGTCTATGCATTTCTACCTAGGAAAAAAAATGCATTTCGCGAATTAAATGAAAAAAAAAATACTGCATAATATAGTTTGATTATTATACAACCTAATAAAATCATCATATTAGCCAAATTATGATATTCGTAAAAACCATTTAATCTACGCCCTAGTTCTATCATTTCCCATAGTGCGGGGGCGGCGTAGAGCGGGCGCGTCTGCTGCGGCCTCACGCTCTCTTTCCGCCGCCTCCTTCTGTGAGATCACTGTCTCGCAGAATGCGAGCTTTTCAGACAACCCTCATTTAAGTGCCGACGCTGTGGTTGTTTAAAGATTACCAAAACTTTATTATAATAACTTTGAAACTATCGCGTTGTCGCGCTTTGTAACATCGTCGACATAAAATGATGGGGATTTAACGCGCTTTTCAACCTGATGTTACGGCCGTGGTTACTGGATACAGAGTACTAGACGCCATGGCAATATAACACGTATTACAATTTTATACATTTAATTTCTCCATGTAAAATTGTAAAACACATATTACAACTTCTCATATCATTCTGTCCGGTTCTCCTGCTGTCGAAATTAAGGTCCGTTTGATCCGACTTTAATATCCATCCGACAAATATGAGGGCGAATGTCAACAGGCTTTCAGAGGGTATTATCGCACAAGTTCCGATGCCGTCTAACTTGGAAAATGAGAGTTTTTTTTTATAGTGGCTCGACATAATGGCTTCCCTACGCCTGATGGAAAGCGAAAGAGAAGCCCAAGTCGCTGTGACAACGGGCAAGTAACTGGTCAGTTACCTGTTAGTTGCCACCGCCATGCCGGCCCAACCCTAACCCCCCACGAGCTCCGGAAACCCTACTCACCTTCAGAAACACGACCCAGAGGTCATTTGACTGGGGTATTCTATAGGGTGGAGGTCCTTCCCCGGACGGGCGGCTCAATTCGAGCGAAGATTCGCTATGCCCTGCCTTACCTAGTTTTGATCTACCCAATTTTGATCTCGTCGTCATCTAACATAGCTTAGATATTATGTGTTAGTCGACCTTGGAGGTCCGTTGTCTAAAGCGATCCCTGGCTGTAAAGGCTATTGAGCAGAAGATAGAAATAATAGAAGAAGATTAATAATAAAAATGTTGATTCCCGAAATGGAATCCGAAAGCGGCTTATGGCATGTCTTGGGTTATTTATTTACCATTGATTATTATCCTATATATTATTTTCACAATTATTACTCTTCCGAAAAAAATATAATTTTAATTTACGCGTATCCCCCATGCCGCCATATTTAATTTCCGTGCATCAAACATCAGAATTACCCAATATTTGAAGTGAGCAGCATATAAGGATAGCTCTAAGTAAATGTCTTGTAATTTGTGAGTATATCCGGTGTCTTTTCATCTCCAATCGTTTAACGTCGCTAAGAAGACGTTAAGTGTTTCCTTTGAGTAAAGTTAAGGTATTAACGTAATATAGCTGAATTAATTTGCGACTATTTTTAGATGGTAATTCCTTGGAATTTTTATCGTGTGTACAATAAAAGCACAATAAAAAAAACAATTATTAACAGAGAGAATTAGTCGTAATATGTATCATCATCCTAGCCTTTTTTCCCGATTGTCTCAGGGTCGGCTTCCCAAACTGAGAGATTTGGCGAGGGCTAAGCTTTTACACAGAGCGACTGCCATCAGACCTCCGCAACACTTAGGGTAAGCTATACCCATTCCCAGTTAGGCGTCAGAGTTATCAACATCTCTGATATGATGTAACGACTGCAATCTGAGTTGGTAAAGATAGCACCCGGGACCAACAGCTTAACGTGCCTTCCGAAGCACGGAGGAAATCGGTGTCAAATTTTGGTCACCCATCATCGGATTGACCGCGCCAATGGTTGCACAACGTTGCGATCATTGCTTGTTAAGCGAACAAGACCGCGGCGCCACCGAGTTCCTCGAGTCGTAATATGTATCGTAAATACATAATATGTATCGTAATTTTCGAAATTTTCCAACTATTTCTATGTTTTTTTTCAATAAAAAAATTGTACTTACAATTTGTAGTAAAAATATAGCAACACGAATTTTATTTACTCCTTCTCCTCCTTACTAACTTCCTCGGATATCCGCGGGAACCGATAATATCCGGACCAGCACAATCATAAACATACTTACTCTCTACAGCTTATGCGAATCATTATTGACTAACGCAGCCGCCTATGAAAATTATGTTAATAATATTTAGCTCAGGGAGTAAGTGTTATTAGCGCTCTAATTAATTCGTAAGTGAGCTGTCAATTAACTGAACTATGGAGCAATGGGAGTGAATGAGTGAACCTGCGCCTGTGGCTTGCAAGTTAAGTACTCATAACGACAAATTGGGGTACAATTCTTACCCACGAGGTACTCGTACTTAGGGTAGAATTTTGAATATATTGGTTGGAATTAGGCAAACGTGTACTAGAAGTAGAATGGGACTGGGGGATGTAAGGAAGCGGCCCATCATCTTTTCGCTTCTAGCCAACCCTTACATGCCCGTGGTGCATCCTTCGTGTACGTACAACCGTACGCCAATTAAAGGCGTAGCTAAATACCACAGACCGATGACGGGCAGCAGCGTCATTCGGGTCCGGTATTCTATAGGGTGGAGGTCCTTCCCCGGACGGGCAGCTCAATACGAGCTAAGATTCGCTATGCCCTACCTCTCTATTTTTACGTTATGCTCGATATTCTTGGTTCGGGATGTTTTTGATGCTTTCACATATTATAATCTAGGTATTTCTAAGTCGTAACACGTTAACAGAAAGAAGAAGATCTCAAAAGTCTTATTATCTCTTTAATGTATAGGTAAGTAGGTTAAGGGCCAGAAACTAGGCTACTTTGATCCGTAAAGCCTATTTGATGCACTGACCGGAGCGAAGTCTTACGACTCATCAAACGATAGGGGTGGTTTAGCTCAAGGCTCGATGGAACCCGACTTCGATTTCACTGTACCCTCGTCTGTGAGTAGAGGCGAAAGATGTAAATTATAATTAGGTATAGAATAGAATTCGTTCATTTTGTACAAAGAAAAACAACTTAAAAACTTAAACATAAATTCTCTACCCAAATGTGCTATTCTCTGCCCAAAGGTTGTCTGGAAGAGATCAAAAATCAAAGCATCAAGGCCGCCTAAATTATGCAACAATTGTATACTTTCTTAATTCTAAGCCAATTTTATGGTGTGCAATATACTTACTAACAAAATTTGGAAAAAATTAGGCACCTACTAAAAAAAATAAGATTGGCCAAATGTGGCAGACAATCGGGAGCTATGGAGTGACTTAGGGGAGGCCTTCGCTCAGCAGTGGGACAATAAAGGCGTATTAAAAAAAAGGAATAGATTGATTTAAGTATCAATATGGTCTAGGCTTAGTATAACGCTCAACAATTAGGCCATGGAGACCATACAAACGTCAAAAATAGTAACCAATGAAAGGTGTCTAACCCAACAAAACTTGTAACAGATTAAAATCCCAAGGCTATAAGGAGCGAAAGCTAATCTCAAGCAATTTGCGAGCAAGTTTGCCATTTTACTGACTGACCGCAAGATCCCCCAAGTACGTAGTAGCCGGCCCCGCAAAAACACTTCACTCCTCTCCATACTACGGTACTAATGATTCTCCAAGAGTGACCCCACGATTGCCACATAAAACGCATCCATTGCCTCCACCCGTCTGTGGAATGTCAGTCTCTCAGTGTTAAAACTGCAATGTAAATTGAACGACAGTTCTTGTCGCATTTGGTCGTGGACGTGGTCGTATCTTGGTGAAGGCATGATATTCTCTCATTAACACTGGTGTCTCGGGCTGGAAGCTCCGTGGCGATGGAATGGGGAATGCAGCGCTTTAAACTGTTGTCGTCTACGGGATTTTTAGTCCAAGTTGCATTGAAGTTAGGTGCACATTTCATATTTAGATTTAATGTGAAATCACGTGATAGGTAAGTAGTAACCAAATTCTGATAAAATGGTGGAATTTCCCATGCGTATATTAAAAAAGCTTTCCTCATGAGAAAGGGTTATTGTAAAATTGACGTTTAGATTATGTAAATAACTGTGTTATTTAAAATCACTTTTCAATATTCTTTTATAATCATCATTAGCCTACCGACGTCCACTGCTGGACATAGCCCACCCCCAATAACAATTGTCATTTGGGGGAATTGCCTTGGTCACCACCACGCGAGGCAGGCAGTAAGCCAGAAAATTGTATCTGTATGTTTGAACGCGCGTCACGGGAAAACTACTGCATGGAATTGAATGCGGTATTCACCAATGTCTTGTTAGAAGTCTAACTTAAAATTTAGGCACTATTTCAAGGAAGTCCGGTATTTTTGAAACCCGATATCCAGGCGTGCGACGCCGCCGGCATAGCTAGTATGGGATAAGATAGGCC
Source organism: Conogethes punctiferalis (assembly GCA_031163375.1). NCBI lineage: Eukaryota > Metazoa > Arthropoda > Insecta > Lepidoptera > Crambidae > Conogethes > Conogethes punctiferalis. The sequence goes on along the minus strand of CM062096.1, from coordinate 370,783 downwards.
TTTTGTTTAAAGTTTTGGGAAGAAACCCAATAAACGAGATACTAGCCAAGCTCGCTGCTATCCTATAATGAGATGTGTGAAGGGTTAACCCGTCCACCTCGCGTGTTATCGCTTATCTATCATCTCGGATCGGGGTCAAACGTGACCCCAATCTCGGCGTTGGATAACTTTGCACCATTCGATTGAAGGATTCGGAAGAGTTAGCGACGGCGAAAGAAAAGTTGAACGTATAGACGTCTCTACGAATATAGCCACATGGTGTGCTTATGTAATATGAAATTATTAAGAAATAGTCGTTTTAAAACCTGGTATAGTGGACAACTAAGGTCTATAGGTATTTGTCTCCATTGGTGTTATAGAACAAATAACAATCACATATCTACATTTCGGAGTAAAGTAAGTGGCTTGAACACTTGTTGGTATTATGGGTATCAGAACGACGAATGTAAGTACCACAAATACATCTTAACTAATATTATAAAGCTGAAGAGTTTGTTTGAACGCGCTAATCTCAGGAACTACTGGTCCGAATTAAAAAAATATTTTTGTGTTGAATAGACCATTTATCGAGGAAAAAAATAACTATTCCACGCGGACGAAGTCGCGAGCACAGCTAGTACTTAAATACGATTACAGACACGAAGTAGATGCAAATGTTCATGACACGAAGGTTTGTCCCGGGTCCCCACCCGGGATCGAACACCATCGAACTCACGACCCGGTTGCACGGAGGCAGGAGTCACTACCCCGGCGTGGTCGAATAAAAAATAAACATTCCCGAAGGAACAGCTGATTTTGTTTCAACCGAGAATCGAAGCCGGCAACTTTAGTTGAACTCCTCACACGATCCGCCACCGGTGCTTATAAATAACAAACATGTGAATATGTAGACATAAATTGGCTGTACTCTTGGGAAATCGTTAAGCGATTTACGAATCTGATTGTACTCGTATGGTAGGCAATATAACGCGCCGGGTCTCGCAGGACCCAGTGTATGTACACAGAATTTGGCTGATAAATTGTATTAAAGTGATGCTATACAGATTGAAAAGGAAATTTTGAATACGGTCGAATCCCGGTCGGGCTTGAAATTGTTACTATGTTCTTCTGCCAAGAAGTTACTTAGGAGTAGCACGGGAATCATAAATTTGGCAGTGATACACCCCCGAAAGAATGTCAAGAGTTTAGTCCTGCATCTTATGTAAACAGTCATATCGAACTTTTGACCCATCGGATTATGACAGTAAAGGAACAAAGATTACGTTTGCACACACACTTGGTTTTTAAAGCGCAAGTTTATATTTGTGGTACGAGTAACTTTCAAAGTTTCGTTATTTTGATTTTCAAAGCACTCAATTTCGATTCAGATTTAGCTCCGTATTAGGTACATTAAGGCGTTCTCTATGCGTGTAAGGTCGTGAAATTAAGCCCGGGTCGACTTAATTTACGTATTTAATAAACATGTCCGAATCATCATGGATCTGGGTGTTTTCAGAAAAATCAATTAAAGAATCACTTCATTTCTAGACTTCGGAAAAGCACTTAAGATATTAGAACATAATGAAATTAAAAAAAATGTGGTTGAAGAAGCAGACATTTGATATGACATTTCGTGCTACGAAGGAAATGAATGTGTTGTCGTTAATTAAAAAGTTTATCGCATTCAATTTTTAACGTAATTAAACACATATTTCATGAGTTTCTTAGATAATATTATAAGCATTATAAATATTTCTCTGCATTTTAATTCTATTGAAATACGACTTTCTTTACCATACACGACTTATGTATCTTTCAAAGTGATCTCTATGAAAAGACACCGCAGGATAGTCGATAATTAAATCTTATGAATTCTATATCTTCATAAACCGAAGCAAACGCGAATGAGAAATCAAAGCTGATTTTAATTAGGACTAGAAAACTCGGCTTGTCACTAATTAATTTAACTTATATATTAGTTTGTTGAGTAAAAGATCGCTTTGAGAGTTTAAAGAGAAATATCATTAAAGGTCTGTATGGGGCGTTGGTAGTCTAGTGGTTAATGCTGTAGACTTCCGTAAAGTGGTAGCGATTCAAACCCCACCTGGTGAGAGCCTTTTACCCCGCAGTCCGGTGATGATGACATGGCTGTCTTGCCTATCCTCGTAGTCATCATCATCATCCTCTTAGCGTCGTCCCGGTTTGTGCCTCTAGGCCCAGGGTGCGCTTTGACCATGATCCTAGATTTAGCGAGTCTGGTTATTACATTGAAGCGACTGCCATCTGACCTTCGTAACCCTCAGAAAGGGGAACCAGACAAATTTGGATCATGGTAACACATTCAGAATTAAACTGGATGTGCAGGTTTTCTCACGATGTTTTCCTTCACCGCTAAGCTAGTATAATTCCGCACATAGATTTTTGCAAATCCAGAGGTGCGTGCCCCACGCGGATTCGAACCGACGACCTCACGTGTGTGAAGCGACGATCTTACCACTAGGCTACCACGGCTCCCATCCTATCCTCTTATCCTCGTAGTCATTTAGGAAAAACCAGACAAAGAACAAACACAAATTTTGATCATGCGAATTTTTGTGGGAATCGAACTCGCGACCCTTGGTTTAAACGGTAGACGGGGTCACCAAATGAGTTTTCGGACCAGTTGTCTTTTTTAAATCAACTGTATGGTGTGCAATAAAAATTTCTATCTAACGCCATGTTTCGTTTTTATTTAATCTGAAGTTCTTCCTAATTGTAAATGAGCCAATCAAAGAGCGCCCATTTGTCGTACAAATCGACAGCGCTCCCCGTAATCGCGCCGTTTGTCAGCTTCGCACACTAAAGCTCGGGATATTAATACTCTAATACTAAGTTTAACATCCCCTTAACAGCTAGGGCTGCTTCGACATAGATAAGACATATCACCAGACATTACGAACATTATTTTTTAGTAGATTAGCGTAGTGGCCTCTAATGGAAAGTGAAAGATAAGTCCCGATCGGATAAGTGCGGCAACGGACAAGTAACCAATCAAACACTTTTCAGTTGCCACTAGTCCCCACTGACCATTAGTTATTAAAACTAGATACAGGCACGTATTTAAATACTAGCTGTGCTCGCGACTTCGTCCGCGTGGAATAGTTATTTTTTCCCCGTTTTTTTTTTACATTTTCCATTATTTCTTCGCTCCTAATAGTTGCAGCGTGATGTTATTATATGTTATATATAGCCTAAAGCCTTCCTCGATAAATGGTCTATTCAACACAAAAATAATTTTTCAATTCGGACCAGTAGTTTCTGAGATTAGCGCGTTCAAACAAACAAACTCTTCAGCTTTATAATATTAAGTTCAGATTAACAAGTTATGCTATCTTATCTCTTTAAGCTATCTTTTCCAGACAACCTTTTGCTAGAGGACCATTTAAACAATTATGGTTATCTAATGTTTATTTATTTATTTATTGGCGATGCGTCTCAAAAAATACCCAAATTAATTTATAAATAAGTACCAGGAATCTTCGTAACAATCCTTATTCAAGGTGTGAAATGCAAACTAACCCATTGTAACCTGAATATACTTATGTGGAAAAAGTAAGTATTTAATATTGTACGAATAATATCATTTTTTTTGCGTTAGCAACCCTGCACGAGCGGCCATTAGCGAAGTAAACAGCCGTTAATGAATGCTACTTGTTTCTTTAATCGCGAGAGATGTTATCAAACACAGACACCTGTCTTTTTGCTTCTTCTCAACTCGAGTAATCATTAACTGTTATTTTAATTATATTTCTCTTCATGTTCATGAGCAGCTTATAAGTTGTAAGTGGGGGGGTTTGAGCCTACACTAAACTTAAGGCCTTAGTCTACCGCCTTGGCCAAGTGTGGGGCGGTCGACTTTGCACAACCTTACAATCACTTCACAGGTGTGCAGGATTCCTCACGAAGTTTCTTTCACCGTAAAAGCTTCGAATAAACGTAGGGGAGACCGGGTACAAAATAGACCAGGCCTCCTGTGTCCTGACTATCACCTGAAGGTGGCAAAGCGACCTTTTCACTCATTGGATAAATCTAGAGAGTATTTGTTACTTTCGACCCGCGTTACTTTTGTACCCGGTCTCCCCTACTTGTGAATTACAATTTTCAATACCTAACAATGTGGCGGGGTTTGAACCGCTATATCCAGTATAGAAGTTCACTACCTTAACCACCAAGCCACCGATTGTCTGAGCCACAGGTGCGTTGCCGGCCCTTGAAAAATTTGTAGGATCACTTATTAAAGGTCCCTAGTGGTTACCATTCAGGAAAGTTGCAGGTAATTTCAAAGAACAGTACGTGGTAGAAAATTACGCGCAAAACGTGCCTTGGAATTTAGCAAAAAAAGTTATAGGTATATAGATAAAGTCACTCGTTGCTTTTTATATCATCCCAAAAGTTATTTATAGGGACACGTGAGCTTTTGTATCAATACAAAGCTATGTTTGAATGTCAGAGTAAAACAATGAACGTCAAACAAAGAAAGCGAACAATCAAAGGGCAGGACAATAAATTATGCAGCGCAGAAAATGAGCGTCGAAGTGAAATACATTTATACATTCGCAGGGACACACGTCCCTATTGTGTGACCGTCTATGTATAATTGCATAGGTATGTGATATTAATATCGAAGGAAACCGTGATGAACGAACCTTAAGACGAGAAATATCAAACAACATCACATACATTGACTAGCACTTATCATGTAAATAGAAATCATCAACGCGTACTATAAGTTTGGCGACTCCTACCCATGACGTACCCTTAAAAAGTAGAACTCATAGGGGGTTTATACCTTCCTATTATATGGGATCCTCAAAACAAAGCGAGAATAAGCATCTTGAGATGTGATGACTGACTGGAAACTGACATTTTCTGCCCGTTCTCTGTGCCTGCTCGTTTCAAGCTTTTATAATTGAAAGATTGGTTTAAATAGGGATTGTAGCTGGTATGTTGTGTGGGCGATGAGGAAAACTCTCAAATGCGCAAAAAAGCCGTTTATTCGAAAGCAATGGAAATAGCAGTTACACAGAGTGACGTGAGGCGTCGCTGGAGGTAAATCGCGGACTAAAATATGGCGCGGGCCGGGCGGCGCTCGCAGGCACCGTTGGAACTTATTACTAATATTGAAGGTACACACACAAAACATCACAAACGGTTACCTACAAAAACATTCATATTTTTATAACATATTATAATCTATGAGCGCGTCGCTAACATTCCCCCCCCTAGTGCTGGCACAGCACTAACTCGCATGTAGTAAGGGCGCGACGCGTGCCGCGGACCGGCGCAACATACCTGTTTCAGACTTATCAACGACCAGACTCACTTGCTGGTCTTGGCCAGGATACACTTACTGTATCAGACGGCCAAACATTACGTGGCTCGGCAAAAAAAAAAAACGGCAGACGTCACCATAAAATATGGTCACGCGCTGTTCACTTACCTGGCTCTGCCTACCGCTCGCACCCGCTGCGTTACGGTAGCACTTCGGTACTCGCACCTTGTTATTATCTGTAAGTAAGTCAAGCCACAAACGACATTTCCAATAAAATGTTACCAGGAACACAATCGTCCCATCCTAAATTTGCTCACCAGGCATCCTGCACCATGATGCGACCTTAAATGGTGAACGGCGATTAAAACCCAAATATATCAAAATTAGACATTATTATTTTAAGCTTAATTCCCTTAGTAGGCCGATGGTTACCCATAGGAACGCTCCCAAAATGCGTTTAAAAATACATCGAACCCCCTTATCTGTACTAGGATACCAAATTACCTAGTTCGAGTGTACGTTCACATTCGTACTTTCCTGTTATTTTGAACCTTATAGCTGCAGAACTTAAAGTATATTTTGGAACACTCTCAAGCAATGCTAAGTTTTATTTCCAAACCCGATTCACTATGTACCTAACATAAAAAATATATTTTATTTACCATAATCGTGCACGGTCGCCTCGTCCTGGCCGATATAAATATACCATACAGTGCGATCTCTAATCGCGTCAACAGCGGCCGGGAACGATGACTCATACCGCGCTGCATTTATATTTTTTACGAATATACAAACAGTGAACAATTGGCGCCAAAGATAAGTGAAGTTATTACATACGTTCTGATGGGCTCGCTAGGGTTGTCTTTCTATAGTAGACGTAGCGCGTGCTCGTGCGGTCTTCTTCGTGAATTCCCACTCTGAGAAACATGTCCTTTATATCACCGAATGCTGCAACACCGTGTAGGAGACACGATGGACACAAAGGGCAGCATAATACCATACAGTGGTGATAAAAGGTCCTGCAAACAAACATCCATTAAGCACGATCCTTCAACCGCACCAGCTCCATCAAATAGGTCCCAGACGCAACTTCTTCTTGGCGTAAAAAAATGTGAAATAAAATTCTATTACCAAACTGTCCTCTAAATAATTACAGTTGTCATTTGAGGGATGTGCCAGTGCCATAGTCACCAACGCTTGGCAGGCGGGTTGGTGACCGCAGTAGGTCTTAATTCTACCCAGGTAAACGCTGCTGCCCGTTTCCTGATGTTCCCTTAGTCGTCTCCTACGACACCCATGGGATGAGATGGGGTGGTTCTATTCTTAATCCGGACCCCACACGGACAATGAGCGGTCTGCATACCTGCGCAGAACCCTTCTTTTTACACATATTTTGTTAATGGTCAAACCCGTTCCTAATGAATTGGAATAATTATTTGGCAATACATTATTTTTCCTGGACAACCCTACGCAACGGCGACGACCGATGCGCTCAGCTGTTTTCTGCAACTTAGCTGGGGAACGTAAGATACTAGCGTTTTCCCTAGGCTTACCTGTTTTGCCCAGGGAATCCGGTGGGAATGAGCGGCGAACCTCTCCGTGCATATCTTGCAGCATGTGCGTGTCCTCCGAGGGTGATGATGAGTCTGGCTCAGAGTATGCGAGGCAGACGGTCGCGCGTGCGCCGGACGCGCCGCGCAGCCCGGGTAAACAACCGTGTACACACCAGCCTAGAGGAGTTAGCGTAGCGGACGGCTCATTACGTTTCCCTAACTTAACACTTAGCGGTAACAACAAATGGTAGTTATCCTGGCCTATCAATAACTCGGGTTTACAATCTGACAAACACAAATTAGACTTAAGATTCACTAAATGCTCATACTTGTTACAGTCTACAGCTGATAATTTTTGTATTGGCAAATTTAATTCGTTAACACTGCGCATTGTTATACTATTAACTTTACTGTCCATACCTGATATGTCCACATTCACTACCGTCGAATTGCAAACCAGTTCGTTATCAGTCCACGCGCCGCTCACGCGCATGGCCTGACGGCGGCCGCGCAGCCCCGCGCGCGCCGCCAGCTCGCCGCTGATCAGCGACACCGTGGACCCGTCGTCCAGTAACGCACACGCACTAAACACCCCGTTTGGGCCGTGGATTCGAACCGGCACGACTTTAAGTAACACCCGGCACTTGTCACTCGCGTTTATATGCGTAACGATTTCGTTTTCACTAGACGAATTCGCACTGTCACTGTGTTGTCGTTGGACTAACACATCTCTGCGCTCGCGTGATGCGCGGTGATGCGCTTGATTACAGCCTTCTCTGTCGCACGCAGGCGCCGTCGGCGCTGCGCCCCGAAGACACTTTCTTAACCGCCACAGGTTCTCCTTCTCAGTAAAGTTGCACACTTCCGTCGACTCTTCATACGCCTGCTTGAACTGAAGCCACTCGAGGGGCTCACCGGAGAATGCGGGTAAATCTCGCGGTGTGCAGATGCGGCTCAGCAAGTTGGCGTTCTCTCTGCTGGTGCCCGTGCTCGCCGTTACGTTGTTCAGTGCACTAGCTAACATCCGCATCGTGGCCTCCGACGCACCTACGTAAGTGTCCAACGGTGCCGGTGCGCTCGGCGGAGGTGCAGGTGGTGCTGTGCATGGTGCGTGAGGGTTGCTCCCATTCAGTGCCGGTGGCTTCGTCTCCTGCTGGTGCGGGGGTGACGCTGGTGACGCCTGCAGCGGCGTGTACCACGTCGTGCGCTCCGGTGCAGGGCGCGGCTGGAGGCGCTCGTCGGCTGCCGGCGCGGGCCGCGGTGGTGCGGGCGCGGGTGGCAGCTCCGACGGCGCTGAGCCGTGCGCTCCGACGAGAACCGGTTCGTGTTTGAGCTCCTCTAACCACTTATTCACGTACACGGGAGGGTCGTCTTCGTCTTGTGAACTGTATGATCCATCGTCGAGACTCGCGATGTTTACCTCTAACTGCTTGTCGATCAGTTCCATCCTTATCTTGGCTTTCTCTTCGGCGGCCTGTAACTCCATTTCGAGTCTCCTTCGTCTGACCTCTGACGATGACGCCGATGACTTGCGAGATTTTATCCTCTTCGTCGACGTATTCCGATTCGGTTCCGGTTGTGCCGACGTTGTAGGAAGAACGTTCTGGAACGTTTCCTGCGTTTCGTCGCGTTCGCGGCGCATTGAGCTCCTCGTGTGCACCATCTTCGCAGGTGTACGGTACATAAGATGCGGCTCGAAGACCAGAATGTGGATGGTGTATTGTGTGGGCGATGAGGAAAACTCTCAAATGCGCAAAAAAGCCGTTTATTCGAAAGCAATGGAAATAGCAGTTACACAGAGTGACGTGAGGCGTCGCTGGAGGTAAATCGCGGACTAAAATATGGCGCGGGCCGGGCGGCGCTCGCAGGCACCGTTGGAACTTATTACTAATATTGAAGGTACACACACAAAACATCACAAACGGTTACCTACAAAAACATTCATATTTTTATAACATATTATAATCTATGAGCGCGTCGCTAACAGGGATTATTTTGATTTTGATTATATAGTTACTTAAACGTTCGGTAACTCCTTCATAAGACGTGTCATTAAAAAGTGGCAGTGAATATCGCTCGTACGCAAAACGACTTAGGCTACTCCTCTAGCTTTCCTTCAAGCAAAAGGAAGGTAATATAAAAATGCGTGGAAAAATACTAATAAAAGTTAACAATATTAAGTAATTACATCAATTTGTAGTACAGTTCTCGTTTCAAAGGGCCCGTATTGCGACTAGCAGCTTTGTTCTTTGAGACGCACTCAGCAAAAATAATGCACACTTATTACAGACCTCACAATGAGAATGCAAATTAAATATTGCTCACTATTCTCTAATTACAATAGCTGAATTCTTTCTTTGTTCGTAAAAGCGTTTTTCTCGCGTCCTTTGTTTGTGTTGAACCGTTCCTTGTAGATGCAATAATAAATTTCTTGTTGTAGGTACTGGATAGAATTTTGAGTGATACTTTTTGAGATTTTAGGAAGAAAAAGGGAGACAAGCTTTGACAGCCCTTTGGGATGCATTATACTATGCAGTGTATAAGTGTTATTTTGTGAATGTGCTCCAAATAAGTTTATTTTCATTAATATCGTTCAATAAGTTGCAGACAGCGATTGCAGACAAAATAGTTTGTAAAGAACACTCTTAAAGCGACTACGCCAACTATAGTTAGTGGCTGAGGAGCATATTTATTCGTAGGATTTGGCCTAAAGCGAGGAGAAAGGGTACGAAATGGGTCACAGAGGATCTGTTCTGCTACCTGACAAACTAGAACAGCGAGAGAACTACTTCGATTCGAATGAGCCATCCCAGTCGCGAACTATGTAGGTATGTATTATGCCTAAAACTATTCAAAAGCCGTTGCAATGGCGCAAGTCATATTCAACAACTTACATTTGCTTGCCAAACGTTCTTTAGTAAAATCTAAGAACTGCCACCAATCTACCTGCAAGCAGCTATGTTAATGCTACGAGCTGCGTAGCAGCAAGCTACATGCTACGCAACTCGTAGCGCGTCAGTCGTAGCACGGACACGTATTGCTACGAACAGTGTTGCAAACTAAAACAAATCAGACAGTTTTGATTTAAAACTATAATTTTAGTATTGGTTAGATTACCCAATCCTTAAAGTCTTTTCTAAAAAGATATAACTACTTATTTATATAAATTAGTAATAAAGACCAAGATTGAATCTTTCGAAAAGGAGTTGTAACAGTTTGAAGATTTATAAATGTTGTTTTATGAATCTTAATCTCTACCCAAAATTTGTTTGTAGTAGATCGCTCATAGCAATAAGACCGCCTAAATTGTGCAACACTTGTATGATATCCTAGTTCTACGTAAATTCTTTTGCTGTACAGTAAAGAGTATCTATGTCTATTTATCTATACTTTTTTAGTTTAACTACACATCTAAGCCATTTGCATAAAGTTTGCACAATACCGGCTTTGATAAGCATAGTCAAAATTTGTCGTAACTCGTTGGGATAGTTATGCATAGCAATAACATGAAGCGAAACAATAAAGGATAATAAAATATGTAGCATCTTTATCTGTTCCTTACGGTTTCATTTCGATGCAGCGGTATTGCATCGGTGTGCCCCGGGGCTGCAGAGTCGCACCGTTGTTTCATATGCAAAATGCATTTCAGCTGTCTTATGTTTGTTCGAATACGAACGCATCTCATAACTTAGTTCTACAATCGAGATCGTATATAAAAGTTATATGTGGTATGGAAGTTGAATTAGCTTTGAGACACACAATATTTGCACGAACGGAACTTGCTTTTAGAAAGTCATAATATTTTCAGTGTCCATTTAGTCGCTAGTTATAAGTGTCTGAAGACCAAGACTTGTGGACCTCGAGGGTCCAGTGGTAACAAGTGCCGCCTAAGGTTAGAATTTCGGTTCGGGCTAAAAATTCTGTCAAAAAATTACTACGCCCTGCAGTCAAGAAGTTACAGACCATCTTGACTCTTGGCAGAGCAGCCTTGCTAGATAGGTAAACACTTCTTAAGTTTTTAATCTGTATAGATTTAATTAATAAACATGGACGCTGATATTCATATAAACACTGCGTGTAAAAGTAACTATCCAGTTTCTTACCAGTTTCTCAAGTATAAATAATGTCTTATAGCGATAAATTATAGTATACCGAAATAAGCATCACAATATTTTCACCATATCAAGCCCACAGTATTGAAGAGTATCTTTTCCCATTAATATCAAGTACGTTTTTATCGACATTGTCTATAAAATTCTCCTAAAAGGCGTTCTGTCGCGTTGATTAGTGTTGAAATAAAAAGCGAAGTACTTCTGCTGAGGACAGGCCCCGGAGATAATTAGATATCGCGTTACACGGCCTGAGACGGTGATAATTCTGAAGCTTGTGACTTGATGAGTTATGTTTATATGCTTGACTAGAAGCCCGTCCCGGCTTCGCACGGGGTAGACAATTAAAATATTGTTCAAATTTGACCAAGGATCCCTATTTTTTTTCAAAATGAAATGTAGCCTATGTCAAATTAAAATGTAGCATTCTATTGGTGAAAGATTTTTTTAAATCGGCACAGTACTTTTTGTGCCTATTCATTACAAACATACAAAAGTAGGTACAAATCTTTCCTCTTTACAATATTAGTGTAGATAAAAAGCTAAATTTAATGTTTAGTGTGGCAAAGAAATTGCCTGATAAATATGATACATGATTCATCCAAGTCCAAACGTCAGAGGACAGGAATGGACCGAGGCTATACGAGTAGATTGCTTGCAAGCAAAAAAGGAGACTAGTAGATATTTCCTTTGGATTTCCTCTTGATCTTTGTCATCAATTCCCTCTTTCGTGTGCGACTACTAAGAAGAAAGTAATGTTTCGGTTGTAGGTATAGAATTATTAAAAATCTAGTCTGAATAATTTCATATTTCGCACCATATAATAGATTTTTTACGAAAGTAGGTTTAAATTGTTATTGGACATTGACTGTGTTTAAGTCGTTTTTAGGAATGTAAAATGAACTTAAAAATAAATATAGGACGCAATTATTAAAAACGGTTTCACTTTATAAAGTGTACCTACCTAATAATATTTTTGGCAATTTTGATTTAGGCAATCAAAAACTAATTAATTACCCACACAATAGAAATGCTAATTGGGATGACGACTAAAAAATAATTTAATGTCCATCAGATAGATTAATGAAAAATATTGGATACGTATTTTTTATTTTGCCTCTTGTTCAAAAACTTACGAAGATACATTGATTTTAAATGTCACATGACGTCACGTTATAGTACAAAATATACTCTAACGTGACGTAGTTAGCCCCCACTCCGTAACTTTAATGCGCTATATCTAAGTATTTTCTTGTTATTTCGACAAAACAAAAAATACGGGTCTTATATTTTTTTATTATCTAAGAGACGGACTAATTATTTTCTTCATTTTCATACCTTGTCGTCATCCGTATTTGTTGAGCATCCGAATTCGTACGGCCGTTTAGGTAAAAGAAAACCCTATTTTCTTTTCTTAACTTCCTGCATAAAATTGCATTCCATTGTTCCTATCCATGAATTACAACAGGAAAAAAATCTTGCATTCTCACATTATCCTATACGTCACCTGTTGCGATTTCCACAAGAAAACCGAGAATCAAATGAACTACTTACCGTGATGCAACTCGACGTAAACTTTGTGTGACCGGCGGCAAGCTCCCGGCTCGACAGTCAAGTGGACACTGGCAGGCTTCCAAGGGCCCAAGCCTTATATACGGGTTGGCCGGCACAGGGCAGGGGCGGGGCCTGGCCGCGCAAGCTCCGCCCCCTTTTGACAGCACGCAGCGTGACGTAGAAGTGACGTCACCGAAACTCGGTAATGACCATCCCTGAGGTAAAGGTTAAATGTTAACAAAAGCACACGTTGTAAAATTATGAATCGGCTTTAGGTACGTTTTGGAAAGCTCTTTCAAAGTTCAGACGGTGACGTCATAGAATTAGGTTCGATGTGGTTTAGTTGGTACTTTGATTGACGTAAAAGCCTCGTTGGTCCAGTAGTTTTAAGCTTTGTATAACACTAAGGGTCACAGGTTCAATAATGCTACAGGTTTCCTGTACATAGAAACTTGGCAAATCATTTCTAAACCATCTTTGCCAGCATATTTGTATCCCCATTTCTGTATTTTAAAACAGAAAAATACAGATTCTCTTTAACAAATCGTGATAAGCTTTGCGTCGAGCATGGCGATGGCAACTGACTGGAAACAATGGTCTCTTGCCACAGCAACTTGAACTTCATTTTCAATTGGAATGGAAGTCACTTGATCGCGCTAATATCAGGAACTACTGGTCCGAATTGAAAAATTCTTTTTGTGTTGAATAGACCATTTATCGAGGAAGGCTTTAGGTTATATAACATCACGCTGCAGCTGCAGCAAAAAATAAGGGAAAATGTAAAAAAAAGGGTAAAAAATAACTATTACACGCGGACGAAGTCGCGAGCACAGCTAGTAGAAAATAAAGATATTTTTTCGGGTTTGACGCCGAGATTGATAAATGATAAACTTGATGAAGTTAAAAAGACAATTTGGAGATAAAATTACTTGATACAAATGGTTAAACGAATGCTAAATGAGTACGCGCTTGATGGCTAATTGCGAACTAATTTGATTTGATGAATTAAAGTAAAATGAGGTCAACATACAAACTGATGATTTGGTAATACTGTACGTAGCGCGCTCGTACAATATTTTCTATCCTATTCTTTTTTTTTATAGTGGCTCGACATAATGGCTTCCCTACGCCTGATGGAAAGCGAAAGAGAAGCCCAAGTCGCTGTGACAACGGGCAAGTAACTGGTCAGTTACCTGTTAGTTGCCACCGCCATGCCGGCCCAATCCCAACCCCCCACGAGCTCCGGAAACCCTACTCACCGGCAGAAACACGACCCAGAGGTCATTTGACTGTAGTATTCTATAGGGTGGAGGTCCTCCCCGGACGGGCGGCTCAATACGAGCGAAGATTCGCCATGCCCTACCTCTCCATATGACAATTCTATTACAAATGTATTATGCTATGTGTGTATAACAAGGCGACATCCTCCACATTTGTATACTTTATTACGAGAGCATAATAAAGTCCAATTGTAGCAGTTAGCGCGTAACTAGTCGTAAACCTTAGTTGCCAAGTGGCTCGTAAACTTAACCGGCAGTTAGCAGACGATGTCTCTCTTTAGAGTTCAGTAGTAACTAAACCCACTTAACTGTAACTTAACCTTTAACTGCGACTTATTTGGATTGAAATAACTCTTTGAGTATTTGTTGTTAAGATCGGTGGCTCTATTGGTAATGACCCCTGCCTTCTGAACCAAGGGATGTGCATCCGATCCACATTCGGTGATGAACATTTGTGTTTGTTTCGTGTCTAGGTTATATTTGTATTTAAGTACATGTTTGTGGTAACTTCGTTGTTATGGGTAATAGAAGCCACTTAATTTAGGATCGAATTTCGTGATGTTATTGTTTAATAACTTTTCGACTCTGAAGATGCTATTGAGTAATTTGTTTACAGAAATAGTAGTAACAATATTTTTTTGTTTCGTTTGATTTTTGATAGTTGAGAGAAGAAAAGTTATCTATTACTAATTAAAGTAAAATCCTTTGTTTGATTCGTTGGTGTGTGTGTATGTCTGTCTGCAATAGACAGGTCCTGTCCTACGCACCGAATTTAACTACGGTTCTAATTACAAACTATTTATACAGATCAAAACTTATTAAAACTAAATTATTAGCCAAACTTTTCAAGATTAAAAGAGAGAGAACGCGTAAGTATGATTGTGATAAAAATTTATTTAAAAAATAATATTCGTGGGTTCGATAGCAATAGCAACATTCCGTGTTTGCTATGTTGGTAGGTATAATATGTAATTATTTACAAAAAAAGTATCTAAGAAAGTTTATCAGTTGTAAATTATATAATTAGTACCTATAGTACAAGCTTCCGCATAGTTTGGGGCTAAATAGAGCTGTGTCACCTAGCGTGGTATGTCTTGGGTTATTATTTATATATATATATTTATTATTTAATTTATAACATTATATTCAAGATTATAGAATAGAATGTACCTATAACCACTAACCTACCGCTTATTTATTTATTTGAATATCCTATGTTGAAATTCCTTGTTATAACTTTTTTTACTACATATTATAAAAAAAAATTGTCTGGTCGAAGGAATAAACATTCTGAGTGGACCCATAAACACATTTTTTATCTGTAAGGCAGCCATAAAATGGATGTACGAAAATATAAGGCACTACATACAGTTTGTTTTCATTTTTGTTTCTTATTTTGTTGTCTCAAGGTAAAGTTTATTATAAGAGTACAAAAAAAGGCATTATTGCAATCCACTGCTAGACTAGGCCTCTCCAGTAGTTACCCAATAAGGGCGAACATTTGGAAGATATACCCATAAACGCCAAGATGGGTAGGAGCTGATGATTGAGATGATTATAACGCCACCAGTCGGTCGCCAGCGCCTCGTTTGTTATTCGGCAGTATGCACCACGGTCAGATGAGGTTGGCTTGGAGCGAAAAGATGATAGGCCGCTCCCTTGCGTACTCTTAAAGAAAGGCATCATAGTAAATGTCCCCGTTGGCCTTGACTTTACCGCGGAAATACGAAAATACTCATTTCGATTCCCAGTTGCATCAAATTAGGAATCCTTCTCTGGACGGTTTTGTCTTGTGCTACGACTATTATGACATATTTATGTAGTTAGTTTGACACCAGACAGTTGGTGTGACATAGACACACGTCAAGCAAACTTGAGATTTTCCTTCGAACATTCCCCACGAGGCGTCATCGGCTATTAATTTGGCAGGAAGTTTATAAGGCTTGTAAATCCAAATTGGCCACCCCCCTCCCTTGATGCCCAGCACATAAAGTGGGGGGAGCCTCGTAAACACTCGATTAAGCCTTGTACTAATTGACTGGGACGATTAAATGTCTAGTTAATTTTATTGTTACGAGGGAAGGCGTTGGCATATTTTTTATGAAAATATTAAAATTTATCGTACAGATGCACAAATATCTTTATATTATCCTAGTAAAGTAAAATTTATTGATTGGAATGATCGGACCGATGAGTAAATATATGTATTTAGCATGCTCTACACAACTTCCATGAAAATAAAGTTTGTTTTGTTTCATTAAGCGACTTTTCATTACTACCATAATTATGTTATATGTCGGTCATACTATATTTATTTACATTTTTTTGTGAAATTATTTATTTCTCTCTTAATCTACCAATAATTAAGTTATGCGTTGTGCTGCGTTTGAAATTTGCTAATTAATAACGTCAGTTGTTTCCTAAATCAACTAGTGGTTTTGCAAAGCGGCTGACTTTCCAATCCATACGCTCATACACTGTGGTCAAACGCATGTAAAGCCGAGTACACACAGCTATTTGTCTGACGCGTGTACTTTGTATGTTGACCGTGCAGATTGGATGAAGACGGCGGTGGTTCGCCTCCGCGGTCGCTTGTGCACCTCTCACACGACACAGGGCCTATACTCATTGTTGCGATTAACCTGTAGGATAAATCTCACGCCTTATTATGTAGATACATAAGCCCGTATGATACCACCTACAGAATATAAGTAAGCTGCTACAATTAAGTCGTCGTTGGTAGGGACTTCTCGCTCCCGAGCATTATAGCGGCAATGTTTGGAAGCCGACAGGTTTGGGCGATAGTTGCTTCTTTCTGTGAGATAGTAAAAAGAACGGGAAGACAATCCGAATGCTCTGTACTGCGCATACGTAGAACGGGACGCAAACCTGCAATGCACGGGTCCCCGTCATCGCCTGGCGTGAGTCGGTCTGGACTCTGGCCTTCGAGCCGCTCGCATAATACAGGCCATACTCGTGGTGGCAAGACAGATCTAGATCTTATAACAGATGGTTAAGATCCAGGACACAACCTTCAAGTTTCCCGAAGAAAAGGTCAGGCTTTTTAATGGATATTCCCTACCTGATTTTGAGGGTGTCGTGGGTGGGTAATGCATAAAAGACTTTTTCCGGGTTAAAAAAAAAGATAGTTAAGATAAATTAGATAGATAAGTACAAATTTCACAAATAACACAACATTGACTTTGTCGAAAAAATACTCTGTATGTGACCTGTGTCGTGTGGGAGTAGCTTAAGCTCTCAATAAGCGTGATTGGTGTTAAATGAAAGTGTCTAGGGATTTGTTTAACAAACCTGTTACATACACTACAACGTTAGTCCAGCTCATACATTATCTGTAGTGCATTCGGTATTACTACGTGTGTATTTGTTTATGGCAAACTATTTTTAATGGAATGTTATATTTTTTGTACATGTTTTTTGGGATCTTAGAACTATTGAAATCAATTTATTTATTTCCGTCTCGGCGTAATTAATTTCTCTAATGGGTTTGGTTACCTTAGAGTAACAAAAAACACATTTAGATTTTATGTATTGCACCGTGTCTTACATTATATGTATGCGTTTATTATTTTCCGGAAGTTGATCAACTACCTAGGAAATAGATTAACTTCCGAGTCTTGTTATTTTCCGGTGACATAATATGTATACTTACTAATTAAATTTTTTGTTATATTCCAGCGCAATCTTTGTTCCCCGGGGACGTGTTGAAGAGTGCAGGGACCGCTAGTGCGCTCCTGCAAAATCCAGCGCAGGCGGTCACTTCCGGTTTAGATGCCATAAATTGGGATCAATTTCCAGATAAGTCCAAAGAGGTTAGTGTTAAATGCATTCATAAATTCGGAATTCAAACTGTTAAGTCGTACTAAATATATTGTACAAGGGCCGTGGTCCGGTGACCACGATCTGGAGTCTTCCTGGTAGAAGATCCAGATACTGAAGACGTGAAGAACTCAAGCATTTCAAGTCAAATGATGCAACGCGAAAGTTTAAGAGTAGCTTTAAGAAACTAAAACTTTTTTAGCCCGACGTTTCGGAGGGTTCCCCATTAAATCTTGAACTTTTCACTCATTTGTCTAATGAAGCAACACGAAAAGTTATTATCTCCTCCTCACGTCGTATTCCTCATTACTGAGGGTCGTGAATCCCCCGATAAGACGACAGTTTGTGTTTAATGATGCCCCTCCGTCGGCATCTGTCCTTGGCATCATGGAGTGCATCATGCAGCCTCGTGTTGAGCGTAGCGCGGACCTGGTCAGACCATCTAGTGGGGCTACGACCTCTTGGACGTCTTCCGTCGATCTTGCCTGTCGCCATGAGCTGCTCCAAATTGTCCATCTTTGCGGGCTATGATGAGTATGTACCCAAGAAAAAACCCTCAAAGTCATTGTTTACTACTGTATTGTTGCAGCCCCAGCACAAGTACACGTGGTCCGAGGTGGCGCAGTACGACGGTCTCGACGGCCGCCCCATCTACATCGTCATCAGTGATAAAGTCTATGACGTCACTGACTTTGTCGCCTATGTAACTATCTTTTACGGAATTGTAATTTAAGAGAGGTAGGGCATAGCGAATCTTCGCTCGAATTGAGCCCGTCCGGGGAAGGGGATGTAAGGGAGCGGCCTATCATCTTTTCGCTCCAAGCCAACCTCACCTGCCCGTGGTGCATCCTGCCGAATAACAAACGAGGCGCTGGCAACCGACTGGTGGCGGTATAACCATCACAATGGAAGGCGTAGCTAAATACTAAAGACCGGTGACGGGCAGCAGCGTCACCGGAGCAAGAAGCTACGCCCTGCGATCGCCAACCCGCCTGCCCAGCGTGGCGATAATGGGTATATCCTCCAGATGTTTGCTCTAAGTGGCGAACAACTGGAGAGGCCTATGTCCAGCAGTGGACTGTAATAGGCTGATGATGATGATGATGGGGAAGGACCTCCACTCTATAAAATACCGCAGTCAAATGACCTCTGGGTCGTGTTTCTGCCGGTGAGTAGGGTTTCCGCAGCTCGTGGGGGGTTAGGGTTGGGCCGGCATGGCGGTGGCAACTGACAGGTAACTGACCAGTTACTTGCCCGTTGTCACTGCGACTTGGACTTCTCTTTCGCTTTCCATCAGGCGTAGGGAAGGCACTATGTCGAGCCACTATAAAAAAAAAATATATTAAGTGAGAAGCTTGACCCTAACTCACCTGATGTTAAGCAACGTAGAACCGACTAAATCGGTTAGACGCAATAAATTTGTTCCCTTCTCAACACAATATTCAAAAAGTAATCTAGGTCACCACTCAATTCTAAATATGTTGCAGCGACAATACAATGTGCTTTCCAAATCCACTGATATTGATATACTTTCGGACAGTATTGGTAAATTTAGATTTTCTGCTCTGAAATTTCTTAAGCGAACATAAGTAAAATAATTTCTACTTATTAAAAATAAATATATTTTTTTAGTATAAAAGCTTCACATTGAATGCCGTTACAGCTTGTAATTGAGGCGACACTTAGTTCGAATTTAATTTAAGCAAAAAAATTCTAAGTTCTAAGTAAATAAATAAATAAATAACCGTGAAGCGCTCACCCAACAAAACCGATTCGCTCTCGATGTATAGTTATCGATTAAAGCTAAATCTTTGAAGTACGAGTAGTTTATTAAGTAAATCCGTGGGTTGATTATATTATTCTCGTGACTAAGCCGCAAGGTTTAAGGACAATAGAAATTCTTAATTTTAAAGCTTAACTTGAGAGAATTAAGCCTGTTGTCAAACCCTCCTCCGCGGAATAACTTGAATTTAATTCGTATTTCGAGATTTATATCGCTGCCTCTCGGGTGCGCAGAGTCATGGAATAACAAAATTAAGGAATTCTGGCATGACCTTGAACTAATGTGAGACCTATAATATTGTGCTGAAAGTACATTTTAATTCAAGGGACCAAGTACCTAATAAAAGCGCTAGATATATTTATTGATTGGTCCGACAGAGGTATCTAATAATATAATTATAATAGTTCCACTAGTCCGCGAAATGCTTCAACATCTCGCGTAGAAACTCGCATGTCTGTGACCTCTACTTTTAAAATTTATATCTCCAAGACATATAATCTTCCAATGTTCAGGACGAAATTGAACCGGTTTTTGCTGGATGAACGCGTTCTATCGTAGACTACCATCAGGCAAATCGCAGTTAAACGCAAATCCATTTAGAATAAAAAAAATTATGACACAGGACCTAATTGTCACCTGATGATAAGCGATCACTACAGACAGAGCACAAATACCTAGGCACCAGGGTAGTCAAAAGTATGTTGCCGGCCTTTAAGAAATCTGTACGCTCGCTTCGTGAGTGTCCCTAAGTCGTATCCATTCGGAAACACCACGAATCCTGATTCCCGATAACACTTGTTCCAAGAGGGAAGTCAGGATAAAAGTTACCCAGTTACTGTCTTCCCTCGATTACGATCAAACAGAAGCGCTAATCAGCAACAGATAACTCACGCACATATGAACACACATGCACATTACACAAGCATGGATGGACACGCACAGACACAAACATATACACAAACATGCATGGACACACACAAACATGTACGGACACACACAAACATACACGGACACACACAAACACTCACGGACACACACAAACATACCAACACGAGTGCACAAATGTAAAACTTAAGTAAAGTAGAATAGATTAGAAAAATATTTAATATAAGTGCCTTTTTAATAAATAAAATGTGGTGCAATTGTAATTGATATCCAAGATACAAGCTTGCTTAGTTTGGATATCTCTGGAATTTCTGTAAATGATAAAATGTAAATAATAAATGTAAATGTAAATAATAAACTTGTAAGAGGCAAAAATTGCGGATAGAAAGTACCGTGGTAGACTGCCAACTATCAGAGTATCAGAAAAATAACTCGCCTAGTAATATCATCATCATCATCAGCCTATTGCAGTCCACTGCTGGACATAGGCCTCTCCAGTTGTTCGCCACCTAGAGCAAACTTCTGGAGGATATACCCCTAGTAATATATAGTATCTCAATGGTGGAATGTAAAAGATCCCAAAAGAGACTAAGAACCTGAATTCTCCTACAGCATCCTGCTGGTCCCGACCCTATCAAGAAGAACGCGGGCAGGGATGCAACCTTCGCGGTGAAGGCGTCAGGAATGCCTCCTGATGTTTTGGACAGCTACGCTAAGAGGTTTCTTAAGGGGACCATAGTGAGTAACAAATTAAACCATAGGTTGTAACAACTTGTATCTATTCGTATTTAAGCCGAAAACCCATTTCACATCCACCATTATCACACATTACCCATTCATCCATTGTAAGGTTTCAGAGGGCCCTAGACTGTATGACGTGGTCGTATTAAAACTATAAATGTAATGAAATATTATCATTATGTATTTAAACACTATGTTGAAAAGAGCAACTACACGAGTTTCTTGCCGGTGTCTTCTCGGTAGAATGCTGCTTTCCGAACCGGTGGTAGCTTCGACGATTTGTAAGTGTTTTTTTTTAATCTGTACTTAAATAAAGATTATTTTGACTTTGACTTTGACACACTCAAACATTTTAATGATGATGAGGTCCTTGCGTCTAGATTAGTCTATAAACTAAGTTTACATTATATCAAAAACCGTAAAAACGAGTCTACAGTCCTCTGCTGTGCATTTACTGAGCTTGCGTTGCATATGGTCGATTTTTAATTAAACTTCTCCTTACATTTTCCTGCAACACTCATATCAAAGAACTAATTAAAAACTAAGAATGTGGAAATGAAGCTGGAGTCTAATTAATAAATGTTCATTAAAATATGGAATAATTTGATGACGTAGGACGTTGATTAAAAATAAATTCTTCTTTTCCAGGTAAATGAATAATGAAAACGACCTTTGAGAGCAGACAAGAATTTTCATCACGTATATTTTTAAACCTTAAGATTGCATGTTATTAAAATCTATTTCCAAATTTTACTAAATTATTTGATTTTATTATGTTTTTTGTGAGGCTGCATGTCAGGAAAATGTCCTTTTCATTTTTTGTGAATATTTCTTAAGTTCTTGTAATTGTGTATTATTTCATCTGAGACCCTATTGCCCTAGTCTAGGGAAATATATTCCGTGTGGTTTCATCACATCTCATCATGTCGGTGTTGTAAAAGACGACTAAGACGATAGGAAAGGGCAGCAGCGTTTACCAGTGTACAAATAAAACCTTCTGTGGTCACCAACCGCATGCCAAGTTTGGAGACTAAGGCAAATTCCCTCAAAGGCCTATGTCCAGCAGGAGACGTTTGCAAGCCGACGATAAGTGTAAACTCCTACTTCTCAGTGGGATCATTTTCAGACTGCTATTAATTACGACCTGTTTCGCTTTTGCCTATACCTAATCTTTTTAAGCGATCAAGTTAATATGTACCTCATCTAAATATAACTCAAAGGTGACTGACTGACATAGTGATCTATCAACGCACAGCTCAAAACACTGGACGGATCGGGCTGAAATTTGGCATACAGGTAGATGTTGTGACGTACGCATCCACTAAGAAAGGATTTTGATCAAATCTACTTCCAAGGGGATAAGATAGGAGATGAAAGTCTATTCCACACGGCGAAGTCGCGGGCTCAGCTAGTAGGTAGATAAGATTCTTGTGTTACACGTTCCGTTAAAATAAAAATAAATTATAATTACTAATACCTACTCAATGTGACGTCATTATCAGAACCACGTGGGCAAAACATGGGCATGTAATCTTTGAGTCTAGCCAGCATCGATAACATCTGATTAGCCAAACGAATCTTTGCGTGATAAGCCCATTAGTCAAATTATTAGCAGTTTCCCTAATATGCCGACCAGGGCGTCGCATTGTATACGGCGTAAATAAAGAACATTTTTTTATAGTGGCTCGACATAATGTCTTCTCTGCGCCTGATGGAAAGCGAAAAAGAAGCCCAAGTCGCTGTGACAACGGGCAAGTAACTGGTCAGTTACCTGTCAGTTGCCACCGCCATGCCGGCCCAACCCTAACCCCCCACGAGCTCCGGAAACCTTACTCACCAGCAGAAACACGACCCAGAGGTCATTTGACTGCGGTATTCTATAGGGCGGAGGTCCTTCCCCGGACGGGCGGCTCAATTCGAGCGAAGATTCGCTATGCCCTACCTATCTTGTGATACACGTTCCGTTAAAATAAAAACTGGATTATATATTACTAGCTATAGCCTCATGAGTGATAAATTCTTATAAATCTGATGTATGAGTTTCTGATTAATTTAAAGTTTTATTCAAATCCGGTCAGAAGTTTTCTCGTGAAAGAGTAACGAACGTCTAACTATCCAAACAAACTTTCACATTTATGATATAAGTAGGATTGTTACTTTAAAGTGAATAAACACATAAATTAGAGCTTCAAAATTAGACTCTAAACTATACCTAAGTAGGTGGTGTTAGTGTTTGAGATCATCTTGATTAAACCTATTTTAAAACGTGAAGGCTAATGCTATTTAAATTCCCACCTAATACATGAAGTAACTTCAGACAATTAGTTATCTCACCATAATTGATTGATTGAATACGAGACATGATTACAATACTCCAACTGTCAGTTGTTTTGTAGCAATATCATGCTACATGAGAAAAGATCTGTAGTTTAACTGCGGTTAAACTACAGATCTTTCCATTCAGTTATAAAATAATGATTTGCTCTTACATATTTATCTATCAAGTGTCGATAAGAAATATCTAGATTCTCTCAAAATTTCAATATCATGATAAGTAACTGCACCGTTGTGGATGAGATCTGGGTTTTCCCAAAAATGTCATAGTCATGAATGTCAATGATTCAATGTTGTTTGAAGAAATTAATCATGAAGCCAGTGATTGTAAGGAAGCGGTTCTTGACACGAAGTGATTAGGTAGATATAAGGCTAAGAAAGGCATCTATTAGTTAAATAATTGAGTCCCGTTACATCATCTGCCCTACTTAGTAAAAGTCGTAATTACTCTAAATCAAGCCAACACTATCTACTCAAAAAATGGTAGGTATGTACCACCAAAAAACGACTTCTACAGAAATTTTAAGAGCGCGCATACCGAACCCGACCTAATTACGACGCAAACTAGTGCTTTAGCATTTTCGTATAAAACAACTGTGTCAAATTAAGAACCGTTCGTTTGATAAAGGAAGCAGTAAAACAACTAATAAGTAGATAAAGATTTTTGTTTATCAAAGATTTCTCGCAAGTCGATTCGCAAAAAAGTCAACTTTGAGATTCAAAATAACATACCTATATTATTTAAATATGCTTAGGTATGTGATAGATCAATATAGTTGCCATTTTTCTTTGATCAAACCACTTTAAGAAATTAATTAATTTAAAGTAGCACAAGTTTAATTTGACGTCATTTACGGGAAAAATGTACAGTCTCTTGCAAGTTCTACTCAAGACTACCCGCTCCAAATGAGGAAAGCTATGAAAGTACGGTGCGCCAAACTGGTCAAAGTTGAGGAAAATCCAACGCCACTGGGATCAACGCTACTTTGTGTTCGACACTGTACGCTTATCCCGAGCGTATCGTGATTGTGCTCACATCTGCGATAGTGATGTTATCGTGTTACCGATATCGCTCGACAGCTAGTGCAGTGACGAACTTGGTCGACGACGCCCGCCTTCATACATCAGGACTAATTTAATCAACGTGAGTAATTCATTATACCTACTTACTATTTTAATATTTAATTTAAAAAATACAGCAAAAAAAAAACAGTAATTTTAAGATTGATCCCGGGTAATTTTTATATTTTTTATTTTGGAATCCCGATTTAATTTGTGACGTCATTCTCAATAGTTATGCTGACGTCATACATAGTTATGATTATGTTTAGCTGATGGTAAGCGAAATAAAACTCCTGGATTGTTATAATAACAACGAAGAGAAGAGGTTAAGAGATAAGCGTTCTCGTCTGAAAGCTCATTATAAGACATTCTTTATAAATCGAGCCAGGATCAAATTTTTTTGGATCAAATGGGTTGATATTTTATGCATCACTCAATACTACTCAACTAGAAACATAAGATAAAAAGTATTTAGCTAGGACGAAAGGTTCCCAATTTCAAAATCACAAATATGAACTCGTACGAAAACGCAACATACATACATACAAACTGCTACATAATCGTGATGATACGCTTTTGTGGCGTTTTGTATGCTTCGTGTAAGACGTTTGTTTGATAGCTATATTAAATGTTGGACACTTGCATAAACCAGTGGGCTTCATGTCAAAATATTTTATAATAGCTGCTGCCCCCGGCTCTGCCCGCGCGAATATTCGTATAAAATATAGCCTATGTGTTAATCTGACGTCCAAACTATATTCCTGTAAAGTTTTATTCAAATCCGTTCAGTAGTTTTTGCGTGAAAGTGGAACAAATATCCACCCATCTATACAAACAAACTTTCGCGTTTATAATATTAGTAGGAAAATGTAGCATAATAATGAATTTTGATTCACTATTCATACTCAACATGTGCCTTTTTCAGCTAAATTGCACCATTAAAAAACATTTGATCAAAGGTAATAATAATAAGCTGGTAATTTGTCTGATAAACAAGGCATTTTTATGTAAATTATCGGACCCAGATTACAATCTGTCTGTATATACTTACTTCATGATACCGGCTCCAGTACCTACTTATTTTACTCTGATCTTTTTAGTAGGTAAGTATATCTCGTACAAACAACATCTTCGTATAGTAGTAGCAGTATGATTTGGAGGGTACTGAAACAGGATATCATATAGGTGGGTTAGGCAATGTCGTTATACTCGTAGTTTTGCTGTAAAGTTCAATACGAATAGTTAGTTAAAAGTTATAGAATCAACGAAATAAAACGACGAGCGACTTAAAGCGTAGACTAATTGTTTTATACCTGATGACAACTTGAAACCTGCTTATAGGAAAAGTAGTCTCCATAGAATCCACGACATGAATAAGATAATTTAATATAACTATCGGCTAACGGTGAGCTGAGCGATGTTGATGAATATAGATCTCTGTCGTATCGCCTCATTTCAGATTCGATCTCACAGAGAAACGTCATTCACACTACAACAATATTACTCTTTTAGACATTTCGTCAATATTTTTACAATGGGTGTACCTGTAGCTAAACTAAACATTTGCCTTTAGGTGTACGAAGCTTGTAGAAAGGCGATAAAGGGAATGGTAGGTGAAATTTAGGAAAAATTTGCATTTGAATTATGTCTTCCTACTTTGGTGGATGGCTAACATCCGCTAAAAGTACGTAATATTTCGCTGTATCACTGTAGAATAACCGACGGATTAATCACAGTTGATATTAGAAGTTATCCGATAAAATGTATGACGAAATTTAGAAACGAAATCTAATCTTATCTAATCCAAAGATATATTACTTATGACTTATATTAGGTAATATTAGCGCGAATATATTTTTAAAGAATTTATGACGCAAATCGTAACTATTATTGGTTTTTTTTACTACTCTACGACCTTTAGTCCAATATATACGGCGACCTACTCTTACCTATCTGCTCTGCCCATCTGCCTAAACAATAACGCAATGATTCCATTATCAATCGAAATATTTTGACAGATTCGAATAAATAAATAAATGCACCAGACAATTCACACCAACTATTTGACTTGGAACACGATTCTTCCTTATCCTATGACTGCCAGATGACTGGGGGCTTCTCCCAGAACATAATTTAGAGAACCAAGTTCATTACCCGATATGGGAATCAAACCCGGTACCTTCTCAATGGCTCTTTAAGTATGTGATTTCATAGACCTACTTATACCAATTGTTATATTAATAAACAGTCTCAGTGGCGCAATGGTTAAACTTAAAAACACAGCCGATACGAGGCTCCGGTATCGATTTCCAATCGGGTCAATTTAAGAAAATAACTTATCTAAAATTGTCTGGGAAGCGATCTGGTAGGTACTCATAGAACAAGGTAATTTTGAGACTATGTAGTAACATACGACATACATTCGACCATTCTGACCAAAACTTATAACCAATCTTGACATTAACGCGATTTAAGATAGAATATGAATAAGATGATTTTGTATAATAACGTAGATGTAACGACGGCTTGAATATCAGACACATATCGAACCGTTATCGAAAGTCATCTGAGACATATTCATTCATAAACACAATCTATAAGAATCAAATAATAAAGACACGAACATCGAGCCACCAAACAAGCCTATTTGCAAACGGAAAAAGTTCACGACGAAACATTTTTACATAATCTACGTATCTCATTATCGGGGCAGAAGGTTCGTTACTAATTAAATTAAAAAGTTGTTCGTTTGAACCTAATTAGTTGTGAAGTGAATGAGTCTGTGGGCTGGTATCTCCATCTCAATGACACTGTATTATCAATGCAAGTATTTTGATGAATAAGTAAAAATTTCAGCCGCATTGAAAGCCCCCTCCCTTTTTGTGTTTTTTTTCGAAGTCGATTAAAAATATGATGTTATCTTTTTGGGGGAGGCCTAATACTATGTCCTGCAGTAGACCTCCTACGCCTGAACATGATGAAAACTTGTTTAAACAACGTCTTGTGGTCGACGCATGTTATGCCAAACAATAGGCTATTATGGCTAAAAATTGTAATTAGTCCCTCTTTTAGCTTATTCAAGAATTATAAACACGTTTTTTTCCCTTTTTCATTGAAATAAACAAACAAGGCAAAGATACAAGGCATCAAAAGTTAGGAGTGGGAGTCTTTGACGTCACTCGCTCCCGTAAAAATGCCTCACCGAGTGACGTCACGCGTAATTTCAACGGGCTATAACTTTGTAATTTTTAGTCTAATTTACTAATAAAAATACGTGTCTTTTATTTTTGAATGAGATAAAAGACAGAATAATTACAATTTTTAGCCATAATAGCCTATTATCACGTATTCTGTCTGAATACGAAAAACTCCGACGAGACTTTACCTACATGTTTCCTTGTGATTCACAATCTGAATTGTTTGTTTTAGACAACAAGACAATACATCAGTTATCTAATTGAATATCAGAAGCACGAGCTAATATGTATTTAATTATATAAACATTCGCTAAATCGCCAATCAAACATACTCAGAGATAACGTAATTCATTATCAGGTGATGTCATAGTCTGATACATTTATTGGTAAAGAAAAACCCAATCAATATTATGATCAATCGGTATTATGGCCAATTGGATCCTGAATCGTCATTAAATAAATAAATTAATGTACCCGATAAGGGTCCAATGCGACTTTGAACTTATGAACCAGCCGTACCGAAAGTGTCCACGTTTCGGTTCCGAAACGCTGCCCAACATAACTGGACTATTCTTTCACCTCGCCTTCAAAATTGTTCAAAGTCGTGTTCAATGAACATATTAAATAATATAATAAATAAATAACCCAAGACATGCCACGCTGGGCCACACAGCGCCACCTAGCCCGAAACTAAGCCAAAGCTTGTACTTAGGTACTATGGGTACTAGACAACTGATAAACTTACTTAGATACATTTTTTTAGTAAATAAATACATATTATACATAGAAAACACCCAGACTAATATAAACAGACATATTCATGAACACAAATGTACTTGTACTGTGCGGGAATCGAACCCACGACCCTTGGCTCAGAGGGCAGAGGTCACTACCAAATGAGCCACCGAGCCGATATTATTCTACCGGAACCGATTGCGGCTGAATATAAACAACTATCTGTCTCGAAGTCCTGTTTTAGGGGCCGTCATCATCATCAGCCTATTGCAGTCCACTACTGAACGTAGGCCTCTCCAGTTTTTCGCCACTTAGGGCAAACATCTGGACGATATACCCATAATCGCCATGCTGGGTAGGCGGGTTGGTGACCGCACACCAGTCTTTTCAAGATATTTTGGTTCGACCTATGATCCAAAGCTAAGAAGACGGTTGAATGTACCTAGATAATAACCTCCTTGCATTGGAAAGCACATTATGCTGGTTGGATATACTAGTAGTAGGTACATAAGCCATCGATCTACTCCCTATACGATCTGAGAGATGAAATTTGGCTTCAATTTAATGAAAAATTAAATGAAATGACCTTAATCTAAGTTATTCGCATTATTGTGAATTTATCAACCGAATCATTAGACGTCTTTATCGAACACGCAACATTACCTACTATCCAATTAATCTCCGATTAGGTAATCGACTAATAAGAATATCAATATAATCGCTCGTTCGAGTTTGCTTTAATCAAAACTGTTCTCGTAGTAATCGCAAGCAATAAAACTGTGAAAACACACATTATAATAATCATCACGTAATTTTCAGACAATGATAGTGTAAGGTTGAAGTACATGCATTATATATTATTTAAACACT
This sequence comes from Conogethes punctiferalis, assembly GCA_031163375.1. Classification (NCBI taxonomy): domain Eukaryota; kingdom Metazoa; phylum Arthropoda; class Insecta; order Lepidoptera; family Crambidae; genus Conogethes; species Conogethes punctiferalis. The sequence continues at coordinate 341,550 of CM062096.1, read as the reverse complement.
ATGTGCCCGCGATTTCGTCCGCGTGGAATAGATCAGGATCCCTCGATCGGGCTGAAATTTGGTACCTATGCAGGTAGATGTTATGACGTAGACATCCGCTAAGAAAGGATTTTGATCAATTCTACCTCCAACGGGATGAAACTCTATTCCACGCGGACGAAGTCGCGGGCACTGGTAGTCTAACAAAATGTTTGTGACACGGGTATTTATGTCTCCAAATACTTTTTTTTTTAAATAGCAATATATCGTATCGTCGGGTAAAATTTATTTACTGATGCTTGCCAAAATAATATAATTAACCGAGGTTTGTTTAACCTGCGATTGGATACAGGTTGTCTCCAAATACTTGCTCTGACTGCCTATAATAAGAGATGTTTTTATCTGTTTCCAGCGCAATGGCTGAAGTGAAGAGATACACCATGGCCGAGGTGAAGACCTACAACGGGAAGATTAACACCAGAGTCTGGATCGTGTACAAGGACTCTGTCTATGACGTCACTAACTACTTGAATGAGGTAATCCCTCACTTATTGTTTCACCAGCTTCGTAACTTTGCTCGCGTGAATATCGGTGGTTGTCACGGACAGCTCTGATAGCAAGCAAGTCTCTTCAAACGTCGGACAGCAGATCAGATGGAACATGTTCTGGAGAGGAGCACCACACACCCTGGTGATGTCCGACCCAAAGAGAGAGCCTCCCATGTGTTGAAATATTATGTACGTTCGAGGCACCCTAGCGCAGGAGAGTAGCAAATATTCGCTCGAATGCAGCTGCCCGCGCGGGGAAGGGTCTCCAACCTATAGAATACCGCAGCTAAATGACCTCTGGGTCGTGCTTCTGCAGATGATTAGGGTCTCCGGAACTCGTGGGGTGAGTACTGCATCGGCAGCCGGGGGTTAGTGTGGGCAATGCGGTTGTGAAACTATTGGTGTTGCAAGCGTTCAGCTGCGGCAACTGCTTAACACCAGGCGGTATCTTTTTATACCTTAGTGGTATAAAAAATCATCATCATCATCCTAGCCTTTTTTCCCGATTGTCTCAGGGTCGGCTTCCCAAACTGAGAGATTTGGCGAGGGCTAAGCTTTTACACAGAGCGACTGCCATCAGACCTCCGCAACACTTAGGGTAAGCTATACCCATTCCCAGTTGGGCGTCAGAGTTATCATAATATCTGATATGATGTGACGACTGTTATCTGAGTTGGTAAAGATAGCACCCGGGACCAACAGCTTAACGTGCCTTCCGAAGCACGGAGGAAATCGGTGTCACATTTTGGTCACCCATCATCGGATTGACCGCGCCAATGGTTGCACAACGTTGCGATCATTGTTAAACGTACAAGACCGCGGCGCCACCGAGCTCCTTAGTGGTATAAAAAATCTGACTGATCAATCTCTCTACCACGATGGCAAGTTCTGAGTGGAATTAACTTCTATTTTTTTTATAGTAGCTCGACATAATGGCTTTCTACGCCTGATGGAAAGCGAAAGAGAAGCCCATGTCGCTGTGACAACGCGACGGTCAGTTAACTGTCAGTTGTCACCGCCATGCCGGCTTAACCCTGACCTTAGCTCCACATTTGCAGCCTTTGGGCTAGATATACCTACTCAAAAATCTTACAACGCTCTCCGTATCCAATATAATAACGCCTTCAGGATGCTGCTGCGGCTACCTCGTTTCTGTAGTGCGTCGGGGATATTTGCCGAAGCAGGCGTAGACTGCTTCTACGCAACAATGCGTAAACGGTGTGCATCCCTGGTGCGCAGGGTGCGGGCTAGCAGTAACAGCGTCCTGAACATGATCGCCGGCAGACTAGACTGCCCATATATAGGTCGTTCTTGTACCATTTCGGGGGGAGTGGTGCAGGAATGGCCACTTTAATTCTTTGATGTTTTATGTGATTTTGTGTCCTTACTAACATAGTTATTAAGTATGTATTACTAACCAAAATGAGTCTTTGCTACTTTATAGAAATAAATGAATTGAATTGAATTTGTGGCTTAACTAAGTCTTATCCCGGTTCCAGCACCCTGCGGGCAGTGACATGATCCTGGAGGAAGCCGGGACGGACGCCACCAAGGCGTTCGACGAGTCCGGTCACACGCCTGACGCCAAGGCCATCATGGCCAAGTTCAAGATAGGGGAGCTGGTGGAGGTGAGTGGCCACACTATGATCAGTTAGCACGGATCATCATCATCATCATCAGCCTATTGCAGTCCACTGCTGGACATAGGCCTCTCCAGTTGTTCACAACCTAGGGCAAACTTCTGGAGGACATACCCATAATCGCATACCCATAGTAGCTCCTTGCTCCGGTGACGCTGCTGCCATCTGCCTGTAGTATTTAGCTACGCCTTCTATCGTGATGGTTTTACCGCCACCAGTCGGTTTGCCAGAGCCTCGTTTGTTGTTCGGCAGGATGCACCACGGGCAGGTGAGGATGGCTTGGAGCGAAAAGGTGATAGGTCGCTCCCTTACATCCCTTACTTTAATACTCGGATACTGGTACGATAACTTGTTAAAGCTAGTCTGAAAGTCAATTACCGAGTAGACCATTAAATCCTGGTAGGCTAAGAGGAAATGAGGCATGAAGAATAATAATTAATTAGTAGATAAGAAATTCACGAATTATGTAATTTGGTACCAACGTTCCACTTGGTGCCCACTGCCATATAGTAGGGCTTAGTGTATTATGCCCCTCTCAATAGGAGGACGTCCCACATACCACGCTGGCTCTCCCCAAAAGACGACGTGCTGTGCCTATAAGCATTTCCCTCTAGAAAAAAAGAAGCCAACTATATCTACTTCTATTACTATTTTAAGAGAGGTAGGGCATAGCGAATCTTCGCTCTAATTGAGCCGCCCGTCCAGGGAAGGACCTCCACCCTATAGAATACCGCAGTCAAATGACCTCTGGGTCGTGTTTCTGCCGGTGAGTAGGGTTTCCGGAGCTCGTGGGGGGTTACGGTTGGGCCGGCATGGCGGTGGCAACTGACAAGTAACTGACCAGTTACCTACTTGCCCGTTGTCACAGCGATTTGGGCCATTATGTCGAGCCACTATAAAAAAAAAAACAAAAAAAAACTTCTTGTGATGGCTAGCTAGAACATGTCTTTCTTTAGAGATGGTCTAAGAGGTCCTTGCACGGCGGTTACTGCTTGAAATCGACAAGCCGCTTGCTCGTCTGTCACCAACGACAAAATGACAAACACCGGCTAGTATTTTAAAGAGCTAATGACATAAACAATGCTGACGTGGTAACTAAGATGATTGAGCTAAGTGTCTCTCAGAGCAAACGCGGTTGTTAGGGCTCCCCCCGCGTAGTTCGCTCTGCAGTTAATCTCTCCCTTTGACGCTCCGGGACAAACGGCTATTTATTTGCTGTACTCAAAGGGATATGGGCCACTCTTTTGTTTTCATAGAAATACACAACAATGAATCACTTAAAAATTTGGTCGAATTCACTTGCTAAGCAAAACCTCAACTGTTTCTGGAATACTCACATTTGATATTATTAGGTGTGAATTAATTAACATTTTTTTTTTAAATGTTTGATTAGAATGAATGAATACAACTCTCGTTTTGAAATTGCAAACATACAAATAAACATTAGGTATTAAGCAAAGCAAACAGATGCAAACTGAATTGATAGGGGTACAAAAATCAGAAGAACTTTTTTAATATGTCGATAATACCAAAATAATGTCGTCTATGAGTACAGGAAGAAGTACACGAGTATTTCACAACCACCAGTCTCAACAAATTTAGAAAGGTTTCGTACTTAAATGTATACCAAGGTCTGTGACATCAGTACAACTTCTCACTAACAAAAGATGCCGTTGCAACTGCATCTCCACGTTTACATGTGTTCCGAAAAAATTGACGATTTGTAATTGCAGGTATATTGCACACTATCCCGCTTACATAAGTATAGCTTAAGCAAATTTGTGGAGAAATTCGAATTCGATTACGAAATTCAGTAATCTGTACCCTAAGGCCCTGTCCTTAGATGGAAGTCAATCTCTTGGACTATTATTCGCTTAGCACTGTTTCCTTGATAGAAAACATAAGGCTAATAATGACCGTAAGGACAGGCTGATTACCGTAAGTGCGTCTGCGCCCGAGGGAGGGTCAGGGCGCCATCTGGCGACGGAGACCCTGTTTAATTTGGGCCAAAACTCATAGGGCTTTACTTTGTCTTTTATTGTAGGAATGCTCTATGAATTTGGATGTTCCTAATTCGCAGAACTATCAAACAGTCGTTGGATGTAAAGATGGGTCGCTAAATATAATATTATTGTAGTTCCTAGTCTTACCAATAGATGACATAATTATTGTGCATCCTACCTTTAGCTAGAATCCCACTATCCAACTTTCCAGTATAATATTATAAATGCGAAAGTTTGTTTGGATAGATGGATGAGTGTTTGGTTACTCTGTAATGCAAAAATGCCTAAACGGAACTTTACAGTACTATACAGCTCAAATATCACAGCTTCATCTCATCGCTAATCGAAAATAAGAGATACCAAACGATACAGAACACACTTTATTTCTTTCTATTCTATGTTTATTGGGTCCCATTATGAAGTAAATAGTCCCCGTGAAGTCACTACCCACCCAAGACACGTACCGAGACCTATTTATCACGTCTCAGCACTTTAGAGCTCAAACTAACACCCCATTTGTATACTTAGCAATAAATACGAAGTTGTTGAATAGAAAAGAATTTGTCTAGAATAGCTATACGCAGCCAAGCATGTGGTTAGTGCTAAGACGTAGCAGTTTTTTTTTGTGGAAAGAACGAAAGAAATAACAATAGTTTATTTGGTGCACAACTATACATGCCAGGGATGTAAAGGAGCGGCCTATCATCTTTTCGCTACAAGCCATCCTCACCTGCCCATGGTGCATCCTGCCGAATAACAAATGAGGAGCTGGCAAACGACTGGTGGCGGTATAATCATCAAAATTGAAGGCGTAGCTAAATACCACAGACCGATGACGGGCAGAAGCGTCACCGGACCAGAGGACTATGTCCGGCGTTGGACTGCAATAGACTGGTGATGATGATGATTATAATTATGATTACTGATATATTTAACTACTCATTTCAGGAGGAAAAGCGCTTCGATGCCAACGGGAAAAAGAAGAAGAAGGTGGTGTCCGCTCCTCCAGAGAAGAACAACAGGAGTTGCTTCAACATCGTCACGTGCGGTCTCATCGGCTGACCGCGCATCGAACCTGGCACTCTTCGCTTAGCCGCTCTAGGACTACCCACAACACAACCTATAAGGCGTCCCCGTATGATTGTGATAGATCATCATTACACTTTTTTTAGAATTTCTTGGACGAGTGTAAGGCGTTTGTTTGTTGTAGGTAGGTACTCAAAGGAATGAGGATCACTCTTTTGTTTTTATTGAAATACACAATAGTGGCCACTCTTAAAATTGACTCATAAAGTCACAATCAATCTTTCGTGGTTAAACCGTTGATAATAATCCATTACCTATTTGATTCATTCAAAGATTCATTTTTCCGAAATACGAGTATCAAGTAGCAAGTAAAAATTTTGTTTAATAAAGTCCGAATCATAATTAACGGTGGGTATCTAGGATCTAGCGGAAATAGGATATACCTAAATAAAATTTAACTTTAGATCTCCAACATAGGTTACTTAATAGATATTTAAATTATGCGTTGAATTACATTTACTAGATAGTAAGTAGTTCTCATGTTCGTAAAGAAGATCACAGTACGTTTGCAGTTCGAGTCAATTTAGGGAACGGACTTTTCTACGAATAGGTATATTGACTCGGGCCTGGGTGTTATAGGAGCCACTTCAAATCCAAAACTTAGTTTAAGGTAACCTAGCTTATTTATTTATCAACAACTGATGCCATTAACTAGGTAAGTGTTTGAAGGAATGAATGATGGATGTGGTCATTTAATTTATAATTTTTGCATGCGTAGGTTACGAATATTGTTGTAAGAATAAATTAATTTAATACTCTTCTATTGTTTTGTATTATTTTGTAATCCCTAGTTCTAGTCATGACGTAAAGACAGCTAAAATAAGTTTTATTTGGGTGTTCAGAGAAACGCCTTAGTAACTAAGTGGATTTAAAACAAATAATGGCTAACTTGTTAGGTCAAAATCAAAACCAAAATACCTTTATTCACATAGACTTAAAATAAGCACTTATGAATCGTCAAGTAAAAAATAATGTAAAAATGTGAATAAAAGCAATTTAAAAGAAGCTACCGCCATGTTCGGAAAGTAGATTTTTCATCATCATCATCATCATCAGCCTATTGCAGTCCACTGCTGAACATAGGCCTCTCCAGTTGTTCGCCACCAAGGGCAAACTTCTGGAGGATATACCCATAATCGCCACGTTGGGCAGGCGGGTTGGCGATCGCAGGGCGTAGCTTCTTGCTCCGGTGACGCTGCTGCCCGTCATCGGCCTGTGGTATTTAGCTACGCATTCTATCGTGATGGTTTTACCGCCATCAATCGGTTTGCCAGAGCCTCGTTTGTTGTTCGGCAGGATGCACCACGGGCAGGTGAGGATGGCTTGGAGCGAAAAGGTGATAGGTCGCTCCCTTACATCCCAGATTTTTACCGAGAAGAAACGGCAAGGTGGGTCCTGCTATAGTTTAGAAGAAACTTTAATTGTGATAACTTACCTACTTGTTTAATATTTAAATAAATAAAATAATAAAGATATCCCCTATTGTAATAAAGACCTCCCCTTTGACAAATGAGTTCTCCCCTCTACTAAGTAAGTCAAATCAACAGTTTTAGAACGTTTTCGGGTCTAATTTGTAATACAGGATTTTACCAAAGAATGTCAATTTATGGCGATTCGTAGTTAATTACCCAAGCCAGTAGGTATGTATCACTACATAGTTTAGAACAAAGTCCTTTTTTTTTCTGTCTGTCCCAATGTAGATACATATGCTTAAAGGGCAGCGCAGACGACAGACTATCAGCGACGCTCTTTTTAGCCTGTGAAAATAGAACATATGCAATTTTATGCAGTAACGCACACGACGCACATCTTCGATCATTCTGTCGGCTGAGCCGTAGGGACCTAGACGTTCTTCTTAAATGTCTCAGAAGCAGACTCTATCGCATAAAAAGTGTGCCGTCTGCGCTGCACCTTAATCTTTAAAACTACGCAACGGGTTTTGATGTGTTTTTTTAATAGATAGAGAGATTAGCGAGGAAGGTTTATGTGTGTAATATGTATATGCATATAGTATTGCACCCGTGTGAAGCCGGGGGGGTCGCTAGGTGTAGTTTATATCACCTATATTAAACTGGTTTATTGAAATGCAACGGACTGTACCTAATACTGCAATAACCTTACAACAGCTGGTGTCAGAAGAATGGTCCTTTGTATTGTCACAGTTCAATTGAAATAAAACCCAAGACATGCCACCCTGGGCGTGCGGCCCAATTAGTCAGGTGCTTGTACTACGGTTATTATACAATTGATAAACTTAAATACTTCTTTGTAAAACACCTACATTTTTTTCGCAAAAGTACACCGTTCAATAGACGTTGGCATAGTTTTGTGTGCCTTAATTCCCTCCCATTTGTCCCTCCCGTGGTCGTACACACGAGCTAAATTCATGAAGATCAATGTTGACTCAACCGCAAGTGATCGTGGTTCGTTTTCAAAAGATCAGTCCACCGAATGATCGTTTCTCCAAGCATGCACTGGGGCCCAGTAGGTACCTACATGCCTGAAGGAACACAATTGGTGATTATTTACCTACTCAAAGAAAGCAATGAAAGTACTTAGTTACAATAAGTGCAATGAAATAAAATATCTTCTTCGAATGGAGAACTTCTAGTGTTGAGTGAGTGACTTGTTACTTGGCCGAATTAGGTAGTTGGTTAACGGCATCTGCAAAAAAGTTGAATTGAAGCGATATAAAACTCCAAAGATCACTCATAATATTACTTTGATATTGGCAATACTATTACGGAAACAAAGAACGGTCAATTACCTCTAAAAAACACAATGATTATGTGAAAATGAGCCAATGATGTTACAAGTTTCAGTAAATCTACTGTACTACCACTTTAAAAGAACTACCCGCCAAATTTAGATTGCATGGATTTCATACCTCAAATTGAAAAGCCATTATGTACGTTTGGCACAGTAGCGACATCTATCATCAATCGTGTTTACTAAAATGCCAAATATTGCTGCAGTGCCAGTCATAATTATATTGCTTCGTTTTAGTAATACTAACTAGATGGCGCTTTTCACTGTTTTCGTATTGTTGTGTGAAATAAAAAGTTGTAGACCTATTATGTACCTATCCATTTTCTTTTATTTATGTACCTAGGTACCTATATCAATTCTAATTATTACCTATGCACGAGTTTTTATTGAAAGTAAATAAATAATCTACGTAAGAAAATAGGTAGGTATACAAATAGCATGGTAAACGTGAGCTTAGAAGTACCTATTTTAACTAAACATCATTATGATTATACCTACCTACCTACTTAGGCAAGTAATTAACTACCTACAAACAATATTACACCGAAGAAATTAAGTAGTGCCTAAGTAGGTACGTACCTATACTACTACAAAATTACTAAAAATGTAAGAGTATTGCGCAAACGCGCGGTAAGAATACTTCTGAAGTACCTAGTCCATCGACCGAGAACAAATTCTCAAGGTCGGAAGCTAAATTAAAGTGCAACAAAAAGCGTTGCGGCGAATTTAATTGAGTTAAGCACTAAACGCAAAAGTTTACACTGTGCAAGAGAACTTTATTATGTTTCCATTTGATTATCAAACTTTAATGTATTTGTTAAATATAAGCGCAAAAGAAGCATCTAAATAATATAGGTATCTCTATTATATTATGTATGTACCTAACATTAGTTTATTTTATGTAAAGTAGGCTAAGCGCACATAAACCTCTCTGCATAACCTATGTAACGAAAGACTGGTACAGAATGTTTATAGCATTCAGTTCGCTTTTTGCAGAAGACGAACGTTTGTGCAAATGTTAAAATAAATAATAATCATGCCAAATTACCTAATATTTAACCAGTGGAACTGTGAAAAAATTTAGTTATTTCATACAGAATGAAAGGCACATTTTATCCAAATCGTTTATTCAAGCAAATGAACATAATATGAACAAACTATAACATTAAATTTATCTACTTAATGATATTTACATTCCATACCTCGCTTACTTCAGTACTGATTACTCTACAATACATATCTAGGACACTTATCCTATACTTTATAGAAATGCAGAATACCATTCCCCAAGACTGCTATTTTATATTAATAAAATAAAAATATATTTCAAATAATCTGAATTTGACACAACAATCTCATGAGCTAATTCTACGCGATTACAATATAGAATTTATAAAAGAACAATATTCTGCATTTTTATGTCAATTATTTCTTACAGAACAATTATTGATAAATTAATTATCAATAAAATTGTCGTAGTTATATGCCCATTTATTATGGTTTTGAGTATAATGACATGATACTATGAGTTGGGCATAACTTACTGTCATTAATAATAAAAAGGCATCATTATTATTATTGCATTAAGTGTCGGGAGGGCCGGAGCCGTATGGAGAATTAGCCTCGGGTGATTTGGATAGGATTAGTTGCTCAGACAACACATGACCGCCGACCTGGCCCACCGACACTCACATCAAAACACCAAAATGGAACATCAACAACATTGTCATATAAAACTTAAATAGTGCTTACGATTTAAACTAAAACTAGTAAACAGGCTGTATGAAATGTTTTTATTGGCTGCACCGGCACACTGCACTTTGTGAAGTGTGCCATTTTATTATACAATAGTTTCTTATTCAAAAACATTTTAGTAAAATTAAGTAATCTAAAATAGATTAAAAATGGACAGTTTAGACATTAAAGATCAATACTGAAGCTAAAATAAATTGCCACTTTGTATAGCTACCATTCTGTCCTAATTCTATGTGCTCGCCATGTACAGTACATTCCAAACACTGCAAAAGCACATGACATTTTGGTACAGCTTAATGCTATTTATTTTATATTAATTTATTAAGTATATTAAATTTATTCAAATGATAAAATTTGTCATTATGTACTCTTGTATTACAAAAATATTTATGAATAAGTTCTTATTACTTGTTATACAGCTAGTAAAAACATAGAATACTTGAATATAATAACTGTTACATACTCAATACACACTGCCTAAAGTAAGTAGCCTTTGTGGACAAACCAAACATCATGATATAAGTTATAATTTCGAAAGCTCCATGAGATGCTATTTTAGGAAGACAAACCATACTTACAAATAACAAAAAGTTCAATGATATGTAATCACAAACGGTCATCACATAAAAAAACAAATACTGAAATTTTAACTGCAACAAAATCCACAAACTTTGATTCCAAATTTTGAGCTTTTACGATACACCACTCATCATTACAAAATGATCTTAATTGTTCTCTAAGGACATTAATTACAGTACTATAAATAATTTTGATGCCATGTCCCGTTGATTTACAATCTAAGCATCATTCATAACCAAGAGGACCGCACACAACAGGCACTTTAGCATAGATTTATAAAAATAAACAAAACATATAAGAGGATTCCATAACATTGTGAGTGCAAGAAATGAGGTGCTTTACAGGAGACAACAACGGCGACGGCGCCTGCGCACCGCACCGGCTCGTGTGTACATTAGACATGAACATTTAATTTATTCTATCCATAATATTAATTTTAAGAGAGTAAATAAAATATTTTAGAAAAAACTCTATGAGGACACTTTCTACACAGACCCATGTAACATACAAAACTCATACTATAATAATTATGATTTTAAAATATATTTTAAGTTCAACCGACTCACTATTGTGTTCCACAATAAATTTACATTCCGTCGTACCACCATGTATACATCCGTTATACATTGACATCGGCCACGCCGACAGTGCAGTCCCGCGCTACGGACGCCGGGGGCGGCCGAGCGGCGCGCGCGGCCCTCACTGCGGCTGGCTCGACTGCGCCGCCTGACTCGCCGACTTGGTGATCACGATGGTCTGCTTGCCGCCCACGCCCGACTTGCCCAGCTGCAGCACGTTGGACGGCAGCGTGATGATCTTGTTGCCGCCCACCGTGTTCGCGGACACCAGCTTGACGATGGTGGCGCCCGGCGCGATGTTCTGCCCCTGCGCCGCGCTCGCCGGCGCCGACGGCCGGTTCTGCATCATCGCCATCTTAGGCACCGTCGCGACGGTCATGCCCGTCGACGTCTTCACCAGCGTCACGTACTGCGGCGTCGCGCTCGCCTGCGCGTTCGAGCCGGGCGTCTTCTTGATGATGACGGGGATGCCGGCGTTGCCGCCCGCCTGCCGCAGCACGGTCGCGCCCGCCGCGCCGCCCGCCGACGTCGCCACGGCCGTCTGCTCGCCCGACTTGGCCGTCACGATCTTGTACACGGGCGCCTTCACCTGCTGGCCGGCGAGCGCGCCGCCCGCGATCTGTATCGCGCCGCCGCTGCTCGCGATCACCGGCAGGTTGCCTGCGCCGAGCTTGACGGGCACGCCGGCCGCCACCTTCGTCTGCAGGTTGGCGACGCCCGCCTGGATGGGCATGCCGCCCGCCGTCTTCACCAACACATTGCTCGTGCCGATCTTCACGTTCCCTGCGCCCAGTTTCAGCGGCATGTTCGCCGTCGCGACCTGACCGACTTTTTGTACGCTGTTCGTCGCTAACTTGCCCTGTATGTTAGCAGTGCCGATCTTGAGCGGGACCGCGCTGCCGGCCAGTTTGACGGGCACGTTGCCCGCGCCCAGTTTGACCGGGACTCCGGCGCTCCCTCCGGTCTTAACTTGCACGAATCTTGGCGTTCCCGAGGCCGCCGTTCCCGAACTTAGGACGATCTGTGCGTTCGACTGCGCCGTCGACACTCTGACTGTGGCGGGCGTCGTGACGCCGCTGACGATCCTCGTGACGCCCTGGGGGGTGACCGCGGCGACCTTGATCTGTTGCGACGACCCGGCCGCCGGAGACTTGACGACGGTCTTGCCCGCGTACGTGGCTTGTTTTAGCGTTGGCGTGTTCGGTGATATCTTGACGGCGGCGGCTTGTCCCGGTACCTTAATAGAGGCGGGAACGATTTTCTGTGGGGTGGACACGATCGGAGTGACGACTGGGGAGGCGGCGGCGGCGACGGGACGTACGGGGATGTCTGTGGGCGTAGGCGGGAGCCCGGTGGCGATGGGCGACGTGAGGCCGAAGGCTTTGGTCGCCGCGTCGGGCTGCGGCGTGATGGGCGAGGCGGGTGGGGGCGCCGCGACCGGCTCGGCGGCGGCGGGGAAGCGCGCTGGCGTCACCTTCCCACACTTCTGTACTTGAAGAACATAAGTGGTTATTGTATTCATAGCCGGCCAGCATAACTCCAGAGAAGTTGTGCCGGCTCGGACTAGAGCCACACGGCCTGCTTGTGGTGGCACTCCCACCTCCAAATACCAAAGATCCTTGCAGCAAATTTGGTTATTCCAAGTTTTCCTGTAGCCATCTCGTCCGGACCAAATATAAAGTCTCGTTTGTATTGCGACGGCACTGTGACCTGCTCGAGCTCTGGGTACACACTCCTCAAACTTGTCCAATGCGATATTGTCCCATGTCATATTTTCCAAATTTAGTGAAGCAAGTGTGTTGGTGCATTTCCACTCCTTCTCGTGTGTGGCAAGTTTAGATTCATCTGGGACAAGTGGCACCCAGCCTCCGTAGACGTACATGTGGTGTCCGATGACTGTAGCCGTGTGTAGGGACCGAGGTAAGGGTGCAGGACCGCCAACTTCAGGCCGAGACCATGACATGCTATCGACATCCAACACCCACAAGTCTCCAAGGCGCGAACCACTCATGCCGCCATATATAATAAGAGACGATTTACCAGTATTTCTGTCAGTGTAGGACACTCCACTATGCGATTCTCGTGGAGGTGGCGATTGGCCGTAAGTCAGTGGGATGTCCCATACTGTCATTGATGAATTAGGGTACAGCTCAAGAGTGTAGAGGTCGTTGAGATATCTCGGTATATTATTCTTGGGGTCATCACTTTCGTTCGCGAGACCCCCAAAGAGGTAAACTTTCCCATTGAGAAGGGTAAAGCTGTGCCCGAGCCTGGGGCATGGTGGAAGTCCCTGCTTAGGTGGAAGAGGCTTCAAACGTTTCCATTCCCACCTCGAGGCCTGCAGTTCGTACAAATCGTTAGAATACTTGCCGTACTCCACCATGCCGCCAAACACCAGAAGTCTTGTCCCGTCGACCACGAAGCCGTAAGCGGCGCATCCTGGAGGCACTTCCCCCTTTGTAACAGGAACGAACCATTGGTTTGTGGTGGTGTTGAAGACGTGAAGCTCATGAACTATTCCTTCGTTTCCGCCGCCGAAAACTATCATCAAATCCTTTATGGCGACCGCGCGATGGCCATGGCGGGGACGTGGTTGGGGGCCGGTGGGATTGAAGACTTTTTGCCACTTAAGTACCGCGTTTTCCTTCATTTTTACTATACATTTGTCACTAAAAGCTTTACACCGTATGTATCGCTCGGGATGCGTATCTATAGCATAGACAATGAGAAACGTCGTAAATAAGCTTTGAAGAAAATATTCGGGTCAGTTGAAGCTACATATGCCAATCCTATTCGACTTTCTCTTTCCCACTTATGCAAAAGGTCCATGAGTAAAAAAAAATCACCTTACGTAGCTCATAGTGTACAACAAAAATGGCGTTAGCAACAGCGCTGCCAACTAACAGAAAATTTATAGAGCGGCGTCGGACGTCAAGATATTGTCTATGTTTGGATATAGTTTTAAAATAAACATTTCCATTCAGCCAGATTCATATAAGAAATGTAATAAAAATCTAGCTTGTGTGTAGTTTTGTTTAAATTGTTTAAATTTATTTTTAATCGTTTTTACTCTGTTAGGCATGTGACTATTCTTTATCATATTTATTTATTTAAATATGATTAAAATATTAAAATTATTTTATATCTCTAAAGTGTTATATAATCGATAAGTCATTCGAATCATATTTGATTTAAAGTCAATCATCCTATTCTCGATTTTTTGGTCCCGGCGAAAGGTGGTGTAATAATGAAATCAGAGAGCCGGGTACCTTAAACTGGCTAACAGAATGTTATGATCTCTGCTTTACTGCCGCGTATGTATATTTATGCGGTCAGGATCTGATGGCGCGTGGTCGAAATCCAAAGTAACGCCGCCCACAAAACATCATTTTTGACGTTTTTAATTCACAGTAGCGCCCCATTTCAAAGTTACTACGCGCTTAAAGATCTGTTCAATCCGACATTCATTTTCTACCCATAACTGTCGTTCGTCTGCAAATCTTTTTATAATAATCTTTTAAAGCTGTGCATAATAATTGAAATTAAAACCGGCCAAGTGCGAGTCTCGCGCACGTAGGGTTCCATACTACTATACAGCTAAATAAATGTTTTTCTTTATTTTTTAGTAGATTGGAGTCAACTCCAAGTCAACTTCAATCAATTGAATGAAAAAAATTAGGTAATTTGATTTATTACGTTTAAAAACAAAACTACTGTCTAGATCTCATTCAAACCAATATTCGTTAGTTAGTTTAGGCTTAGTAATACACATCATATATTTTTTGTAATTATACCATGCCCTTATTTTAGAAGTTACGGGGAAGGGGAACACATTTTACCACTTTGAAAGAGTCCCTCGCGTAAACTATTCTATAGTTAAAAAAAAATATGTTGGAAACCTCAACATCAATTTAAAATACCTATTCATAGATACTCCACACGTATAGGTATGATAAAAAAATGTATGGTATTTTGGTGTTATGTGAACAAAATATCCCAAAGCAACTTGTATATCATCGGCATTTTATATAATAATAATACAACATTATTCCATCACTTGTAGGCGGTACTTGCGGTGAGTACTATCTTATTACTCACCGCGAGTTATAGCAATATGTTCAATAAGTACAAGTGACAGTTATCGGTTACGTTTGCGTTTTGCGCCGACCTGACTCTGATTAACGACCTTCTATTATGTATTTTAGTTTTTATTAATTAACAAGAAATCGATTACGATTTGATGGGGACTCGAATAAACCAGTTGTAGATTTTTTAAGTGTATCCGAATTTAATGTTAATCTATGAAAATGCGAACGCATTGTTTGTATTGATTTTTAAAGTTGGCAGTATTGAAGTAAAAGCGCGGTAAAGTAAAATAGATGGTATTCTCAGACAAATGTAAAATGAATTTGAAGAATCTAAGAAAACAATATAAAATTAATAAATTAGGGTGGCTTTAATAAGTTTAAAAGAGCTTTATTTTATATTTAAATACTTGAATGAATTTTATTTGCAAAGTGACTAAGACTGCAGAGTTAAACTCAAAATGACAGCTGTTGTCTATGGTTTTCGTTTAGCTGAGAATACCATCTGTTGAATAACCGGGAAATTCAAAGAAATTTCTTTCGAAGTTTGCATTTGAATTTGTATGTATGTTATTTTTATATTAAGTTTCTTTGTGAAGTGGAGGTAATCCATTATGGTATTTTAACTGAAATTTTCAAGAGTTAAGGTAACGTTTTCTATCTAATCCTGGTATCAAAATACCTTAGAGTACAGCCAATTTGTATAATCATAATTAAAATTTGATCTTCACAGTTTGTAATAAGTACTTAAACACAGAAATTCAATTACCTATTTGACCCCAGAAATTAAATTATTTACAAATTTTCTAATGCATAATTTTTGGTCTATTTCTTTACCTAATGTGTGTTAGAATTTATATTTTTAGAAATAATAGCTAAGAATACCTACTTATCTAATAATTTTCTGAGGCCTGTAGGTTACTTTGAAATACCGTAAGGAGGACTATTTAGCAGATAGGTACATGATCAGAATAGGTATGTAGCAGTAGAAGGTCTCAAATCACAATAGATCACAGATTTATATAGATCAGATTAACTGTAACACTATTAAAACAATTTCCAAGTTTCCAGACTAACAGTGAGTCACTCACTCAGCGATAATGACACTTCTTACAAGTTTTAACAAGCGAAATACTTTCTTAAACACGGTCCAACGGAATAATTCCAAGTGAAAATTACAAGGGCGCGAATTAGTAATAGGTAGGACCCAAGTTAATTTAAAAGTTTGACGGCCTAGATTTTTTAAATAGTAGTGGTTTTACGGTCTTGTATCTCTTCATACATACATTTTACCACTTTGGAAGAGTCTCTCGCGCAAACTATTCAGTTTAGAAAAAAATGATGTTAGAAACCTCAACATCATTTTAAAATACCTATCCATAGATACCCCCAAAAAATTTTGGTTTTTTTTTCTGATTTTATTTTAAAATCTTAATGCGGTTAACAGAATACATCTACATACCAAATTTCAATATTGTAGCTCTCATAGTTTCGGAATAAACTGGCTGTGACATACGGACGGACAGACAGACAGACAGACATGACGAATCTATAAATAAATAAATAACCCAAGACATGCCACGCTGGGCCACACAGCGCCACCTAGCCCCAAACTAAGCCGAAGCTTGTACTATGGGTACTAGACAACTGATAAACTTACTTAGATACATTTTTTTTGTAAATAAATACATATTCTACATAGAAAACACCCAGACCAATACAAACAGACATGTTCATGAACACAAATGTTTGTACTGTGCGGGAATCGAACCCACGACCCTTGGCTCAGAGGGCAGAGGTCACTACCAAATGAGCCACCGAGCCTGTCGGTCCCGTTTTTGCCATTTGGCTATGGAACCCTAAAAACCGCATCAAAATCCATTGCGTCGTTTTGTAGATAAGCATACATAGGGACAGACAGACAACAAAAGCGACTTTGTTTTATACTATATAGTGACCAGAGAGGCGTTTTCTTTAATTGTGTACCTACGTACTTAAGCGATGTAAGTAATTGAAAAAAAAAACCTACTTGATTTAGAAGTAGGTAAGACTTATTCTGTTGCTAGGTCTCTCCGCGCGTAATACATTCAATACCTAAATACACAAAACATTGAATGAATATTCATAGAAGGCTGATGCAAAAAAGAATTTAGGCAATGTTCGCGATAACATCACGGACCGATTTTTATGGCGAATTATATTGAAATATTCTTTACTGTTTGTCACATGAATAGGCTTTTACTATAGCAAGAAAAAACATTATTCATTTTTCCTATAGTTGACCGCCGGAAGCTATTACGTAAATAATGGCGGTCGTAGTCACTGCTTTGGCCAGACAGGCTTATTGTACGGCAACGTGGTTGGTCCTTCGATGATAAATGTCCGTTCTCTGTTATCGCCTGTTACCAGACATGCCACTAATTCCTTATTCTGCCCAAAGGTTGTCTTGAAGCGATAGCTTAGATCGATAACATTGCAGTCAATCACACACATACAGATGTCTATTATACTTACCTTGTTTATTTTATTTATTTATTTATTTAAGGACAGCCAACAAAACAATCACTCGGTAACATGGTATTAACAATAGTTCCATTATTAGTGCTAAAGTGACGCCTTAATTAGAGGCTGCCACGGCATGCATAAATGGTTGAAATGTGTTGCCGCTGTGGCTGCGGCATTAGCCCTACGACTACACGTCTTGGGATCGAGAGATCCTCACTAATGCCACTGCCACAGAGGCAACACTGCCGCTGATACAACAGCGATACCCACTTTGGGCTTAACTATTTATTAAAGTGGTACGAATAGATCTCATAAAAATGAGATTTGTTGTTGTTTTTAAGATAACTGTATGATGTGCACTAAAGACCATCTACCACCTCACCTTGCTGGTCAAAGTTCTAACTAATAAGAAAAGTGTGTGTTACCTACAACAATATTGGGCATTACATTTTACGAGTTGGTATTATTGGTATAGGTATATGTAGGTACCTATATAATTTTCAAACAAAGATTTGATCCTGGGTGTTCTGGTCCACAGTCATCGACCTGAGTACTCGTAGTACAGGGTATTTAGTTTGGAAACAATGTCTGTGTGACATTATAAAGCATTTATTTATTTTATTTATTTAATCTTTATTGCACAATTAAGCAGTGTACAAAAGGCGGACTTAATGCCACATAGGCATTCTCTACCAGTCAACCATTGGGCTAAGCAGAAACTAATTTTAAGGTAGTGTGCTACAAAGTTAATTTGAAAAACAATAACTCAATAATATGTATAATAATAATAATATGGTAACATAAAATACATATTCCTACATAAATAAATATCTATATATAAATATCATATGCAAGAAGGAATAAAATATAATTTTACATAGTATAATATGTTTAGAATAAACTAATAAATATTTCATATACTTACAAATATAATACTATACATAGGTACTTATAATAGAATAATAAATAATAAATAGGACGACGACTATTGCGCTAAATGTTGGAGGTGATAATAATTTTGAAGCCTTAACTTAAAAGATGCCCTGCTTGGAGCACCACGGATGCTCTCAGGTAGTCCGTTCCAGAGCCTGGCTGCTTGCACACCAAAGGAGTTGGAGACGAAGCTCGAGTGGTGAAGAGGAATGGCTAGGAGAGAGTTGCTTGAAGAGCGAAGCTGCCGAGTGTGTGTCGAGCTAAGGAATTGAAACATAGATTTAAGATAGACGGGAAAATTTGGATTATTAAGAATCGAGTAAAGAGTACAGAGGATGTGAATTTCGCGACGTAAGAAAATAGGCAACCAATGAAGTTGTACGCGGTAAGAAGAGATATGATCATATTTACGAAGGCCAAAGATGAACCGTATACAATTGTTCTGGATACGATCCAGCTTGTTGCATCATTGATATTTATGTAGATAATGCGTATACTTGAATAAAATACTTATTAACATGCAGACGCTAAACTATAATGAATATTTATTTTGTACTTACAATGTAAGGTTAGGTACCCAAACAGTAATACAACGACCTACCTATATCTCAAACTCCATTTAATCTTCAGCTTAATTTACAAGTTAAACAGTGCATCAGTAATGAGACACTGACGGATTTGTAAACCTTGATGGGTAGGTACATACATCTACATACAAACGGGCATTACTTACTTATCAACATTATGTTTGATATTAAACTCTTTAAACTGGAATTAACTCGATAATGCGTCAGCCCCTGACCAGTTACTCGCTCTATTTACGACGACGGAACAGTGTGAAACATTGCTGTGATAAATGTTTCAGGCACATACCATAACGAACAGAAAATGTAGGTAGGTACAACATATTGTACGAATATACTCGTATATATTTTATACATTGTATGATTGTTAGAAAGATTTCTCCGTTTTAATTCTTGGTTTATAATATTATAGGTATCTACCTAATTAAAGTAAAATTCATTAACCTTTTCCGTACTCTTGGGAATGATTCGGGGCTTCTTAAGGCTAAGAGTAAATAGGCTTTATCTAAGCTAGCGTGTGCTCCATACCAGGCTGTATCATGACTTTACATCAGGTACCTAACATTGTATCCAAAGCTTTATTAGAATATGAATGAATAATAAAATAAAATCATTAACTAAGTAGGTACCTACATTAAGTACTTTTCTAGTGATGACTGAGACGAGTTAAAACGAGACGCGACGGACGCTTCTTCAAATTTTATCAGTGGTATCATACTAAACTAATTATAAAGTTATCTGAGCCAGAAGAAAGCGCATTATCCCTAAAATCTTACAAAAAACTGAACCAAAAACTTTAAGTAAGTAGTTTCTTCGCAAAGCAAACACAAGCTTTGGACTTTAAAATTGTCTTTGTCAAAAAGTTGGCCTAAGTATTTTAAGCGATTTCTTTGCCTGCGAAGACTATTCGTTTATATTGAGCCTGTTATTCTGACGCGTATGGATTAGTAGGTACACCTACCCAGAGTCAACTGTCCGGAGTTCTAAAACTTAACCAATTTAGAGGCCTAACCAATTGGTTCGTTCGCGAAATCCCTATTAAACAAGTTTTTCCATTTTGTCAAGAACATTTTGATTAAGTGTACTGAGTTTTAGCTTTTAGAATTACTATTTTTTTACCTTGGTTCGTATAATGGAATAAGTACATTGGCATCAACGGTACCTACTTGTTCCATTATACCTAGGTCGTATTTGTTCTACTACGTACACTAACTACTTAAAATAATATAAGTTACAGACTTACTAAATTACTATATGTAGGTAAAAGTTGGACTTTATGTAAGTTAATAAATAAACATCAGACAACATCACATACCTTTTTTTTATTTAAGAATCCTTTCGTCCCTATATCGAGTCATCTCAGGCCAGTTGACGATCTGTAGGCCTAGTAGGTCCTCTATACTTCGTCACTCCAGCGGTGTTTGGGACTCCTAACCGGGCGTAATAAGTTTCTACTCTTCTGTTTGTGTTATTATTTGTCCCTGGTTTATTTTAAATCTGTCAAAAACAAGTATGTAGTTAGATAATTCACCAGAAATTGCACTGTTTATTATCCTGTTCTCAAATACATGAGTGGTTTCCTCAATAAAATCAGTGTACCTTTGGGTGACTTACAAAGTGCTATATACTTAGTCACTAGATTAGAAATTAAATACCGTGGAGACAGCATAGCAGATGTAAAATTTCACATTGCGCTGCCTTTGTAATAAAAGTATAAGCTTTGTCTAAACTGAAGCGTAGGAATCCCTGTTCTGTCGGGGCATTCTTTCACAACGAATTTATTTAAATAACGTAAACCTGGAATGACACGTGAAATAGGTACACACACAGTATATATTATGCAAATTCAGGCTCATAAAATATTGCTAAGATATTTCATCATCATCATCATCATCAGCCCGTATCTCTACTGCTGGCAGAGGCCAGCAGTAGAGATAGGGGTCCAAGTTGGGAGAGCCCAATGTTCGCCACTTTGATCGATCCTGGGCTCGCATCCAGCACTTGCCAGCCGTCCTGCGCAATTATCTATATCTCTATATCTACTATTAGGTCTAATCTAAGTATCTCACAGGCATTGCAACTGACAAGTGATGATTTGATCGCTCTTCTGTTGCCATTACAAAATCACGCATATTTTCTAATGCAGCTCTCTCTATCTACGTCCAAAGGTAGCGAAAATGATCTCGGCAATGTCTTTTGTAGTTACTTTTATGTTACTTGTTTGTCAAAAAGAAAAGTTCCCATTTTAAACAAATGCAGTTACGAATACAATGTCTAGAAATCCAGGATAGCGTTCCTGGATAAAATACGGGGGCTATTCGTCATCCCGTGCGCTTCACATCTACATATCGTTGTCGGAAGCTTGGCTTAGTTCCCTGATGGATTAGGGAATACATTTGTTTTGCTAACCCTATAGCATTTATCTTTTCTTCTTTTTATGTAGACACCTAGATGGATAGATTATTTATTTTCCTTTTATGTAGATAGGTACCACTCCGTCAGACTCTGGAACAACCTAACCTCTAACCGAAAGCATCACAGATTTTTGCGCGTCGTGTGCGTTACTGCATATAATTTCATAGGTTAGACTAAAAAGTGCGTCACGGATAGTCTGTCGTGTGCGCTGCCCGTATGGTAAAAAAGGCAAAGAATTTCGTTTTTTGTATGGAAGCCCCCGTTAAATAATTATTTTATTTTGATTTTAGTATTTGTCTGGTACAAAAGCAGCAACAGAAATACATTTAGCTATCATGGTTGCTAAGATTCAGCCTGGTGACAGACAGACAGACAGCGAAGTCTTAGTAATAAGGATTTTTTTTACCCTTTGGGTGCGGTGCCCTGTGAAAGAGAGCCTTTATAGATGAGAAATTAATTAATCTTTATCTATTATCCTAACCATCGGTTACATAATGAGCAGAGGCTTAATTCGTAATTACAGATAGCTGTAGCGCAATCACACGCGTGCCCGAGGCGGATCGATCAGCGGCTAGCGTGTCGGCGACGTCAAATGTTGACATGTCTTTGGTGCTGTGGGTGGCGGCGCTTGTGGCGGCTTGGAGTGGCGAGGTGAGAGCAGAGATGTTATCACAGCATGTGACATATAGTGAAGCGGTATTTTGACAATTATACACACGTATCTAAAATTATGTATAAAAGGAGAAGAAGAAACTGACTGATATATCAACGCACAGCCTAAACAGCTAAACGTTGGCCCTTGAAATTTGGAAGGGACGTAGGTACTGTAGGGGTGCACTAAGAAAGGAATTTCCGAAATTCTCACGGGAACGGGAATTAGCGGGAAATTCGTTTTGTATGAAATCTCTAAAAGCTTAAGTTAGACGCTTGAAATTTGGCATGCAGGTACCTTAGTAAACTTGAAGCTTAGTTGCAAACACACAAAAACAGGGTATTGCAAAATTCCCACGGGAACGGGAGTTAACGGGAAAAAAGTTTTCTCTTTTATAGTCTTTTATAGACGAAGTGGCGGACAAAAGCTAGTCTTCTATAATAGGGTTTCTCGAAGTGGGTTTTAAGCATGTGTTTTTATGTTACACTAGCGACCCGCCCCGGTTTCGCACGGGATAGTACTTTTATTCAAGGGGTACCTACCTATAGGTGCGTGGGGCAATAAGTTTGAGTAACCCTGTTCTATAATATAAAAATGAATCGTCAAATTGCTACAAAACGAGGTGGAGGATTAGAGGAATTTAAATCTTTAAATATAGTTTTTTTTTGTGAAATTGTATTCAGAATGAATCGGAAATGACGCGCGCTCGTTTCTTAGAGAAGGTGCAACCTAACCAAAATTGAGCGACACGTTTGCATCTTTGTCAAACTTGACGGCTAATGTAGCGCAGTGCAGTCGCTGTGATTATTTGAAAATAATGGTACCTATCGACTTTTCCATGACTTATAATATCCTAGCCCTAGATTTAGCCCAGATCGGGCAAGCTTACGTAGATCTTTGCAATATTCAGCATTTTCTGCGGAGCCTGGATCAGGGGCGTTGCTGACCCTTTGCTAATGACGGCCGTGGGTCCCTAGGGATCGTGGCCCTAATGGTCTGGCGATCACTACGAACTGAATAAACGGGATTGTCAATATACTTTAGTATTGTCTTTTAGTGTCTCATACTTACAGATTTGATAGAAATATAAAGATAGAAGCATAGGAGAGTTTTTATCCTCCTTCTTATTAAAGATCTGTAATGAAACAAATTTTTGGACAGCCCTCGTGATGCAACGATTGTATAGATTTAGGTTTTAAATAAATAAATTACAACATCACATACATTGCTCCGATTCCAAACTTGTTTTCAAGAAAAAAAAACTTTTTAATCTTACCCTACTTATAAGCTAATCTGATGAATGACCTACTTATATCACTGTAAAGTTTCATTATTGGTTGTCCGTTTAGTTGTTTTCGCGAGAAAGAGTAGGTTTATTAATCTTAGTAGAGTTTGTTACTCTTCATCACAGCTCTTTATCCATCGATCCAAACAAACTTTATAATAAGGCAAAAGAGATTAAACGACTGTCACGGTGACAAAAAGTGCGCGCCTAGCCTAATAATAATGTGGACTGCAATAGGTACACTGATGATGATGATGATCAATAGGATCTATGTTAATAGAGTTAGAAATCGGATCAATGCATGCGATGTTATTTATTGTCTGTTATTATTACATGCCATCCATTTGTGAGGTTCCCGCCTCTGTATGTTGCCACTGTACAAATGTATTGAAGTGGGCATTTTTTGCTTCCAGTTCGGGAAATGTGAATGCGATACTTGGGTAAGTTGAAGAGATAAATCACTTTACTCAATTGTTAAGAGGGTTAGAATGTATTGGCCACAATAAGACTGTCGAGGGTGAAAAACGGGGTGAAATACTGCTAAGGAAGTGCGAAAATAAGGGCTGGTGTATTTCGAAGATAGTGTATCAAACTAGCCATACAGGGAGGGGATACGACTAATATTTTTGGAGCAAGGTTAATTACTGGTGATTTTTGATAATTTATTGTTTTGAGATACATATACATACGTATATTTTTTATTTTGTGTGTAGATATTATGTCTTAAGTTATTTTGTCATACAACCCTACTTTCTAATGGTTGTTTTCTTGTGGCAAAACGATTCGATTCGGTAATATTATCAACGTTGAAACTAAAATTAAAAGAAGTTCCTATTCATAAATTACAAAATAAAAATATTTAAAAAAAGGTCGATGATGCAAATTATTGTTTAAGTTTGATTGATTATTGGTTAACCTATTTAGATCTCATTATTTTCACATACCTACATTTCACCATAGAAAATATAAACTAATTACATACTTGACTGTACTCGTACCAATAAATTTATAACATACTGCCATAGCTAAAGGCAATAGCTATCAATATTAATACAATAAGAGGGTCATAAAGTTATCAGTACCTACTCACGTCAAGAGGTTACTTAAGTTATTGTATTGCTAATATTTTACGTAGATTACTATTACCAAATTAAAAGGTCTTTTCTGGTCATATCTGCCCTAGAACCGTCAATGGGCGGAGCTGACTAATCTTGGAATGGACACAGCTTTTAGGCAGACCTCCCCGCAACCAGTGCAGGGCTATTGATTAAATATGATTTAACCTTCATACGTGACATATAGGTTCGGTATGTGCGAATATTATAAAGCTTAGCGTGCTCTATATAACTGAAGTCATATCAGTAGTCTTCATTTGGGCAATTGGCTTGATCGACAAAGGATTCTTATCCCGGACCGGACCGATAAATTATATAGATGAGTTTATGTTCATAAAAGTAGTTTGAGTCCAGAACCACTACTTTTGTAGTGCTAACGGCCAAACTATGTTAAGTACTCTTTGTCCGGGTCTTTGTTACCCTAGAGCACAGATACCTACCTCTAATCTTCCGATGATCCGTGAGCGCGTTGATTGATAACTTAACTTGATAGTGGATTGATAATCATATTCTTCCGTAGTGCTCAGGAATAAAATGCGCTGCAGGGGTAAGTATTTTTACCAATTCTTAAGTTGTGAGAGACTGGTAGGTACTTGATGTAGGTATCAGTTAAATACATACAAGTCACCATTCTTATTTGGCGAAGCGTTTTCAAAAGTGTTTTTTCTTTGTACATTGATACTTTGTGCGTTATAAAATCCCAACTAAAACTATAAATCCCAAAGTGAAGTTATAGTTGTGTTGTTGTTACATCACTGGTCAACAATGCCAAATATCATAATTTACTTAGATATTTATTTAAACTCTAGTGCACAAAATGGTACATAAGACGAACATAATGCTAGTAGTCTCTACCAGTCTCTAGGTCATGCAGAGAGTAAGTTTGTGTCATCATCTTAACTCTTTTCGATTCCAGCTTACAGAAACACACCATTGCATCTCAGAAGTAAGTGGACAAAATGACCTTTTTATTTCTGTGCCTTAGCTAATTCAAGGTTTGTTCATAAATGTAGTGTTGTGCGGTGCGCGTAGTGTGTTTGTCTGAATGTGTGTATGTATTTTTTTTATAGTATCTCGACATAATGGCTTCCCTACGCCTGATGGAAAGCGAAAGAGAAGCCCAAGTCGCTGTGACAACTGGCAAGTAACTGGTCAGTTACCTGTCAGTTGCCACTGCCATGCCGGCCCAACCTTAACCCCCCACGAGCTCCGGAAACCCTACTCACCAGCAGAAACACGACTCGGAGGTCATTTGGCTGCGGTATTCTATAGGGTGGAGGTCCTTCCCCGGACGGGCAGCTCAATTCGAGCGAAGATTCGCTATGCCCTACCTCTCTCAACAATAGTTTGAGAGAGTTATTACAGTAATTTAACCATTCATACCTGTTTGAACAGTGTTTTGCAGATGAATGTATAGCCGTGGTAAGTTATCGTTGGTTTTGTTAATTGTTAAGGATCAAATCCCTCTCCCTCTCCCTCCGGGGATGTAAGGGAGCGACCTATCACCTTTTCGCTCCAAGCCATCCTAACTTGCCCGAGGTGCATCCTGCCGAACAACAAATGAGGCGCTGGCAAACCGACTGGTGGCGGTGAAACCATCACGATAGAAGGCGTAGCTTCATACCACAGGCCGATGACGGGCAGCAGCGTCACCGGAGCAAGAAGCTACGCCCTGCGATCGCCAACCCGCCTGCCCAGCGTGGTGATTATGGGTATATCCTCCAGAAGTTTGCCCTAGGTGGCGAACAACTGGAGAGGCCTATGTCCTGCAGTGGACTGCAATAGGCTGATGATGATGATGAAATCCCTCTACTAGGCCTATTTTGAGCCAATGTAAAAATATCAAAGCATTTATATTATAATAAGCAAAACAGATATAAATATGCAAGTACGTGTGCGCGAATGAATGCATAAAAGTTAGGTTTATGCGAATCTCGTGTGAAAATTGGATGAATTTAATTTCATACTTCGTCGCGCTAATTTTGAGTCGTATGGTGGTTGTTATATCTTCTTCGCATAAAATTTGGGCATCGCCCCAGATTTTGCTTGCTCAGAATTGCTTGCGCAATTATTTATTGTAATTATAGGTATAACGCAAGAGAAATAACCCAAGACTTGCCACACAGTTTCACTAGGCATCCCTCGGCATTCCACTAGACGATTGATAAACATAATTAATTTTTTTTTTTTTGTAAATAAATACATATTAACATAGGAAACCTATACAAACAGACATGTTCATGCAAAATATGTGTGTACCGTGCGGCGATCGAACCCGCGACCCTTTTGCCAGAGGCAGCGTTCACTACAACTGAATCAAACTGGCAGTCAACGCAGAATCATCATCATCATCTGCCTTTCTTATTAGCCCCGCTGTAGGGCATTTGTCTTCTATCCCGTCAGTACTCCATCATCATCATCAGCCTATATCAGTCCACTGTTGGACATAGGCCTCTCCCAATGTTCGCCGCTTAGATCGATCCTGGGCTTCTCGCATCCAGCACTTGCCAGCCGTCCTGCCCAAATCGTCGCTCCACCTGGCCTGAGGGCGTCCTACACTACGTTTGCCGAGACGCGGTCTCCACTCCAGAACTCGTTTACCCCAACGGTTATCGGTTCTGCGCCTGGTGTAGCCAGCCCACTGCCACTTCAGCTTACTGATCCGGTGAGCTATGTCGGTAACTTTGGTTCTCTGCCGGATCACCTCATTTCGGATCCGATCTCGCAGAGAGACGCCGAGCATAGCCCTTTCCATAGCTCGCTGAGCGACCTTCACCTTGTGGACTAGCCGTACCGTCCACAAGGTGAAGCTGCCAGAGCACTTCAGCTTACTGATCCGGTACATCATCGCACGCTACAAATTAGGAGTCCACCTTCAGGCCATCAGCCAGGGTTCGGATGAATGATGTGGCGTCAGTATTTCAATAGCAGCCTATAAGGGAAGTGCGTGGACCAGAGTTTTCCAAACTGTTTTCTTTGTAAACCACATCGCCGACGCCCCCATGCAAATACTCGTAGTATTTTTTCTGTGGTTTTTACGAATTTTGAATCTTCAGACTATATCTACATCTAGTCTGTTCAACCCAACTATCTTCTAAAAAATAGGCAGTTTTTTTGTTTACTATACTTATTTGTTTATTCTATTTTAATGATAAGTTATAATAATGGGTACCTACTGCTTAATTGTGGCACTCAGCAGTACCTATTTTCCTTTGATAGTAATTATCGAATAGATGACCTTTTCCCGATCATCATCATCAGCCTATAGCAGTCCACTGCTGGATATAGGCCTCTCCAGTTGTTCGCGACTTTGTGTATTTACCTATAATCGCCGCGCTTGGCAGGCGGGTTGGCGATCCGAGTACCTTCTCGCTCCTGTGACGCTGCTGCCCGTCATCAGGCTGTGGTATTTAGATACGCCTACAATCGTGATGGTAATACCGCCACCAGTTGGGTGCCTCCGCCTTAGGTGCCTAGTCTGTTATTCAGCCGAATTCACCTCAGGATGGTTTCCAGTGAAAATATGATGCTGTCTTACATCCCCTTTTCTCGATAGAAAACTCAAAGTATATTTCTATGCCACATCAGTTCCATGAGTGCTAGATTCGAGTCTTTACTTCCCTACACGCTGTATTGTAATCTTATCCGATTGTTTTCTAAGGCCCACCTCGATGTACCGTACAGTTTGGGAATCGCTGTGGGTCGGTTGGGGTGCGAAAGTCACAAGTCACAATATTTCATTAAGGGAGGAAGACTGATTGCTTACACATTTCGGTTATACTTGAGTCAGCATGGAGTCTATACTGCATGTATAAACATAGCTTATTTTCTACCGTAAAGTGTAGTTGTTTGGTGGAAACTGCGCAGGGATTTAGTGCTCGCTTTCCATCAGGCGTAGGAAACCCATTTTATGACGTGCTGTTTAGACAGGCTCGGTGGCTCATTTGGTAGTGACCTCTGCCCTCTAAGCCGAGGGTCGTGGGTTCGATTCCCGCACAGTACAAACATTTGTGTTCATGAACATATCTGTTAGTATTGGTCTGGGTGTTTTCTATGTATAATATGTATTTATTTACAAAAAAATGTATCTAAGTAAGTTTATCAGTTGTCTAGTACCCATAGTACAAGATTCGGCTTAGTTTGGGGCTAGGTGGCGCTGTGTGTCCCAGCGTGGCATGTCTTGGGTTATTTATTTATTTATTAATAAAAGCTTGCCATTTACTGACGAAGGATTTTTATTCTCAACGTGTAAATCAAACAATGAAATAGTTAATTAAATTATTTGCATTCCAGTGTAGAGGTAACAACTGTTCCTCGTCTGTAAGTATCTTTTAAATTTGTTTATGATCGGATTAGGCGTTTATTTGGTTATTTTGACTGTCACTTATCTAAATAAGTGACAGTCAAAATAACTGTGGTTTCGTAACCACAGGTTTTAACATTTAGGCCGTAGTCCTGGGAACGCGAGCGATCCCGATCCTGGGCAATCTGTATCCATCCTCGGTCAGTCATCTTCCTCAAATAATCGTCTCACAGTATTAAAGGGCGTCCCACACTTCGTTTACCAAAACACGTGTACTTCACACAGTGATATTATCTAGTTAAAATGTTCTGTTAGCTCAATACTCAGTAGATTTTGGTATACACCTCAAACTATGAGACCATTGTTCGTAGGTTCAGGTCATCAAAGCTCTAAGCCCGTGAAATATGTCTACATAGGTGTTAATTTTCTGTCCAAATGGCCAGTCATTAACCGCTCCCGAGTAACCATTAATTATTACTAAACTGCAATAACGTGAGTGCAGTAACTTCGTAGTTATTTCGTCTTGTGGGCAGCCATTGGAAGAACTAGTATTGTGTAAACCATACTCGTATGAGTATGTAAGAAATAATGTTTATGACAATATATCACCACCACGCGGCCTATCATCTTTTTGCTCCAAGCCAATCCCACCTGCCCGTAGTGCATCCTGTCGAATAACAAACGGGGAGCTGGCAACCGACTGGTGTCGGTATAAACATCATAATTTTAATGCGTAAATACCACAGACTGATGACGAGCAGCAGCGTCACTGGAGCGAGAAGCTACACCCTGCGATCGTCAACCCGCCTGCCCGGCGTGGCGATTGTGGGTATACCCTCCAGATGTTTGTCCTAAGTGGCGAACAACTGGAGAGGTCTATGTCTAACAGTGGACTGCAATAGGCTGATGATGATGTGATGACACTACATCCCTAGAGTGGCAAAATTGCTACCGGCCCGCCTGGCAACCAGCAACACCAAAGGAATCGCATATTTATTGGTGGAAATTTAAATTACTTAATGAGTAACCCGGGCCATACGCTGTAATGTCAGAAGAAGTTATTCATAAGAACTGCAGCTTTCCTTAGTTGAAGTCGTTCTAAGTTCTAAGCAAAGTATAATATTAAAATACCTGTTCTTAAAAAAATATTAAAGGTTTCGTTCCATGTTCTAGAGCTCGCATAATTTGTCCTTTACTGCTCCTCTGTACAAATCAAATAACAGCACTGACAGATATCTTATAACAGCAAGTAAAAAGTGTATTAATACTTACTGTAATATCGACTCCTTTCATGAAAGTGTGGCGCATTCTTCGCCTTATGAAGGTTTTTTTCTTTACTTGGACTTTTTTCTTAATGTATCTTTACGTTTATGTTTTGTCCTCAACCACCTCGCTATTTTAATATATATTGCCTACTTGGCTAGTCCGTTGAAAATTGGCAGGAATTAAGTCAGAAGAGTATTATCAATAACTAAAGACGTTATAATAAAGTCTTGCGACGCTAAGTCTTGGCATACACATACATATATGACGTCACGCCTTTCACCCAGAGGGGAGGCAGAGACCATTTCCTTTCATTTGCTATCCTTTGCTAGCTAGGCACTTAGTATTTTACCTTTTTTTAAGACACTATATGACTTTTTAAAGAAGTCTCTACAATGAGAAATGCTTCGAATAGCTATTCCAATTAATACTATCCTCCTTCCCTCTCCCGAAAAACATGTGCTGGACAGCGTTGCCATCCACATACCGATAGTGATACATCAGACGATAGTGGCGCACCATTATGGCATACCATTACATAATGGGTATTTATGGATATTATAATGCATTTAGGGTTGTTATTTTTTTTTGTCTTTTCTTAAAAAAATGTCATCTATGCTCGACGTAGTCAAACATGCTGTTCACACATGTTGGTGGAGATACAGCCTAACTTGTGTCGCATTAGCTTGTATCACTAAAATTGTAACTACTGTATATCCTTCGTGTGTGTCAAATAAATAGGTTTAGTTCCCCGTTCCAGCTTGGGTTCTTTAGGCCGGGCGTGAAACGGCACTCTTTAGATACAAAAACACTTTCTATTTGGTCATGGATTGTCCTTCTAGGTCTTCCCCTTCCAACATTTCCATTCACGCTCTCGCTATATATGTTCTTGGTTAATCTACTGGCATACACATAATACGAGTACTAATTAAATTACTTTTAACCAAGCAAAGGTGCTCAGATACGCAGACCTTTGAGGAATTTGTAGACTCGCTTCTAAAGGTTTCTCGAGTGGTATCTATTCAGAAACACCGCGGGGCGATACTTATGTGAAAATAATTACGTATCTATTAATTAAAATGAGTAGACTTTAATAATGTTCAGTAAATTTTTAGTAGGTTATGAACAATTTCCATAAATTATAAGAGGGCCATTCCATTATCGCGGGTGCAACATTTAGACGCCTGTTTCAGTTTATCCCTATTAAATAAAATACATATTAAATAAAATTAGTCTTTGAAAGACTACATTTTAATATGTTCTCGCTATATTATCTAACAAAGTTTTAAAAATATTTATTTAAAAGCCAGGAGAAATGCTTAAAGTGCCTTCGCGGGTGCAACAGATTTGGCCCAACCTTTCCAGATCACAGACAAAAAACAAATAAATCTGTTAATTCTGATACATTTAATATTATATGCCTTAATATTTTGAAACTTAATTAAATAACAAAGAACATAAATTGAAAATTGTGATCAAAGTAAAAATAAACAATTATTTATAAAAATTTTTATCAATCGCGGGTGCAACACCGAATTATCGCGGGTGCAACCCGTGTAATTTAAGTGAACATAAACATGAATTTTACATAAATAGAAACTAAATTTGAGATCAAACTGTACTTATTAGATACTTTTGTTGTTGATTATATTTATTATTTCTTTTGAATCACGGCCACATCTGTAGAAAATTTTAAAAACATATTGTTTACACCAGTCTTTTTCTTCGGCGCTTCTGCTACGTCATTGAAGATTCCGATAATCGTTTACCATCAACAGTCGTCATAAATTGAACTCTTCGTCCAGATCACTTAAACACAACCCCACAAAATGATATTGAGTAATTTTTTTGTCGATTTTGGTGATACCAGCGCAAATATTTTTCTACAAGAGATAGCTTGGTTATTTCCATTTTCAGGACAGCATGTCTGGTAATTAATTTGTTGGTTAAAAGAGATGTTGATGGTGTTTTATCATTTAAATACATTAGTTGTCTGAATCACCGTACACACGTAATCTCTTTTTCAGTGGCAACAAAGATTTGCTCGGATAAGAAACTGAAAGCTCGGAAGTATGTTTCGTAATTTCTGGTTCAAAATCGTCATCGTTCTTATCACTATCTGAATCGCTTTCTACTTGCCTGCATTCGTTCTTTTAATCTGATTCTAGGCAATATATTCAAATCTACATCTGCCTCACATCTTCGTTTTCATTACTTCTCTCCGCTTGGAATCACGAAATCCGTAGACTCTTAGACGGATTCGTGGACGCTCATGATTTTCTTTCAATTTCAGTCTATATATCTGTGAACCAGTTTCCTTACGTAGCTCCATTGTCATTTAAACTATATTTCTGTTAAAATAAGGATTACAAAAGAGATACAAATATTAAATATATATCATCAATCGTCTTTATTAGTATAAATTAGTCAAGGTATATCAAAACCACGAATTGTGTAATTAGTCACACAAAAAGCTCGACGTAAGAAAATGTTGCACCCGCGATCTAACATCAAGATCGCGGGTGCAACCAATTTAAGTTATCGATTATTTTAATTTAACAATCATTACAGGCTTGAAAATAATAACATTAAGTTAAGTTTTGTTTTCGTCTTACTTTTGCAAAGTTTCAGAACGTTAGTTCTTTAATTCAGTGAAAAAAGTAAACTTTTATATCTTTTACGTCGCGGGTGCAACAAGTTAACAGTACATTCTAGCAGTCGATTATTTTCAGTAATTAACAATTTATACTTAATTTTTTTGGTACGCAGAGATAAATTAATAATGTCAGTTCACGTTTAGCCGGTAATAATTAACCTCGAACGGTCCAAAACAAATGATTCACGCCAGTATTGCTAGTCATGATTTTAGAACTTCTCTCAATGTTCGGATGACAATATTTTCGAACGCGACAAAATTTGGGTTTAGTATAAAATCACATAAAAAATATATGGTTATTAAATTTAGATTGTCTTCTTACCATAAATAGCAATAAAAATAACTAATAACGTATTTGAAAAAAATGTTATTGAAATCGTCTATAGCGGAATGGCCCAAGAGTATGATTTAGTTCGCGTCCTATGGCCGATTGCTTTGAATATGATAACAATTTATTCTTTTTTAAAGCTTTTATTACCAATTGTTTTGGGTAAATCCTCCAAGTGTTTGGATGAGATGGCGAACAACTGGAGAGGCCCATGTCCAGCAGTGGACTGACACAGGCTGATAATGATGACCCATTTATGTCCGTATGGTGATAGACAGGAATTAAAATGACAGATCCATTTCTCCGCTCATCTTATAGGCCAGCATGGTAGTGGCAACTGATTTGGTTCCTTGACTGTTACCGGGACCCGTGGTACCTATGCTGTGCTACTTCAAAAAGAACTACATAGATACCACGGGCCTGCTGTGCTACTTCAAAAAAACTTTTTGTTTGATGTACCTAATTTTATAATGTTTGATATACACATTTTTCAGTGTACGGGCACTATGTGTGTAGCTGGTGTAAGTATAATTTTTTTTTATATTGGGAACACTAGAGTTTATATGTGATGCCTATTTTGGTGTATCCAAGTATTTTTAAGTCGATGTAAGGAGTCGTTACGAACGGTCGATCGACTTTTCCCTCGTGTAATTAAATGACAGCACAATAATAGGATTAAATGTATTTCTCTGTGGCTTCCGGGAAGGTCTCGAAGTGAAATTAAGTTAGCGGTCCACGGTGATCTCATTCATACAAATAAAAGTATAGTCCGGAAAAAAGCACGAAATTCGTCAGTAGTCGTAGAGCATAGACAATAGACATCCAACCTTTGATTCGCAAGGCATTAGGACTCTACAATCGTTTAATTTCAATAAACTATTTTGTTTCAGTGCAAGGGTATTCTATGTAATTCCAAAGTAAGTGTTATATGTTGTTTTCAGCAATCACTTAATTCACTAATGAGTAAAAAGGAACTGAGTATGTATCTGTATGTGCATAGGTAAGGTACAACTAAAGTATCTATAAGTAACGTCCTTAATTATGTACTTACAAAAGTTTCTGTATTTAATCGATAGTCGAAATAAAACGTACCATTAAGTTAGAATCATTTTCATGGGTGCAAATTTTTTTTGTCCTAGTTCTGGAAACCTACTTAATCTTTATTTACAGTGCAACGGGATGAAATGTCAGGCATGGGTAAATATTCAAATTTTCAAACCTCGAGAGGCCCAATGATCCAGACCTTATTGTTTCTTTTATCTATTGTGTCTCGAAGTCTGGGCCTTACTACTTTAAATAAGAGCATTCGTTGGTTCTCATATACTCGTAGGTACCTACTCGAGACTTCCCTTAACTAGGATGACAACGCGTATTTTTGGATAAGCGTGCTCTATCGTAGGCTTCAATATCACTCAGGTGAATTTGGCCAAGCGCAAGCCCACTGTGAATAAAAAAAAGAAAAAGAAGGCCTTAGCCAACCACGGTGGCAAAGCGAGTCTTGGTCTCCTACTGACGAAACAAACCAAGAGACATTTTCTGGACACGGCCTAAAATAGACACACTCCATGGCAAATTATTATAGTGATCAAATATCCAGTATAAGTATTGACGACTTGTAATGGTCATTATCGTTTTCTAGTGTGAAGGTCCAAGCTGCGTCGATTCAGAGTTTTTGTGGTAAAGTCTTTTTAAAGGTATTAGAAAAAATATAAAATTAAAATGATCTATATGTCTTTGAACTTGATTTTTAAAACAATGATAGTCTAATCAAAGATCAAAACATCAAATGATTTTTGAATATTGATATTGGAAGTAAATGCCTGGTGTCTCCACTATGATGATAAAATTAGATTACACATTGAATTTAGGAAATGAAAAATATAACACACGCGTTTGAAGCGTTCGTGTTATGTCCAGGTATTTCAAGATACCTGGTGTCATCACCTATAGTTTCAAATACCAAGTAAATTCGCAGAACAACCTACCAACGCCAATAGCTTTTGAGGCACGCCGCAGTAACAATGACAAATCGTGCTCGGAGAGGGCTGCGGGGGCATAATTTGATTTTATTACGCACCGTGGGCGCATCAGGAATCCATTATTGCCACGGATAGACAGACAAGCCGGCTCTCAGTCGTTATCCATTCACATGTTTTATGCCGTAAGAAGACAAGGGCGGATTCAGCACTTGTAAGAGTTTGTGGGAACAATAAACTGTTATTTTTCACATTTTGGTAGCCTGTATATTGGTCTAAGATCCCGCTATACAACGACGTTCACCGAGACGTTTATTTGATGAAACTTATTTTATATTTAATTAAATATGTCATTAAATATAATGCATATAGGTTGCCGATAAAGTTTTAGTCCAGGGTATGATTTGGGTATAAGAAATAGAAACACCTCACTTATAAAATTGATGTTGAATATTTAATCGTTGATTAAAAGTGTCACATTTATAATTACATTCATTTCGTTAAAAAGTTACATATTTTTAAAAGATCTTATTTACAATGCTTGATCATAAATATGAATAAAAAGTGTATTATTATTATAATATTTATGTTATGTACAATGCTTATCTTAAATTTAAACACGTAGATTAGAAAAATTAGCTTTTACATTAGATTTACAAATATTTGTTCTTATGATGACAATAAAATTACGATAAGTTATATTTACATACACTTTTCGATATGAAGTTGTCGAGATTTAACGCGCACATGCTTTTTATATTTTATTTTTTCCCGCCGTTGTTACACGGCCGAAACGTCGCCGGACAAAAAAGACAGTGAAACCTTCACAATTCTAACCACAGCATCCAATCTCGAAGGATTATAGTTGAGTCTATAGGTACTCTTGCCTACAATTACTATATTGTATTACAATTTATATACACAGGGTATACAATTTATATACCCTGTGTATATAAATTGTAATACAAAAGTTCAACTCGACCTATCTAACTCAAATCGAATTGTTCCACTTTAGGCGCTAACCTAGGTGATTTGACCCAGCAAAAATTTTATAGAAGCGGAGGTTAATTTCCTGGCCAGGGGATTTAAGTCGACTGTTATAATACAATGAGTTATCTTAAGTCACCAGCGATTTTCTGAGGTTTGTTATGTGGGAATAGTACCAGGAGTACATAAGCACGTAGGAAGTTAAAAATTACTATGTAGAGTACATCAAAATCAGCTGCAGAACTACGGAGCTTACCGGTGCACGGGGGTAAGTAGGTATAATATACCTGCCCATAACTTTCCTAATACATGCCAACTGAGTAATTTAAAGAACGAAAACTTGGAGGAGTCTGTAGCCTACTTATCGACAAGGCAGTCAAATCTTCGTATTATGAAAAAATGCTTTGTAAACTTTGCAATCAAATGCTTAGATTTCATGATTACGCCATATAACAAAGGTAAGGAGACACATAAAGGCGGAAATCCCCCTTTGATGTCAAAACGTGAAACCATCCATTTGCTGATATTGAAATTACATCCCGACACAGGTGTGTGTTCATATCATTTGAAATTCTATACTTTAATACACCAAAGGGAAATATTTGTTTATTGGTATTCAATAAAGTCAAACATCATTGAAAGTACTTTATGTAAGTGGTAAATACATCAAAAATTAAATTAATGAATCAGTCCGAATGGTTTCCGGATTTAGAATAGGACCACCCATCTCCTTTCGTTGGTGTCGTAGAAAACGACCAAGGGCATAACAGAAAATGGGCAGCAGCGTTTACCTGGGTACAAATAAAACCTCCTGCCTGCGGTCACCAACCCGCCTGCCAAGCGTGGCGACTAAGGAAAACCCCCCCCAAATGACAATCGTCATCGGGGGAGGCCTATGTCCAGCAGCGGACGTTTGCAGGCTCATGATTATTCAAATATTCTTATACATTTGACTGACGACTGAAATTACTTATCAGTAGGTAACATACGTTTTTGCTAAGTATAAATTACCATCGAATACGTCCGGCAGAGTTAATTTATCATTCAATACAAAATTCCTTTGACCGAATGTAGAATTTTAATGCTAAGTACAATTTATTTTTTCTCTTTTCTTTAGTGAAAGAAAAAGCAATCTTCTTACCAAAATTACAACGGGAAGCACTCTATAGGCTCAGACTCCTTTGTGAGTTTAAAAAAGCGTAGGTACGTTTTTTTCTTACCTCCAGACCTGTGTTAGTATTTCATGAAAAACATTTCAATACTTACAAGTACTGCTACGAAAAAGGATCTTTAAAAAATTACTCTTATTTTCCTTTTAAAATAGGCACTAAAATGTAAACATTTGCTTTATTTAATTCGAAAGTGTTGAAAATCAATTTCATTTTATTTTGTGTGCTCACTTTTTTGAGAAAAACATATGCAAAGGCAAACAGACAACAAATCAAAAACATGGCTGACGAGATTTTAGCGGTGCTGGTAGATAGGTACACCTGACGCATAACGCATCAAAATCTTCTACCATAAACTTACATAACAAATGAATAGTCTAATAAATACCATCACGAAAGCAATGTAATCTAAATGTGTATTTGTACGAATCCAATAAGTTATGTCGTTACGTCTAAAGCTTCTCGAAAACGAAATGAAATATCATTGAGATTTAAACGGGAGCGAGAGATATGAAAAATGTAACGTGTTTGCAGTAGCAGTAATCAAAGAGAAATAGTAGGGATTTACATAATTTAATGCGAACGCCGAATGAAATGCAAATATTTTCGTCATAATAAAACTGGGCGAGGAGGCTTACTTACCAAATTGCTTATTTAAACGAATGTAAGGAACTACCCGAAGACTTAATGGGGGTATTTGACTGATTTATTAGTCAAATGAGATACTCTTTATTAGCTTTGCAAAGGGAAAAATTTAGGTTTTTATTTGCATTTTTCGCGCGCCCGTTTTACCTCACAATTCCTATTTCGACTTGGAAGCGGAAACTTCACTACTCGAGACGTTTAGTGAGTTTCCGAATCCAAGTCGAAACTGCAATGTGAATATCCCTGCACTACGAGTGCAATCAATGTGATAGCGGTTGCTTTGAAATTAAAGTTTAGATTAATGAAAATCTATTTTACTTTTATACCTAATATATTCTGAGTTGCAATTTCGACAAGAGAAAGTGTTATAGTGTTTCGTAGTATCGGCAGTTATGTCTACAGATAAAATACATTATTAGGCTGCGGTTCCACTGATGCCGAGCGGAACAGAGCGGAGATGAACTGTGCCGCGATTCCAGAGACATTTCTGGACAGAGGGAGAGACGTGGATTGGAAGTCATGTGATTGATGTAACTCGGCTAGCTCGTGTTCGCTCTGCTCCGCTCCGCCTCAGTAGAACCGCACCCTAAGAAGGTCAATAATTAGATTTCCTTTGTATTACTGTTCCCACCCAGACACCCACAGAGTCTAAGATGGACATTGAGTAATTTTGCTCCAAACAAAACAATTTTATTATTAAGGAAGTTTAGTAGCAAGTAAAAGAGATAACTTATCAATAGGCATTAAGAACTTCTGCCGGGCTAACTGCGAAGTTACGAATTATGGATTAGTCGTGTCATAAAGAAGTTAATTATTTATTATCTTAACTTTGAGATATTACTGTTTCTAAAACAATAAATACGGTTCTGATGTAAAAGTTGGCTGTATTCTCAGCGCTTGACCCCAAGTTTGATGTTAAGCGACCTTTAGAGCTTTTGACAGAGTTCGCTCATAACAGCGACAAAAACCGATTCACTCGCGCCCTTAAGTTCTGATATTTCATTTATTTTACTTTTGACAGAGTGGTCGTACTTTTAAAGATGATACTAGTAGTGTTGTGACGACAAAACAAAAAAGGTATATTCGTTTGCCCAGCATCTGCAACTGTTTGTCTATCCGTAGCATGATCAAAGTCTTTGACCGACTTTTTGTTTGAAAGCTGCCTTCATTGGTTCTTACTTACTTACCCATAATTTAATTAAATCTCTTCAGTCGTTTGAAGACTATTCGCTCAATTTCTTTATCTGTGAAAAACGGTTTTGGTGAACGGAATGTAGATTATAAACTTACCTTAACACAAAGACATGCATACATTGAATTACTTATGCAACCTTATAGAGATGTTAATATTAATGTTGCTATCCTCATTCTCCTGGTCAGAGTCCACCTTGTAGTTCTCTTTGTCGCTGAAGAGGGCCTGGTTAGAGTCATTGTTGTTTCCCGGTGAGGAGTTGACGCTGGTCTTCTCACTCCGGAGGAGGCTGTTCCTCTTCTTGCCGTCCTTGTAGAAGTCCTTCCATTTCTCGCTGCAGAGCGATGTGGTCTCCGTACCGTAGTAGCTGCACCTTCGGAATACCTGGGATGGAAAGAATGCTTCTGATATTATGGATAGTAATTAGGTCTTATCTCTTCTTTTTTCTTATTACTAAAGTGCGGGGGTGCGGGCGATCACGTAAACCGCGCATACCGCCCGCAAGCTTGCAAGCGGCCCTTCCGATATTAATAAAGGGTTACCGTGGCCCATAGACTCTACAATGCCAGGGGCACAGCTAACCCGCTGTCTAAAATGCCTGCCTGTCTCATTGTGAGATTACTCATGTAATTTCGTTGTAAGTTCTTGATGTCCCGAGTTAATTCAGGAAATAGATAGATAGGTCTTTATTGCACACCATACAAAAACAATTTTTTTTTATATTATCTTGACATAATGGCTTCCCTTCGCCTGATGGTAAGCGAAAGAGAAGCCCTAGTCGCTGTGACAACTGGCAAGTAACTGGTTAGTTACCTGTCAGTTGCCATTGCCATGCCGGCCCAACCCTAAAACCCCACGAGCTCCGGAAACCCTACTCACCAGCAGAAACACGACTCGGAGGTCATTTGACTGCGATATTCTATAGGGTCCTTCCCCGGACGGGCAGCTCGATTCGAGCGAAGATTCGCTATGCCCTACCTCTATCAAAAAGTATAATTTACATTATCTTGTTTACAATTTAGGCGGTCTTAGTAAGCGATCTCTTACAGGCATCTAAATATTAGTATTAATAAAGCAGTGGCAGAGCACTTCAAATGAAAGGAATACCTGATTTCATATAAGTAAAGTTCGATTATTATGTGATATTATTGAAAGCACATACGTTACAACTGTGGTTATTCTGATTTTCGGCCGAATTAATTCTGAAATCCGTAATATTTGAACCCTACCTACCGCATTATCCGCTCAATTAACCAATAATTATTTGTCCCGGCCGAAATTGAACCATGGCATTGTTTTGTTGAACAATCTTTTATCGTTGTTTTCACTAACAGTTCTGCCAAATAAATATACTTAGAGATTCATTGTTAGGGGCAGCGCAGACGACAGACTATCCGTGACACACTTTTTTGCAATTATATGCAGTAACGAACACGACGCGCAAAAATCTGTCGCGGATATTTCACGGACTCAACGCACACGACGCACATTTTCGATTATTGTGCCGGCAGACCTAGACGATCTTTTTAAATGTCTCAGACGCAGACTCTATCGCACAAAAAGTCTGTCGTCTGCGCTGCCCCTTATCGTACAAGCTACAAACAATGTTTATAAACTCGGTGGAGAATGCAGGTTTTTTGTACCAAAAAGAACCTACAACAAAACGATATCATTGCTTTTAAACATTTTTAACTCCTACAGCCCATCTTTTCAGGATTCCGCAGGTGGGTATTATTAGGAAAATACGTAATTTTTCTCGTTCTGTTCACTGGACAGGCTCGGTGGTAGAAAAGTACATTTCTTCAATTAATTATGCCAGGATTTGAATCCCGAATCTTCGGATCTTCCGCTTTCTTTAGGCTTAAACCTCCAAAGTTTGCCATGCCATGTACGGTATACGTAGGTACCATTAAAACGAGTAAAACTAATCATGTATATTGCAAAACATGTGTGCTACCATATACGCTCAGATTTCGACTGGCTCGCTGGCTCAATTGGTTGACTGGCTCGGTGGCTCAATTGGTTGACTGGCTCGGTAGCTCAATTGGTAGTGACCCCTGCTTTCTGAAGCAAGGGTCATGGGTTTGATTCCCATCCGGGACAAACATTCGTGTGATGAACACTTGTGTTTGTTCCATGTCTGGGTGTTTATATTTGTATATAAGTATTTATTTGTGGTATCTTCGTTGTTCTGATACCCATAACACAAGTGCATAAGCTTCTTACTTTGGGATCGGAGCAATGTATGTGATGTTGTCTGATATTTATTTATTCAATAGGGTAGAGGTACTTCCTCGGACGGGCAGCTCAATTCAAGCGAAGATTCGCTATGCCCACCTCTCTTATAGATTAATTTATTACAAAGTGATAATCTTCACCTTGTGATCGATCCGGTTCCTCCTATCGTGGCTCTGCGAGCGGACCCTGACGAGGTGCGCGCCCTCCGAGGTGTGGTTGACCATGGTCTCCCTGACGCTGGAGTGCTCCCGGTACTTGCCGGACTTCCTGCGCACCTTGCTGCAGCAGAGCGTCTCCTTGAACGCTATGCGGTACCTGGCAACAAGAAACCTTATTAATCCTTAAGACTTGGACTTGATACTGCAGGGTACCACCAAAATCAAAAACGATCGTTCGTTGAACGGATCGCGTATTTTTGCCCCATATATCCCTCTTATTTGTCCCTCCCGTGTTTTAATATATCAATTAAAATATTGAAAAGCGACGGTAACGAATTTTAGTTCGTATATTCGAACACGGGAGGGATATATGGGAGGGATTTATGGGGCATAAATACGCGATCCGTTCAACGAACGATCGTTTTCGTTTTTTGTAGTAGGGTCCCAGGAACGGTTGACTCTAGCCTCGAACATCGGGTGATGACGCCCGGCAAAGAGCTTAATGTTTAGTTGTTGAAGTTAGCGAACTATGTAAGTAGAGGCCAAACGCGCTGTGTAAACTTGCATGTCTTTGGAACTTGCACCTTAAAACGGTGTCTATTCGGTGCGGTGCACGACAACGTAATGTAAACGTAACACTTTGATTCGGTTTTTGGAGGGTAATTGAAGGAACGGAGATGTAAGGGAGCGACTTATCACCTTTTCGCTCCAAGCCATCCTCACCTGCCTGTGGTGCATCCTGCCGAACAACAAACGAGGCTCTGGCAAATCGACTGATGGCGGTAAAACCATCACGATAGAAGGTGTAGCTAAATACCACAGGCCGATGACGGGCAGCAGCGTCACCGGAGCAAGAAGCTACGCCCTGCGATCGCCAACCCGCCTGCCCAGCGTGGCGATTGTGGGTATATCCTCCAGAAGTTTGCCCTAAGTGGCGAACAACAGGAGAGGCCTATGTCCAGCAGTGGACTGCAATTGGCTGATGATGATGATGAATTGAACAAAAAGCACAGACGATATATTTTCAAGCTTTCTTTTTGTCATTATAATGGGTGGGATAATAAACAATAATCTGGATTAGAATAGATCACATCTTATCTTGCAGGTGTCGTAAATTGCGACTTAGGTAATTCCGGGCAACGAGCAGCTGCGTTTACCTGGGTACCTAAAACCTGCTGGCTTGCCAAGCATGGTGAAATGCTATTTATACTTGATTTACCTTGTCACTTGTCACCATTTTTTTTTACATGAATTGTCTAATAATATATACATTCTCTATAAGTCCAAGGCCTTTTTTATTATTAATACAACAATGATAATGACGCATAACGCATACGATGCTCATATTCTGCTGCTGTAACCGCTTACCATATGACCGGCAGCCATTTTGTCACGAAAGTGCTATAAAAAGTCTAATCAAATTAAAGAACCCACAGAGTAAACCCAACTAGCGCTTGACCGTATTTTTAAAAGCATAAATTACGCCCACAGTATGTCTATGTGATGGATGTTTTACCAAATACACTCTGCTAGCTTTGACCCGCGGCATTGTCGCCCGAACGCGCTTCACAAAACGCTCTATGACGTCCCCTCGGGAACGTCGGACGAAAAACACTGACTTGTAGCGAGATACTGCTTTTTTAAACTCGCAAAAGCTTTACAGCTTTGTATTTTGTGTAATGCAATCTGTTCTTGCTATTTTCATGCGAGAAAGACTTACTCGTGTTCAAAGTGTTGTGTTTATTTAAGTCGTAAGGGATGTAAAGGAGCGACCTATCACCATGTGCATCCTGCCGAACAACAAACGAGGCTCTGGCAAACCGACTGTTGGCGGTATAATCATCTCGATAGAAGGCGTGACTAAATATCACAGACCGATGACGGGCAGCAGCGTCACCGTAGCCAGAAGCTACGCCTTGCGATCGCCAACCCGCCTGTTGGGTATATCCTCCAGATGTTTGCCCTAATTGGCGAACAACTGAGAGGCTATGTCCAGCAGTGGACTGCAATAGGCTGATGATGATGATGAGGTATAGGTGTTAATTTAA
>CM062096.1:117399-297976 GCA_031163375.1 Conogethes punctiferalis | reverse complement strand
AGTTGAAGTTTGAATACAATAGAGGATATTTGAGAAATGATTGAGAAACGAAAATGAAATACAATAAACAAGGAACATTATACATAAGAAAACAAAATTTTGATTAATTGTTGATAAAAATAGAAGAGAAGAGCTCATGATATAAAATGAATGTAAAGGAACACAGAATCGGCTGGTATGGACTACGTCCGGAGCCGTAAAATCATAACCAAAAAAAAAAAGTTGAAGTTTGACGTAACGGTGACACTGACAGCTGTCATCGAGTTCCCGCCGATTATTACTTTTTTTTACTCTCTCTGGTTGAATGAGTGTTTGTAATTGGATTGTGTAAATAAATATTTTCAGATTATCAATTATTGTGTTATCAGTAGGTATAGATATTTATTTAGTCTCTAATAGGTTTTGTCTATCAGAGGCATTCAAACTTAGATCAGTCAAATCAAAAATAACTATTCAAATAGATTTCAGACAAGCACTTCTAAATCGTCAAATACAGTTAAAACGACCTTAACACAGGATTCGGAATGTTGCTTATTTCGTCTCCTCCGCACTTTGAAAGTAAATCTTAAACTCGTAAACTTGAAAACTTCAAATTAATTGAAATAAAAATGTGTTATTATTATTAGTAGGTAATAAGGTATTATACTAGTAAATAAGCATTATACACGAGGGTTTTATTCCAAAAGACAACAATTAAAACGGAACTTTGTAATAGGATTAAGTACAACAACTTTTTTTCTATGTGTAAACATCATTATGTAGGCAATTAGTATTTAAGCACTTAAAGCTACTAACACATTAGGTTTTATTAACATCTTAGTCTTATTAGTCTCCTGAAAGGGGATTATCAGCTTAGTTCTCGTGTTTATTTTGTCTAGGATGAGTTGGGTAAAACTCGGTTATCAGACTTTATAATTCTGTTTTGTTAGCAAACAGTTTTCTTGGCGCCGGCTCAGAATATATTGTTCTACCCTTATGTTTCAGCTGTTAGATTGGACCCGTATGTTTTAGCTTTTACTAGAGTTTTTACAATGCGTTAAAACTTACACATACATATAACGAGACATAACTAAGTCTATTTGGAGTCCACAAAATATAATAAAAATATCTTTTTTTTATAGTAGCTCGACATAGTGGCTTCCCT
This sequence comes from Conogethes punctiferalis, assembly GCA_031163375.1. NCBI lineage: Eukaryota > Metazoa > Arthropoda > Insecta > Lepidoptera > Crambidae > Conogethes > Conogethes punctiferalis. Next base: position 296,832 of record CM062096.1, on the reverse strand, counting down.
ACGCCTAACGGAAAGCGAAAGAGAAGCCCAAGTCACTGTGACAACTGGCAAGTAACAGGTTAGTTACCTGTCAGTTGCCACTGCCATGCCGGCCCAACCCTAACCCCCCACAAGCTCCGGAGACCCTACTCACCAGCAGAAACACGACCCGGAGGTCATTTGGCTGCGGTATTCTATAGGGTGGAGGTCCTTCCCCGGACGGGCAGCTCAATTCGAGCGAAGATTCGCTATGCCCTACCTCTCTTAAAATATATATCTTTGAATAATAATAAAAAAATGATCTAGGTACTTCATCTATGCAATCGAAGCAAATATTTCCAGGGAAGACGGACTTCTGAGGCGCAGAGGGACTCTAGGATCACTAGACAGCTATGTTCCTCTTCCTAACCTCAAACGTTATTGTGTGACGGGATGCGATATAGTTCACCCATGATTCTCGCCCGTACCAACATAAAATGTCACATCTCATCATCATCGTCATCACCCTATTTGTTGTCCACTGCTGCACATAGGCTTTCCCAGTTGTTCGCCACTTTGGAAAATGTCACGTTTCATCATCATCATCATCAGCCTATCGCAGTCCACTGCTGGACATAGGCCTCTCCAGTTGTTCGCCACTTAGGCCAACATCTGGAGGATAGGCCCATAATCGCCACGCTGGGCAGGCGGGTTGGCGATCGCAGGACGTAGCTTCTTGCTCCGGTGACGCTGCTGCCCGTCATCGGCGTGTGGTATTCAGCTAAGCATTCAATTTTGATGGTTATACCGCCATCAGTCGGTTGCCAGCGCCTCGTTTGTTGTTCGGCAGGATGCACCACGGGCAGGTGAGGTTGGCTTGGAGCGAAAAGATGATAGGCCCCTGTTACATACATGTCACGTTTGAGTTTCGATAATCTAAGGTTTCATATGCTTAGTCATCTGCCAGACTATAGTTAGTACGGCTTACAATGACGGCTCCAGAAGCACTAACATTACTCTAGCTTAACATCTCGGTTGGTGCTACGCTTCGCCCCGGAGCCGTCGTCCAATATTGACCGGATCCAATACGGAGTCTCGTTACTACAATGGGGAGATTAATCTGACCTATGCAACTCGAAACGTGGCTAGATTGGTACAAGGTTTAATTATTATTCGCCCTATCTACCGTGAATCATGAATAAAAAAAATAATACATTCTTTTAATACAAATGTCTCAGACATTTTTAACCGACTTCGAAAAAAGGAAGAGGTTCTCAATTCGTCTGTATGTATAATATTTTTTTTTCCTTGCCGCGTCGTTAAATGCGGAAGTCGTTGCCGGTACAACTGTTTAGATCCTTTAATATGGAGGACTTTAACAGGTGATTGCCTTGGTTACTTACACGTTGGTATAGCGACTTGGGTTTCTCTTTTTTTTCATCAAGCGTACGGAATCAGTCTTATTTTAAAAATTAAAAAAAAAAAATGTTCTTGGAAGAATTGTAAAAGCTCATGCCTAGGAGGCTCAGGACTATTTTTGTTATCATCATCATCCTATTGCAGTCCACTGCTGGACATAGGCCTCTCCAGTTGTTTGCCACTTAGGACAAACATCTGGAGGATATACCTATAATTGTCACGCTGGGCAGGAGGTTGGCGATCGCAGGGCGTAGCTTCTCGCTCCGGTGACGCTGCTGCCCGTCATCGGTCTGTGGTATTTAGCTACGCCTTCAATTGTGATGGTTATACCGCCACCAGTCGGTTGCCAGCGCCTCGTTTGTTATTCGGCAGGATGCACCACGTGCAGGTAAAGTTGGCTTGGAGCGAAAAGATGATGGGTCGCTCCTTACATCCCTCTTACTTGGCTTATCTACCGTTACTTGGCTTGGCATTTTTGTTAAAATTACTGTCAAAGCATAAAGGAGTAAAATCGAGTACGTTAGGCCTAGAAGGTTAGTAAACCTTCTAGGCCCATGTTACAATTACCATAAGTACCCAAAACACAAGTATGTTATGGGTTTCATAGCATAAGCAAGTGCTTAAGCTACTTATTTTGGGATTGGAGCAATGTATGTGATGTTGTGTGATATTTAAATTTATTTACCTATCGATAACGACACGGTAAATAAATTGGTCCGATCGGGGATCGAATCTGGAAATTCGGATTTGCCTTTATACGGATGTTTTACACAAAGCGCTACCGCTAAGCTCTGGGGATTTTATTGAAATGTTTCCTGATACTTTGCGTATGTTATGTCCCTAAACCAAATAAACATAATTCCCAAGAAAGAATTCATCGAAATAATATATTAAAGCTGTAAGTAGTATTTATTTCTCCAAATAACTTGAAATAACATATGAAAACGCCAAATTATTTGGAAAAACGATGAAATTAGTAACAGATGAAAGAAAACCATTTTCATGTGAAGTTGTTCTTGATGTCTACTTCGGCAATTCATCTGGGAACAACTACTTGATTGATATATTCTTATAAATATTCTGCCTTTAATATTTGCTTCGCGTTTATACTGAAGTGCTTTATAAATAAGTCAATATTTTGTTTGTATATCACATCAAAATCAAATAAGTTTTTATTAGTGTAGGTTTTTTAAGAACGCTTTGTCATCACCCCATCTTGTTCCTTAGGTGTTATAGAATTAGTTCTATAACACCTAAGGAACATTAGGAAACGGGCAGCAGCATTTACCTATCAAGCAGTACAAATTAAGCAGTACAAATAAAATCTACTGCAGTCAGTTGCCAGCGCCCCAGTTACCAAACTGAGGCAATGCCCATTAGGACAATTGTCATTGGGCGAGGCCGATGTTTGCAGGCTGATGATGATGATGAAAGAAACCTTATAAATTAGTTAAAAGATGATGTACCAATTCTACTTAGAAGCAATCTGTAAGAAACTGGAGGTACAATAATATCAACTCTGTCTTTAAAATGACAAAGAATAAGACGAGAGATTTAATTTACCTATAAACAACCAAACGGTTTGGTATTAGATAATAATTTGTCTGTCGAAATGTCCGATTATAAATAAGCGTGTTTAAAAGACAAAACAAACACACAATGTATTATAAACCCACGTCCTATGGTAGACATAAAATCTAAGATTCGTCTTGAACGAAATCTTAAGGCAAGTAATTCATTAGATAGCTTAAGTACAAAATTATTTACCAAGGAACCTGAACATATTGTTGAACTGGCCATGCATAAATTTAAGTCAGGCACTAAAGTCGACTTGATTTATGATCGCCGTCAGCAACTTAGGTGTCTGGAACTATCTGCCTACGGTCTGGGAGACGTGTTTCTTAAAACAATTTGTAGCCTGTTGTGTCTAGGTATAAGTGCAATCCAAACTTAAGCTCTTAACTGCTGTGAAACCAGACACAATAGGAAAAGTGTGGGTTGTATGTAGTGTCACGGTTATACTCGTAACATTTGACGTGTTCACTGTGTCATGTCGTGATACGCCTTACGTACGTGCTAAACAACTTTGAGGACGAGATAAATAGGCGAATTCCGCTAGGATGGGCAGCGTTTGGGAAACTTCGTCGAGTCTTCACATCGTCGATCCCACAGTGATTCCCTAAAGACGAATGTCTTCGATCAGTGCGTTATACCGCTTATGACATACGGAACCGAAACGTGGACACTCACGGCACGGCTAATCCACAAGCTGAAGGTCGCTCAGCGAGATATGGAAAGGGCTATGCTCGGCGTCTCTCTGCGAGATCGGATCCGAAATGAGGTGATCCGGCAGAGAATCAAAGTTACCACATAGCTCACCTGATCAGTAAGCTGAAGTGGCAGTGGGCTGGCCACATCAGCCGCAGAACCGATAACCGTTGGGTTAAACGAGTTCTGGAGTGGAGACCGCGTCTCGGCAAACGTAGTGTAGGACGTCCTCAGGCCAGGTGGAGTGACGGTTTGCGCAGGACGGCTGGCAAGTGCTGGATGCGAGAAGCGTGGGATCGAACAAGGTGGTGAACATTAGGAGAGGCCTATGTCCAGCAGTGGACTGATACGGGCTGATGATGTTGATGTGCTTTGTGATGACTGCTGAGCGGCAGGGCTTTGCAGGGATTTAAGGGAGCGATCCACCACCTTTTAATTTCAAGCCACCCTCACCTGCCCGTGGTGCATCCCGCTGAATAACATAACCAGATCCAGCAGTGAACTGCGTGCGATAGGCTGATGATGATGATATTCATGATCAAAACATCGGTAACATTATCATCTTTGTGAGGATAATATCTGTCAATGTGGAGCGAAAGTTTAAAAACACTTTTTAGTTTGGCCTTTTTAATGGTTTAAAATTTATTACGATGACTATCATTGTAGGCGATAACTTAACAAAACACGATTTAAAATGTAAGAAAGCGTATTTTCAGGCATAAATACGTTTAAGTTTAATTCAACGGGCCGATTTAATTGAGTTCTGGAACTAAAGAAACGATCTGTTTTCTAAAATCGTCTAATCGATTCTCCGACATTTCAGTCAATCCCGATATCAATTTGCGTAAGCCTCTTGACTTTCTTAATATAGTTGGCAGAAATGAAGGGTGTCCACTAATGGATCTGCTAAATTAGGATACCATTTTGGAAGTACAGTCAGCCGAATGTAAAGTATTTTAATATCAAGAAGGTTACTTAATTTACACAAACGAATGTTTTCAATTTAATTTATACCTATCTATATTACATTATTAACAGATGTTTACATTATCATATCGACATAATTATCATAATCATCATCAGTCTTATGCAGTCCACTGCTACTGGGTCTACCAGTCGGTTGCCAGAGCCTCGATTGTTATTTGGCAGGATGCGTCACGGGCAGGTGAGGGTGGCTAGGAGCGAAAAGATGATAGGTCGCTCCCTTACATGCCAGACGGGGTTAGTGATATCGCATCGCTTTTTAATTTAATTTTACTTTAAAATTTTCGAAGAAAACGTGATAGAATGCACCAGATTTGATATCATTATCCATTAGATAACTATTAGGGACTTTGTCAGACAGTGGTAGAATGTGCTCTTATTATAGTGTACTATTACAATGCGTGTTATTTGTGGATTTGTCTGTGCAAGCGTGATCGTATGAATATTTTATTTCTAAGTCTGTTAACTTATGTGTTCATCAAAATGTATTTATGAATATAGGTAAATATCTTGCTGTCGACTTTACCAGACATACCTATCCTTCAAATGTGCTAGTCCCTAAATGAAGAACGTAATTTCGGTGTAAAAATATATTCCATCTTGATGTACTTACCTAATCGAGCAATAAAATCAGGGTAACAGGGTAATTTAACACGCTTGGATTCCATTAATTTCCAATCCTATTTCGGGATCAAGAATCAGGGATCAAAGATCTTGATCTTTGAAGGTTAAAGTATAGATTTAATAGGACCAATATTTATATTGACTACTTTTAGACTGGGGTATATGCTAGAGCTAGAAATAAATCAGAAACGTGTAACGGCGTGAGCAGATCCTCTGTGTTCAAATTATGCAAAAGAGTACAAGATTGGTCATGCTTGTAGAGCGCACAAGGCCCTCCTATTGATATATTTTCCTTCTGCAAACTTTCCGGTGTCTTCAGGCGGACTCACGATACTTGAACTTTTTCGGGAGGTGTGAATCCTACACACCATGTCACCGCCCCCCGGAGGAGGCATGACGGTGCCTAATGCATTCCCCTCTAGAAAAAAAGGTATGCTTGTCAGGTCACGGTCAAATCGTAAGCTGACACTGGCCTAAAGGCTGAAAAACAAAGCATTTTAGACGAATTTGAATCTGTATCTGATGTATTATGAATAAGGAGAGCTAGTGTCCGCATTGAACGACTATGTCTCCCTTGGCGAGATGTTCCAATGCAGACCCCAACAAATTACGCGATATTTGCTGACACCCCCCTCTCACGTGTGAAAGGTGGGGTGCCATTCAGCTCCTCCCCCCCCTTTTAACACCTCACGTAATTAATGGCCGTCGCATAAGAGGTAATCTATCACATCGGCCGAAACGATAATGTCAACTGATAGGATTTGTCTGACATAGCGACTTACATTGTTTGACGTAGACCTATTATTCTAACTAATCTTATGCTAAATACCACTAATCTTAATAATGTTATGAATGTGATGGATGTAAAGATGGATGTTGGTAATGAAACTTCACATAGTAGGTACATACATCAGATTAACACAGCCTTAATTTAGAGGTATAGATATTATAATATCACCAATATTCTTTTGGGAAAAGCCGCAACTGATAATGATTTGGTTACATTTCCGTTGCCGCAACTACGAGGGGCTCGTCAAAAAAAAAATCCAAAAAAATCGTCAAAAATGTAAAAGAACTTTTATGTATCATAGTGCACACCTATGTTGCCTGTAGTACCTGAGGACAACCTCTTTAGGGGGCCTTTTTTATGCAAGAGGCGGCAGATGAGCAAGTGTGATGCCTGATGGTAAGCAGTCGATACCGCCCATGGACACTCCGCAACTCAAATCGAGTTTAGGGTCGCTGCCGGCCTTTTAAATAGGAGTACGCTCGCCTTTATAGAGAGGAAGCGATTCGCATTTAAAAAAAATGTTTTCACACTATATAATGCTGTGGAATTAAAAAGAAGTAGAATACATATTATATCAACCCTTACCTGTGGCTCATCAAATTGTACAGAATAGGGTTGACAGTGGCAGAGACGTAGTAGAGGGCGCCAGCCACGTAGAAGAGGTGCGCGTTGATGGTAGTGTAGTGTTTGGAGCTGGTGCCGTAGATGAAGAACAGCCTCTGGAAGTGGAACGGTGCCCAGCACACGAAGAACGCCACCACCACAGCCGCTGGAGACATATAAATTAGACGCTATTTGATTTGACGAGAAGGAATGGCTCGGTGGCTCATTTGGTAATCTGCCTTCTGAGCCAAGGGTCGTGGGTTCGATTCCCGCACAGTGTCTGTATTGGTCTGGGTGTTTAATATGTATTTATTTACAAAAAAAGTATCTAAGTAAGTTTCTCAGTTGTCTAGTACCCATAGTACAAGCTTCGGCTTAGTTTGGGGCTAGATGGCTATGTGTGGCCCAGGGTGGCATTTCTTGGGCTATTTATAATTTATTTATTCACTAATCATACGGCTTGAAAGCAAAATTACAGTAAATGTTACTCCTCCTACGGGGCTATGCGCTCCTGGTACTGTTCTCATACAAATGTGTTTTTTCCCACCAGGGAAGTAAAATAATACAAATCGCCGCTCTGTATCTTCCCGTGGCTGTCGTGTCGTTTGAAGCCGCGGCCACACATTAGATATATTTGCATCAATCAACGTTTGGGCATTGGACAGTGATTGTTCGCAAAGTTGAATCCAATGTGTAGCTGCGGCATGAGATTTTAACTGCTGCAGAGGCCACTATACTGTGTTAATATAAAAAGGGAAAGGCATCATTTGAAAAGGACCTCGCTTAAAACTATACATATTGTCATCGATCTAAGCCAATACGAGTATAGCCAATCATTGATAATGTACAAAAATGTGGGAGCCATTTAAATCGATCAGATATCAAAGTGACGAGCGTGGGAGTGTGTTAGTAACCCACTAGTAAAAGGATACACCACAATTTCACGTTTAATTTCCGTAGTTTGATCGCCCAAACTACCTCTTGCCACTCGCACGTGGAGGCGCTTGACTCAAGAGATTGACTGACGGCCCAAAAAGCTGGGCTAGGAAACGAAAATGGCAATTGATTTTCGTTTCACTAGATACTGAATCTCAGATAAAAAATTGTTATTTTTATTTTGACATTTGAGACTTATTTTTATTTTGACATTTGTGACATTAATTAACTTATTTTAAGCATGTGTTCATTATATTTAAGTTTGACTTGTTATTACATACTGGCGTTTTGGGAAATTGTAAGCCAGTATGTAAAAAATGAATAAATAAGTAAATAAAAAAATAAAGACGGATATAGAGATTCGAATCCTCAAATAGCCGTAATAATCACTATGGTCAAAACGAGTTTTTGATATGGTCTTACTCCATATCTTTTCCCCTCTATTGATCTGCCTTATCAGACTTTCAAGATTTGAAAAAAGTTCGTGTTTAGCTCTAATTTTCTTTTTTTTTTCCCTACGCCTGATGGAAAGCGAAAGAGAAGCCAAGTCGCTGTGACAACGGGCAAGTAACTGGTCACTTACCTGTCAGTTGCCACCGCCATGCCGGCCCAACCCTAACCCCCCACGAGCTCCGGAAACCCTACTCACCGGCAGAAACACGACCCAGAGGTCATTTGACTGCGGTATTCTATAGGCTGGAGGTCCATCCCCGGACGGGCGGCTCAATTCGAGCGAAGATTCACTATGCCCTACCTCTCTAATAAACAAAATTGTACTTATTTTTAGTCGTAAATACCTAAAAGCTTGAACCAACGCCCCCTGAGCTAGAAGCCAAAGTGCTTAGCCATTAATCTACCACTGCTCCCGTAATGATTCTCCATCAATTACCCTGCCGTCGTTTCCATCGCAGCTCGCATCGCCCATTAGCTTAGAACAATCATATTTAGAACTTAACTAATTTTCTTAATTAAGTCTGATATTTCGTAAAATGTATATTCGTTTGTGTTACGGGCGGAGCTGGGGGTGTGGAATCAAACACGATAATTGGGAAACCACAAACACTTTACTGCCCAGCCGCAGATGGACTGTATGTATATCTAAACTTACAAACAAACAATAAACAAAAACCATAGCAATTTAAATGTTTTCTTAAAAACACTTCTAATTATAAAACGTATTAAAAAGGTGAAGTATATAAAAAGGTCGTTCTGTCCGCAACATTTTGTTTATCGAGAGGATGCGTACATTTTTTTTATTAATTTAAATCTTCCTACCCTTTTTGCCCTTAGGGGATAAATACATGCATCCTCTTAACGAATAAATGTGATGGCTAGTTTGGTTCAGTGGTAGTGGACTGCCTGTGACACAGTGGTCACGGTTCGATTTCCGCACAGTACAAACATTTGTGTTTGTATTGGATGTTTTCTACGTATAATATGTCATTATTTGAGAATCTAAGTAGGTAATATCACTTGTCTAAAACCCATAGTACAAGCTTCAGCTTAGTTTGGGACTAGACGACCTTTCGGTTTTTTATATAGGCATTTAGATTAAAAAAATAGTAGACTGGCTCGATAGCTCATTTGGTAGTGACCTCTGCTTTCTGAGCCAAGGGTCGTGGGTTTGATTCCCGCACAGTACAAACATTTGTGTTCATGAATATGTCTATTTGTATTGGTCTGGGTGTTTTCTATGTATAACATGTATTTATTTACAAAAAAAAAATATCTAAGTAAGTTTATCAGTTGTCTAGTACCCATAGTACAAGCTTTGGCTTAGTTTGGGGCTAGATGGCGATGTGTGGCCCAGTGTGGCATGTCTTGGGTTATTTATTTTATCATCATCATCAGCCTATTGCAGTCCACTGTTGGACATAGGCCTCTCCAGTTGTTCGCCACTTAGGGCAAACATCTGGAGGATATACCCATAATCGCCACGCTGGGCAGGCGGGTTGGCGATCGCAGGGCCTAGCATATCGCACCGATGACGCTGCTGCCCGTCATCGGTCTGTGGTATTTAGCTAAGCCTTTAATTAATTGTGATGGTTATACCGCCACCAGTCGGTTGCCAGCGCCTCGTTTGCTATTCGGCAGGATGCACCACGGGCAGGTGAGGTTGGCTTGGAGCGAAAAGATGATAGGCCGCTCCCTTACATCCATTAATTGTTATTTTTTTATTTATTATTATTTATAGTTATTTTACCCAGCATCCTAATGATAGTCTTCCTGGACTGTGCCTGCCGCGCCTCGCCATGCACGCTGCCGTTGACACCGTTGAGGGTGCCCGGGCTGCCCGGGTTATGCGCGTGAGTCGATCTGAGGACAAACATTAACGAAATAAGCTTTTATGTCTATGTGACTGTTTTATTTTCTTTCTTCTGTCCACTCGAATAGGTATTAAGAAGTATTTGGAAGACTTTGGGGGAGGCCAATGTCCAGCAGTGCACCTCATTTTTTTTTTTTTTTTATAAGAAGAGCTTTCAGGATGACCTCACTCCACCTGATGGTAAGCGGTCGTGAGGTCCAAAAGTTAGGTCAACAGGCACAATAGAGCCCATTGCGCCTGTCGCCCTCACCCTGAAGGCCCAGTGAGATGCCGTTTCACGCCCCGCCTAAAGAACCCAGGATTGTAAGAAGACATATATCATATGGTTGAATGTGATGATGTTATTGCAATTTGATTTCGTGTCGTCAAGTCATCATGTCGGAAGAGACAAGTAACCAATCCAGTTGTTGCTTCCTTGTAGAAGGGGGCGTAACAGACGGCAGTACATTCGCCAATCGTTCCCTGACGGGCAAGTGCGGGGGCACCTCCATCTGCACTGCACGGGGCTCCGTCATTGGCTGACGGGAGGCATGGCATTCAGGCCGCTCCCGTCGCTTCCCCATGATGGGGGGGCTTGTGGTGCCTGCCATATAGAGCGGGCTGCACTCGTGGTGTCAAGGCAGTTTTGGCTCACGGGGTCCCGGACACCACCCGCGGAGCGCTGAAAGGAGGTCCCGGTTTTTTAGTGAGTATTCCCTGTCTCCTTTCCATCTTGAGGCAGGGTGCTGCCCGCCCGTTTTGAGGGCGGCGTGAGTCCCACATACCCCGTCGCTCCCCCGAACGACGGGGATGCGCAAAAGCATATTTCCGGGTTAAAAAAAAAAAGTTGTTGCTTCCTCCAATGACCAGTAGCCAGAATAATGGTATACATGGCCCATGGCCACATGTATATCAATCAACAGGCTTGCTCCGTCCACTGATGAACGTAGACCTCCTTTAATTCGCGCCACATTTCTCTATCCCGGGCTTCCCTCATCCGTACATAGGTATGTAATAACCATTATTCTGGCTACATACCTACTGATCCCGAAGCGCAACCGGAGACATTTCAGAGTCAGACAGACAGACAACTGTTACGTCACCCACACCCATTAACCCTTTACCTTTCGGAATCCTAGACATCAAAGAAAATCTATTGTTCGTGTGAAAAAGGACACACGCGGCGATATTATAAGTATTATTAATACTCTACTGTCAGAGTGGATACAAGAGAAAAAAACATCTCCTTTTAAGTATAGGGGAGATACCCAATATTTTTTTTGAACGTAAACTACGGATCTCTAAAATATACTGTTGCTTCCAGGTTTACAAAGGTTTGTTTCGTACTAAACATATCTTCTTCTTCCTCTTAGCGTTGTCCCGGTTTGTGCCTCTAGGCCCAGGGTCCGATTTGTCCATGATCCTAGATTTAGCGAGTCTGGTACATTACATTGAAGCGACTGCCATCTGACCTTCGTAACCCTCAGAAAGGGGAACCAGACAAATTTGGATCATGGTTACACATTCAGAATTAAACTGGGTGTGCAGGTTTCCTCACGATGTGTGATATGTTTAGTTCGTACTAAACATGTCTAAAAAAATTAAATTCTTTGATAAACGTGTGTGTATGACATATTCGGATGTAAGTATTTTTATAAGGTCTATACAGAAGCTATGACGTGTTCAAATGTACTTACAGAAGCTGACTGTACCTTTGTGATCACATCACAATCGCTTTGAAGTTTGGACGAACCTTTGTGACAAACGAAGAGTTTGCAGAATGTCTCTCACAATACGTAGGTACCTATGTTTTCGCAAGTTTTTGTATTTTATTGGTATGTACTTAACTAAGAAAGAGGGTTTGAAGATTTCTTCAAAGAAAATTAGTCATCAAGAAAAATTAGAATGAATGATATTTTGAAAACATAGAAGGAAAACAGTGCATAGGTTTAACTTTTAAAAAATATAAAAAATAACCCACCGGGAGAATTTTTTTTTATCCTTGGGTACGTTATGTTTGCCGAGAAGCGGTATCCACTCCAGAAATCACTTACCTTTACGGGTATCGTATCTTACTAACCCCGTCAGGTATTTTCTAAGGTACTATTTAATATTAAAATGCATGTGAATCAGACTTGTACATAGACTCTCGATCCACGTAGGTTCCCCACATGTAACATCAAATTTATATGTTCCAATTAACACAAAAAGGTTGTTTTTACGATGCGCTTCGTTCAGCTAAGGACGGTCCGTACGTCCCAATTAATTTTAATTCTTTTAATGCAAAAAAACAGGCTTACTCCGATTACGTATCTAAATCGACTGTAATTTAAAATTCATTGCACTCAGAGCTACAATTTGTACTGTTTAAGTACTGACTGGCGGCTCCAGTGACCCCTGCCTTCTGAACCAAAGGTCGTGGGGTTTGATGCCCACCCGGCACAAACATTCGTGTTGTGAATATTCGTATATGTTCCGTGTACTAACCTATGTTACGGATATCAGAACAATAAACCTAATGTTAATATTGTAACATAGGTAAGTGTCAGGCCTCATGTTGAAGTCAAGTAAGAAAAAAGTTTGTTTCTCTTGTGTACTCGTGAATCTATTACTTTACTTTTATTTCTGCTTAGACTAATGGTTGACTGGTAGAGAATGCCTATGCGGCATTAAGTCCGCCTTTTTTACACTGTTTTAATTGTGCAATAAAGATTAAATAAATAAATATATTTGCGTGAAACCCCTGTGACAAACAGACAGTAAAAATACTTACCTACCTATATGTACTTGGGATCTTTCTATGTATAAATATACGGTAAGATGGCTATTGTTAACGAACGAGTAATCATTGCTTTTACCGAGGTTAATTAGAATCGGTGAATCTAGGTTTTATTGCGATGCACTAATTGCCGCCTGACCTTTGCACAGGGAAATGGGAGAAAATGAATTATGGCTTTCGCATAGCATCCGGAATGTACAGGGCTTTGAGCTAGGAGTACGATTTCATGTTTGATACAGTTAAATTTAGGTAGATATCGTCCAATCTAAAATAACCGCTTTTACGCGCTCAAGCAAACAAATATGGACGCAATACACATAAACAATGTAATTATGATCGGTCGTTCAATATAGGAACAGCGAAGTTGTTGATTTTGTTGTCCAACTAGTTTAGTTGATCGTGAAGAAAGAAAAACTCTTCTTGTTTCACACAATGTGACGGCGCTGCTCCATGGAGCTCCATGTTAATATTACCCAACCGCCCAAGAAGGAGTGTTTAGTTTTCGAGAGTATCACCTTTTTGTATACATGTATGTACCTATACATATCTAATATGAACGGTGCAATGGATGTTAGCTAGAGATTCGTATATATTTTGCCTTTTTTTTCTCTATCTGCTGTGAGAGTAATAGCGAAAATAAAAAATTAAATAAAAATAATATAAGAAATGGTTGAAAACCGACTGGTGGTGGTATAATTACACATACAGTTGAAGGGGTAGTTCAATACCGGAGCGACGAGCCCTACGATCGCCAATCCGCCTGCACGGTGTGGCGATTTTGGATAAAACCTCCTACTATGTATTTGCCAGAAGCGGCCAACCACTGGACAAACCTGCGTCCAGCAGCGGACTGCAAGAGGCTGATGATGCAAAAATGGTTATTTAAAAAACCTCGTTGTGTATTTTAAATTAGCAGTTTATACCTATATTATTATCTTAACTAATATTATAAAGCTGAAGAGTTTGTTTGTTTGAACGCGCTAATCTCAGGAACTACAGGTCTGAATTGAAAAATTCTTTTTGTGTTGAATAGACCATTTATTGAGGAAAGCTTTAGGCTATATAACATCACACTGCGATAATTAGGAGCGAAGAAATAATGGAAAATGAAAAAAAAACGGGGAAAAATATCTATTCCACGCGGACGAAGTTGCGAGCACAGCTAGTTGTTTTTATAAGCATTAAGTGTATAAGCAGCATAATAATTTATAGTTAATGAACGTATAAACAATCAGTACACTAATTGCAAATTTGTATTAGACGCTTGTATCACAATTTCATGGGTGACGCGAGCTGGCGTTGAATTAATTTATCAATTTAGTTCGTAAGACATGTTCAGTGACCTCTAACTTCGCGTCAGGTCGTCTCGCGAGTATGAAATATGTATAATATATGTAGTTAACTAACGTTGCCACCGTAACGCACCACTTGGCAGGAGTGAAATTGACACAACGCTAACTTTGAGTTGCCAACACTGCTAGAAATAATCGTGATTGACGTAAGGTCGAATGTTTTTTTTTATATGGCTCGACATAATGGCTTCCCTACGCCTGATGGAAAGCGAAAGAGAGGCCCAACTCGCTGTGACAACTGGCAAGTAACTGGTCAGTTACCTTGCAGTTGCCACTGCCATGGTGGCGCAAAAGGTTTCTATACAAATAAAGATATTTTGATTTTGTTTTTTGAACATTAAAGCAGTTATTAAACGAGATTTTGTAGTAACAAACCGTTGATTACAAACAGTTGTTTGTTTTAACATCCTTAATTATTGTTAATTAGTTAGACAGGCAAATGATGAGAGGCTTAGCGAGTAACGAACTGTCGCGCCCAGAAGGTTCAATTACGGGTTAAGTGAATTGCTGCCTAGGCCGACTTAACTCAGGATCCTTTTGGAGTATCGCTTTGAAGGGAATTAGCAGAGGGAAGAGGCTGGCAACGTATTTCACTACAAACAAACAAACAATCAAATCTTTCCTCTTTATAATATTAGTTTAGATTTATTGTAACAAGGTATGATAACGATAGATAAAAGAGCCGGTTCCAATTTCAACTGTTTAAATAAATAAATAACCGAGGACACGTTGGGCCACACAGAGCCATCTAATCTCAAACTAAGCGATACTTGAATTAGATAGATACTAGACAAGTTGTGTAGTTTTCAATATCTACTATACTCTTAAATATTATCATACAAAGGGATGTCCAGATGTCCCTTATCCAGTGCCCTAGTGTATGTGTGAAGGCATTTTCGACGAAAATAATGACTCGAGGCTACCCTAAACTTAAGCCTTAATTTAGCGTTGGCTTGAGCCACAAAATGTAGACATAATGAACTAATGAGAAAAATCTAAGAAGTGTGTTCTATACTAGATTCATTTCTGTGGGCAGTAATCTATGCTATGGAACTCTCAACATTATTTCTACCAAAAAAAAAACTTACGAATATTACACGGGCGATCATAAGCCATTTGTCATATCTTTATATACGTACTTTACCTAGGAGATATTAATATATCACAAAACGCACGCAGAGGAAACACAAACATTTGTTTTAACAAAGGCTCCTCGCATATCCTGCAAATTGAAGTTCTTAAAGGATTTGTCTGGCTTATGTGGGATCTTGTCTGATCTATACAAACACATGCTTGCCAGGAAAATCACATGTAGTTTGGGTAAGCGACTGATTTATAAACTCTTAAAATGCCTGCGGTTGTCTGTTTGGTTCCTGATTTAGAATAGCACCACCATCTTATCCTGTGGGGGTGTCGTAGAAGACGACTAAGGGAATGTCAGGAAACGGGCAGCAGCGTTTGCATGGGTACAAATAAGACCTACTGCGGTCACCAACCCGAACGCCAATCGTGGTGACTAAATAAAATCCCTCCAAATGACATTTTTTTTATAGTAGCTCGACATAATGGCTTCCCTACGCCTGATGTAAAGCCAAAGAGAAGCCAAAGTCGCTGTGACAACTGGCAAGTTACTGGTTAGTTACCTGTCAGTTGCCACTGCCATGCCGGCCCAAACCTAACCCCTCACGAGCTTCGGAGACCCTACTCACCTGCAGAAACACGACCCGGTGGTCATTTGGCTGCGGTATTCTATAGGGTGGAGGTCCTTCCCCGGACGGGCAGCTCAATACGAGCGAAGGTTCGCTACACTATCTCTGGCGAATATAGGGCTATATATTCTTTTAAAAGCTAGGGATTCATATACTCCATTAATGTAACCCAAGGTGTGTGAAGAAAATTACCAAAAAATCTTTCATTATAATATACGTGTCTTGATATATTAATTGCTACAAAAGATTGGAGATCCTTCCTAATACTCGTATAACCCAGTGAAATGTTTATTTATCTGAAATACCCGAAGCGAAGCGAGAACTAGTCGCTAGTCTTATAATAAAATGATAAATGTCTGAAATTCTCTGCAGCTCGATTGAAGTCGTCATTGTTCTTGGTATTAATAGTATTTTAATAAGCTAAATCACTTGCGAACAGATACTGTAGTTAAATGACCGCAGAACAGTAATTATAACACTAATGACTAAAATAGAGCCTTCAGATAATTACAAAGTCTGGTGATAATTGAATTTGGGGAATAATTATAGATGGGGGTTTAGATATCAAAGCGACAAGGCTTCTTAATGAGCGAATAATAAGCAGTGTTTTCGCGTCCTAATTATTTTGAACGGCAACAGGAGTATCAAATGAATTAGAAAGATAAGCCTGACTTTGTTGTATCAAAACCAGATGATATTTTATATTTTTATAGTAGCTCTACATAATGGCTTCCCTACGCCTGATGGAAAGCCAAAGAGAAGCCCAAGTCGCTGTGACAACTGGCAAGTAACTGGTTAGTTACCTGTCAGTTGCCACTGCCATGCCGGCCCAATCCTAACTCCCCACGAGCTCCGGAGACCCTACTCACCAGCAGAAACACGACCCGGAGGTCATTTGGCTGCGGTATTCTATATGGTGGAGGACCTTCTCCGGACGGGCAGCTCAATACGAGCGAAGATTCGCTATGCCTTACCTCTCTTAATTAATTAATGTTTCTAGTTTTTCTGTTGATGGCGGTATAACCATCATGATTGGAGGTGTAGCTAAATATCACAGGCTGATCCGGAGTGAGTTGCTACGTCCTGCCATCACTACCCGTGATGGTATACATGGTATGACTAACAGGTAACTGTTTTTCACACTGCTGTACCCGACAATGGGTTAGGAAAGGTGGGACAATCTGTTGTGACTACGAGTAGGGACTGTGGCGATTATCTGTAAAGCCTCCAGATGTTTCTAGAAAGCGGCGAACAACTTGAGTAATATAAATCATCTCGTTGAAGGTCGTTGTATAGCGGGATCCAGACCAAGAGGTCACTACAAAGACGTTGAAGCAATTGAAATTAAAAGACATTTCGGCCAGAAAACAAACTAAGTCAAACAAAATCTACTTGATGTCAAGGTCGAATACAATTATTCGTTATTGAATATCTGAAGAGTTTTCTAAACGTTATTCTCAAAGGATACTGTAATCACGACAACATTTAATATTATGTATGTAAAATCAACATTGTATCTACTTGTCGTTGAAAAAAACAATTTTGCGTTCAAAAATCGTACAGTTTGTAAAGCAAAATTTGTTTTCTACTCCTTCTGGACTACAAAGGTAATAAACCCGGTAAACCCGGCGTTGGCAACACTTAAATAAATAATAATAATTATAAATAACCCAAGACATGCCACGCTGGGCCACACAGCGCCATCTAGCCCCAAACTAAGCCGGAGCTTGTACTATGGGTACTAGACAACTGATTACCTTCCTTAAATACATTTTTCTAAATAAATACATATTATACATAGTCAACACTTAGACCAATACAAACAGACGTGTTCATGAACAGAAATGTTTGTACCGTGCTGGAATCGAACCCACGACCCTTGGCTCACAAGGCAGAGATCACTACCAAATGAGCCATCGAGCTAGTTTAAATATAGCATTTCTATTCTATTCTCCGTTGCCACTTCTGTGCTGGTCTGTAATGTTATCTTGGCTATAACTGACCCGAAACGCGACCGAAGTCCCTTCTCGAGTATTTCGTCGAGTGCACTGCACAGTGGTTGAAATACAGAAGTAATAATGTTTCGTTACATTTCACGGAATGTAATTTCACTGCGTAAATAACACTTGACAGAGCAGAAAAACCTTCTCACAGATATTAAGTATTTGTTCATGCGCCCGACTCGAATAAACATTGAATCAAATAATCAGATGGCTTCTCCGGATGTTACGAGCTTTGTATAATAAAATTACGAGCGAAACATTGCTCTGTTCGCGTCCCATCACATTCAGTTATTCGGCAAATGTGCCACAGCGAAATGCTAACGTTATGGCGTTCCGTTGCCGATGGCGAAAACCCCGCTCCACAAAATTTATTATTTTAGGCAAATGTCAAATGGGCCATTTTAATACTTTAAAAATGGGTTATATTATACTCTATCTTACAGTATAATGTATACGTATACTTGGTGCTATTTTGTTCTCTTAGAAGTGAGAAAAATATGGAATAAATTATGTTAAGGCGTGCATCACCTGATGTCGAGCGTTGACAACTTGGTTTGTAACCGATGACGACTATAAATAAATAAATAACCCAAGACATACACCCCTGGGCCACACAGCGCCATTTTGCCCCAAACTAAGCCGAAACTTGTACTATGGGTACTAAACAACTGATAAACTTACTTACATATATTTTTTTTGTAAATAAATACATATTATACATAGAATAACTTAGAATAGAATAGAATATAAACTTGCTTCAATATATTTCTGCGGGTGTCGTAGAAAACTACTAAGGGATATCAGGAAACGTGCAGCAACTTTTAACCTCAGTACAAAATAAAACCTACTGCTATCACCGATTCGCCTGCCAAACGTGGTCACTATTTCAAATCCCCCAAATTATTATTGTCATTAGGTTTATGTTTAAAGAACTTTATTCTCAAAAAAAAAGACTTTATTTACTATTAGGGCAGGCCTATAACTAGTAGTGGACGTTTGCAGGATGATGATGATGATAAATAAATTATTAAACACATACGGAACTCTTTTCGTGCATAATCTGATCATTTTGACCAGTTTTTATGTAAATCCACAGTCGTATTAGGCGAGCTATATATCTCTGTCTTGAAAGCCAAAATACGTTCATTCGGTTCGATCGAATAAATTTAAGACTCTCTAAATTGGGTAGCGACCTTCAGATATTCTAAAGGTAAGAATGTGTACATAAGTCAACATTTTGTACATAAGATACACTTAGGTACGGCGAGTGAATAATGTATTAGGTCGGAATGATGTAGGTACTATAAGCCTGACATATGCTGCCTCTGATCCGGAAGTTGTCTGTTTGAAGCCTATTCAAGATAAACATGCATCATCATCATCCTAGCCTTTTTCCCGATTGTCTCAGGGTCGGCTTCCCAAACTGAGAGATTTGGCGAGGGCTAAGCTTTTACACAGAGCGACTGCCATCAGACCTCCGCAACACTTAAGGTAAGCTATACCCATTCCCAGTTAGGCGTCAGAGTTAAGCAGTCGTGACATCATATCTCTGATATGATGTCACGACTGCTATCTGAGTTGGTAAAGATAGCACCTGGGACCAACAGCTTAACGTGCCTTCCGAAGCACGGAGGAAATCGGTGTAAAATTTTGGTCACCCATCATCGGATTGACCGCGCCAATGGTTGCACAACGTTGCGATCATTGTTAAGCGAACAAGACCGCGGCGCCACCGAGCTCCTTAAGATAAACATGCCTGTGATGAAATTTATGTTTGTTCGCTGCCTGATATTATATGAAGCCCTCCATACAGCCTCGGTTATAAGCCTAAAGCGCAGATTTGATTCTTGTTCGGGTCAATTTAGGAAATAAACTTTTCTAAATTATCTCAGTTGTGATAGACTGCAAGAGACACTTCCAGTCATCATCAGGTACCCATATTGCAAGGGGAAACCATAGTATGGGACCATGTGGTTGGTGTAAATTGTCTGGTGCATTTATATTCAATCTCTTACTAATGCCCTGTAAGCGAAGCCGGGGCAAGAGGCCAGCTTGTCTTGTCTACTTTTTACCTTCTTCTATGCAAATATGAATGGGACAAAGTGAATATTATGTGCATAAATTCTGTTTACGGACCGGCTAGCGACTATAGAGGCCAATCTTTCATACCGAAAGGTATATTTTATAGGGGTGAGAGGCATCCGCCCCCCTACTGCCTGTGATGGTCAAGGCCACCTTGGCTATGGTCGTAGTCAGTTAGGAAAAACAAAGGTACATTTGATATTATTGTGTCTGTCTCATTTCGTGTACCTATCATTCGGGAAGCTTAATTAAATTTTGCACGCCTGTGTTGTGCGGAAGGTTTCGCAACGCAAACTGTCCAATTACATCAGTGCTTAACTGCTTATTCAGATTGAAGTCAGCAAAAACCACGGGTCCCTTAATCAGACATTTAAGTCGGGTACTTAGTAAGAGTTATATCGTTATCGTTTCTTGGACTCGTGTAATTGCCATGTTCAAAAGAGCAGTCACACACACGAGTTTCTTGCCGGTTTCTTCTCAGTAGAATGGTGTGTTCATGTGACGATTCGTAAGTGTTTTTTTTAAATACTACGAATAAAGATAATACAGACTTTCATTTTTGTAAGTAGCAGGTTTTGAGATTTCATCGGGTACAAACGCTCGGAAATAATTTATTGAATTAAATAGATAACTGTAACTTCTTTTTTATATTGTCTCAGTATAGTACTTTCCTCTCACCTGATAGAAAGCAAGAAAGGAAGCCCAAGTCGTTGGGTTAACGGGCGTTAATCCTTCGATTCCACTTAGGTCGTTTCCATAGCCATGCTGGCCCGCAAGATACTTTTTAACACTTCGTTTACTTTACTTTATCACTTCACTATATAAAGTACAAAATAACACCAAATTTGTACACCAAAACCCATTATATGATAGAATAGATCGACCTTGCGTCCCGTGCGTTCAATCAACTCCAATCTAAAGGGGTTAGTATTGAAAATTGTTTGAGGAAATTTGTCAAAATCTGTCAAAATCTCAAACCTTCACTTGTATTTATTTAATCTTTATTGCACAAGATAGGACTAAAGGCGAACTTTTAGCTTAACAAAGCTAGGAACATTCTCTACCTGTCACCCTTTAAGTCATGTAGAGAGCAGATTTGTGTGCGGTGAGCGTACAAAAGGAATTAGAGTATGTATTTTAAAGCTAGGTATGTTGAAATGATAATATCCTTACAAATTATAGCCTACTAGCGACCAGCCCTCGCTTCAGTACGGGTATTTAAAAAGACATTAAAACCTCTAAAATTATCAAAGTTTGTCAACTATATTATGCACAGTATTATACATATAAACCCTATGAATTACTTTATCTATTAAAAACCCACCAAATCTGTTGCGTAGTTTTAAATAGAGGTCTAAAAATCCAATCCAAGAAACAAACTTTCACCTTTATAATACGAGTCTATGTAGGATAGGATTGTAGACAAAGCAGACACAACATAAAAGCTGTTATTTGGCGGTCACCAGGTCAAAACGTTATCCCTTGACATTTTATCCGTAATGTATTTTTCCCCAGCCTATCCTATTATTTGAGGTTAAGGTGGTATAGTATAAAGTGACGTCGATTGTCAGGCTACACCCACCCGTTAGTCACGCGGGAAACAGATTGAATTGTCCCAATCGGTTCTACCTACGAATTGAGGCTTAGATGTTATAATGCGATTGGTTTCGCGGGCGAGAAGATACTATTTGCCCATTATTTTTGATTGCTAAAGGCTTTGACAGCCGAGGTGCCTACTAAAAAAGAACTATTGTTTGTCAGTCACCAATGACTGCCGTGTTATGGAACGTCAATGTTTATACCTACCCAATGACTATTTTTTAATTGACTGCGATGATATTCTTGTCACCTTTACCAGGCTGAGGGGGAGTGGAAGGTTCTCATGCTAGTGGGGCTCGAGCATCGACTTAGGAGCTACTTGGAGCATTCCTATGGATGGAGTTCACGGACGGTCGGTATCGCGGTCGGGACGCAGAAGTATTTATTACCTTGCAATCAGTACTGTAATTTGTAAAGATTGCTGCGCAGAAAAAAATCCCCTAAAATTAAATTAAGTGCTTTTCTGTGAAGAAATTACTCAGTAACAGCTCTGAGTCAAAACATTGGCGTTGATATACCTCCGTGCTTACAAAAGCAAGGTAAGCTGCTGGTTTGACATCTTCGTTCGTGGCCAAACTGTCCAACTGTGCCACCTTAGGCACCTGGACCTAATCACCTAGGTGATAGATAGATGGATAGGAAGCGGAGTTAAATCTCCTGGCCAGTGGATTCAAGTCGACTATAAATAAAATGAGTTTTCTTTCTACTTCACTTAAATCACCGGCCATTGTCTGAGGTGTTGTATGTGGGAATAGTGCCGGGAGTGGCATCATGAGAATGTTGTATTTATACCCACATTTGTACACTATCATATATCCTCTCCTTTGATATTTCTTTCCTTCATAGGACGGTAGACACATGTGCCGTCATCACCGTAGTAGCTCGAGTAAATATTCCTTTAGCTCGTTATGTTGCCAGGGAAACTACCCGATAGGCCTTCATGCGTATCGTGTTAACGTTGTAAAAATACAGCTCCGGCAAATATCCTAGTAACGAGACACGTTTTGTGACCGACTTCACAGGAGCGTATCAAGGATAGAACGGCCGTGTAGGTATGCGCTAAACCCATGACTATCTTGCACTAACTTGGACTACTATTTATAAAGGCACAGCCTAAGATGAATGTGGACTGTGTGAATGATGATATGGCTGAGAAAGGAGCGAATGGGACGATGACGGCTGATAGGGATGAATGGAAGAAGAAAACATATTGCGCCGACCCCAGATAATGGGAACAGGGCAGGCAAATGATGATGAGCCTAAGTTCCTGCGGCAACGGATGAGTAATCAAAAAAATTTTACATCACAAAGGGAGCAATATATACGAGTGTAGGTATACCTATTTATATTAAAATATAGATTATATCTTAATTATGAGAGCAGTCTGTCACCTTTGAGTTTTATATATTTAGATACAGCGAGCAGGGATACGGCGAATAAGCATCGGTTTATGGTGCAAGTTCCTAGGACTCGCACAGCACGTTTCGCCTCTACTTTTATAGTACGAACGGCCAAACTATGGAACTCTTTGCCAGGCTCCTTGTTTCCCGAGACATACAATCTTCCGATGTTCAAGGCGAGAGTGAACCGGTTTTTGATGGGTGAGCGCGCTCCATCGTAGACTGATATCGCTTACCATCAGGTGAATTGCAGTCAAGCGCAAACCCATATTGTATAAAAAAAAAGATAGATTAGCTTAGCTACCAATTGAAACCGAAACGCGACCGAAGTCTCTTTACGTAGAGTCTACTCATTGTTAGCTCGTACGTAATGGACTTTAAGTACTACATAATTTTATTAAAGAGAATGTGTTGTCAGCGTTGCGTATGTGTTTCTAACTTACTTACTCTTAGGTTAATTTTAAGTCCCGCGAATCTGAAACTCTGCCAAGACCGTGTGCGTAAAAGTGAAACGAAATGTGACATGTATAAAACAACTCACACGGTGTTTAGAGTTTTAAAGTCCTATAGATAGGTACTCTTTATTGTACCATAAAGTTGATTTGATTGTCTTAAAGCTAGACAAAGACATAGGTACATCCATTGTACAATTTAGGCGGTCTTAATGCTATAAGCGACCATTTATTGGATTGTTTAGCAGAAGTCTGGTCTATTAAAGCTGTATGTCATTCGATCTTGCCAAATAATAGCGAAATATAGGCCCAAGTCGCTGCGGCAATGGACAAGCAACCAAACCAATCACTTGTCAAATGCAAGACATACTACATAGTAGGATTATTCTGTCTATATACATACAGACTGTCTCGAAACGCAACCGGAGTCACTTAGCGGGTATTTTGCCGAGTACCATACCACCGGCTGAGTAACCAAAATCTCAAGAGGCGGTGTATTATGTTTTAGTCTTTATCTTTCAGGTTTGTAAAACGTCATTTTACATCAATTATGATGTACCTAATGCTAGTTACAATAAATTATTAGACAACAATCGGTCTTAAACCACACAAGAGTCCGACACGTATTGCTAACTAACTCAAGAGGTTTCTTCACGTACCAGCTGATTCGAATAGGCCGATGTTGGGAATACAAAAATGAATAAATTGCAAGGATGCTTTCATCCTTATATGAGATGACCCTTTTTGTGGTCTCTGTATGTAATTCTAGAATCATATCACATGTAGGTACGTGATTCTAGAAGACGCTACTTTGTAGGTAACTTTGAGACAAGGGTGTACGCAATGTACCTATGACGCTTCTAGCGCATTTACTACGACTCAGTTCACACTATGAATATAAAATGTTATCTCATTAATTTATACATTGCTTTAAATATGGCAAACAACACTTAAACTTAGAAAGTGTCACATATTCATTTAATTCTTTTATCAATAAAACATGACCTGACATGACCTTACTTGCAAACTCACCCATGAAGCATAGAGGTGTATTTTATGAAAGTACCAAATTGTAACATTTTCTTTAGGCAAAATAAAATTGCAAATCAACTAATACACAGTCCAACTATCAAAAGCCCCACAGCGAACATAAGTGTTCCTCTTCTTAGATAACTTAACCTTCTGACGCCCAATTTATTAAAAGGAACTTCTAAAATGAAACAACTCTGTAAAGCCAACAACAAATAGGACACACATTTATAATACCCCATTTACACTCTCGCCTCGCGATTCGCCTCGTACCTCGCCTCGTGACTCGCGCCACGCCCCCCGAAACGAGCTTGGTGTTTACACTCTCGTCACGAGTTCAGTTGTCTTTGAGCTCGCGACAATGGAGGACGTCGAAATGTTAGCGGCAACAAGTCATGGTTTATTGAACTACACACATTAAATACAAATAAAAAAGTAAAATGTCTTATGTTTAAAATCAATTAAAGGTCTATTCATTTCATTTGTAATGACAACCTCTTCCACGCATCGTTTACTTTTTGGTTCATTTTATGGTATTTATTTTTGGGTTCCACAGAATAGGCTATTATGGCTAAAAATTGTAATTAGTCCGTCTTTTAGCTTATTCAAAAATAAAAGATACGTATTTTTTTATTTGTAAATTAGACTAAAACTTACAAAGTTATAGCCCGTTGAAATTACGCGTGACGTCACTCGGTGAGCCATTTTTACGGGAGCGAGTTACGTCAAAGACTCCCACTCCTAACTTTTGATGCCTTGTATCTTTGGTATTGTTTATTTAATTGAAAAAAGGAAAAATACGTGTCTTTTTTTTATGCTAAGCTAAAAGACGGACAAATTAAAAATTTTTAGCCATAATAGCCTATTGGTTCTCTTTGAAATGCTCCAAGAAATCTAAATGTTTCCTCATAAGACTAATCCATTTTAACGACCTGCGCGGCACAACGCTGAACCGCGAATGAAGCGAGAGCGCGAGTGTAAACACCCCGCTCGCGTTCGTCGCGAGGCCCTTTGACTCGTGACCAAAAAACCGCTCGCGACGCGAGCGCTGCGAGTGACGAGGCGAGGCGCGAGGCGAGGCGCGAGCGAGTGTTCACACTCTCGCCTCGTCGCTCGCCTCGCGCCTCGCCTCGTCACTCGCACGCGAGTGTAAACGGGCTATTAAACATTATTATTTCACTTTCAGGCAACAATTTTCCGAAGAACCAATGTGTTACAAGTACCTAAGTAGGTACCACTCCGTCGACATTAATTCAAGCTCGTCTTTAAACCAAGTCATAGAAAAGCCTCGTCTAAATATACGTATTAAAATTTCAATTTACTACTACAATACCACAAATGGAACGATTCATCTCAAGACGGGATGGAGGCACGAATGAAACAACGTCAGCTTCCAAGAAGTCGGTGAATGGAGAAAATTGGCGTCAGGACTCAGCACGATTGTATGTTTATTGAAAATCGAAGCCTTTATCTGATTGTAAGCCATTAATAAGTATTCAGCAAGCTTTCAAAATTATGTATGTATAATCAGTGGCGTAACTATACCATTCGAAGCCCGTGGCAAAGTCATTGAATGTTTACCAAATACGTATACATCTACTTAGGTACATTAAATTGAAAACAACACTAACCTTGAGTAACTGAAGCTATTTGATATACCCGATGAAAAGTTTATATCCTTATTACATTCTGTAGGTACTTGTATCGCATGTAAGATAATGAAGAATTGGGAAGGCTATATTATACTACTAGCTGTGCCGGCGGCGTCGCACGCGTGGATATCGGGTTTCAAAAATAACAGACTTCCATAAAATGGTACCTAAATTTTAAATTAGACCTCTAGCAATACATTGGTGAAAACCGCATTGCATTACCGCAGTTCCATGCATTATTTTTTTCGCGTGATGCGCGATCAAACATGCAGATAAAATTTCTCCCGTTTCCCACACACTTTCCGTCACTGCTCTGCTCCTGTTGATTGTAGCGTAATGAAAAGTATACTATAACCTGCCCAGGAGTATGAAGAATATTCGTACCAAATTTCGTTAAAATCCGTCCAGTAGTTTTTTTCTATAACGAACATACAGACAGACCGACAGACAGACAGACAAAAATTTTACTGATTGCATTTTTGGCATAAGCATCGATCACTAATCACCCCTTGATACAGAATTGACCTCTCTACAGATTTATTATAAGTATAGAAGATAGATGTTACTTCAAAAAAACAACAATTAAATAGGCATGACGCTAAATGGACTAAGCTGATTAGATTTTCTCTTAGAATTTGAAAATAAGAGCAATTCTTAAAACCGAGATAAGAGTCCCAAAAGTGTTTTAAAAATTGGCTCTTTACCGTCGAAAGGAGTGCTGTGTTCCATTAACGCGGCGTCTCATTACACCCAGAGGCTAAAGAGTGAGCGGGCTGACTGAATGGAAAGAGGGCAAACGAACTTATGGTAAACCGACGCATAATACGGAGGAGGAAATTCTGTTTGTGTTGAGGCAGGATATGTGAGTAGCCCGGGCGTCGCCGGAGGGCATACAACGCATCATATGCCCTCTGAGCCTCTCCTTCGTGCCCCGAGTGGTGAGTGCGGGGGCGCGATCCACTCATAGGGGCGTAACGGTGTGGTGGGTGCAGCCACACCGTTGCACGAGGTCCGCCCGGGGGGCACTCTATTGCTCCCCGGATCCGGGGGTAGGGGTATTTGCCCTCCCCGGACCAGGAGTGCCGGCCGCTTATCATCTGCGGCTGGCCAGGGCAGGCAGGGATGTGGCCGTATGCTTCGGCGCTACCCGTGTCCCTGCAACTTGCTGCCCACTGGCGACACAGGGGGGTTTAGTGGGTATGCCCTCCCATTTTGGGAGGTGTGAGTCCCACACACCATGCCGCCTCCCCCCGGAGGCGGCATGAAGGTGCCTAATGCATTCCCCTCTAGAAAAAAAAAAAAAAAAAGGATATGTGAGTAGAGCAGTGGTATAGTAATTTTTAATGAGTTTTAATCGGCGTCTGCGGAATCGGAGAATCGAAATCATCTCATTTTTATTTCATAGATTTTTTTTTACTTTATTAATTTTCAGTTGATGAAATGGTACCTACATAATTATGTATTTTTTATTTCTTAAAATCAAATATTTGATACTTTTATCAACCAATAAAGCAGTGGACGTCATCAGCAGGCTAGTATTGATGATGTCGATTCCTACATCACCATTTTTCTACTAAGAAAACTTTCCGTTGTACTACTAAATTTAAGAGCTTTGCTCTTGTCGGTGGAGCAATTTACACTCCTCCCTGGACTCCGCCAGCGCCTTCAACTCCTTGTACGTCATGACATTAACTTTCTCCTTCAACTGTTGTGTAAATTTTCGTCTAGGCCTTCCTCTTCCTCTCCTGCCTTCTATTTTACCTTCTAGTATAGTTTTCATAATCCGTTCCATTTCCGTTGTAAGCGCCTGTAACTCCCCGCCTCCGTAATAGTTATCTCAAATTGTCCGTATCGCTCCACATTTTAAGAGAGGTAGGGCATAGCAAATCTTCGCTCGAATTGGCTGCCCGTCCCGGGAAGGACGTCCACCCTATAAAATACCGCAGCCACATGACCTTCGGGTCGTGTTTCTGCTGGTGAGTAGGGTCTCCGGAGCTCGTGGAGGGTTGGGCCGGCATGTGCACCGCCTAATGTGGGGTTGCCTCGATTCCCGACGGTGTGGTAACCCCAGGGCCCACGGGTAACCCAGACACGGATGGCGACTTTATTTTATACTATATAGTGTAGTCTTAGATAGCACAGGCGTCCGGACATGCAAGACAATTTAGAAGATGAGCCATAGTTCGTGGAAATGCACCGTACACGCATCGGTTAAAGAAAAGTCACATAAATGTTTCAGAGGTGTCTATCGCTAGTCCGATGATGATGACAAACCGCGTTGATCTGATGTTCACGTAGTAGCGTACGATGATTCGTACTCCTATAATAATCAAACAACTGTTCATTTTTCTACTGATGCTACATTTAGATGTTTTTTTTTTCGACCTAAAGGTCAATTGGATTACGAATATTCCACTCAAAAACTAGGTTAATTAAAGAAATACTAACTGTATTTTTACAGCTTTGTATACGTAATTGAAAACATCATGAGATGTTTCGTGTTAACGATATCACGAGTAGCTTTTCAGTGAACTCCTTGAACTTCGTTTGAACTGAAGCCAGTCAATTTGTACCTAATCTCTACTATAATTATACCTACTCCACAAAAATGTATCTCAATTTTTATCCAGATGAATTTTAATGCAATTTGATGTGAACTTTGTAAAATCATGGAACGAAGATTGGCATGATGAAGATTTTGATTACGATAATCTTAATTAAGTTATTTATATCGCAAGTATATAATTTATCTGTAATGGAAATATATTGGTGCTTAGATTATGAAGTAACCCTGTTATGAATTTTGTAATTAAGTATTCAGAAATTTATAGCGTATTTAAATTTTAAATCCAATATGATACAATAACTTTATACCTGGCAATGCGAACCAACTTCACTTATTATTGAGTATCATTTGAAGATTATGACTGGGTGTGTCTCAGAGCACCTACGGCTCCCACGAGATAAGATGGGGAGGTGTTCTAGATTCTAGATCTTGTTTCTTGATTGTTGACAGCTGTCACCTGACAGCTGCGTTCTGATTGGCCGCGACGACATCGGCGGCTGATGATCGGTTGGAGGTGCCTAATAGTGGCGCGAACAGTCTGTTTCCATAGTTTTTTGAATAGAGATGCTGGTCTTTAGGCAGCTTATAACTCGGAAGTGAGTAATTTTTAACAGCGCAGAATAGTGGCTACATAAAAGAGAGTCCAAGTGGCTATGGTAAAAGAATCAAAGAAGTTCCTAGGACGCGCACAGCGCGTTTCGCTTCTACCTTCATAGTGCGAACGGCTAAACTATGGAACTCTTTGCCGGGCTCCTTGTTCCCCGAGACATATAATCTTCCGATGTTCAAGGCGAGAGTGAATCGGTTTTTGCTGGGTGAGCGCGTTCCATAGTAGACTACGATATCGATTACCATCAGGCGAATCGCAGTCAAGCGCAAACTCATTTTGAATTAAAAAAAAAATCAAATCAACCAGTGGTCATCGCCGTTCTGGCCTGCAAGACAATTCTAGCTATACACCGTACACACATAAAAAGAGAGGTAGGGCATAGCGAATCTTCGCTCGTATTGAGCTGCCCGTCCGGGGAAGGACCTCCACCCTATAAAATACCGCAGCCAAATGACCTCCGGGTCGTGTTTCTGCTGGTGAGTAGGGTCTCCGGAGCTCGTGGGGGGTTAGGGTTGGGCCGGCATGGCAGTGGCAACTGACAGGTAACTAACCAGCTTCTTGCCAGTTGTCACAGCGACTTGGGCTTCTCTTTGGCTTTCCATCAGGCGTAGGGAGGCCATTATGTCGAGCCAATATAAAAAAAAAAGAATAGAAATGCTGGTCTTTAGGCAGCTTATGACTCGGAAGTGAGTAATTTTTAACAGAGCAGAATAGTGGCTACATATAAGAGGGTCCAAGTGGCTGTGGTAACCGAACCAAATCAACCAGTTGTCATAGCCGTTCTGACCTACAAGATAATTCCAGCTATACACCGTACACACATAAAAAGTGGTAAGCGTGATACCTACCCCATAACGTACCTAATGCGCAACCCCATCCGCACGTAGAGGCAGAGGATGATGACGCCGGGCAGGATGAAGAACAGCAGGCTGCTCAGCTCGCACAGGTACCACGAGGGCTGCTCCAGCATGCCGCAGAAGGCCGACTGAAGGGACGCGTTGCCGGAACCTGGAACAACAGCCAACGTCAGTCTTTTTTATTGCTGAGGATGGCAGACGAGCGTGCGGCTAGCCTGATGGTAAACGTTTACCGATGCTTAGAGGCTCTCGAACATAGGTAGGCTTCTGCCTCACGAGAGGAAGAGAAAGAACTCTCTTTAGGCTACGTTTGAAGAAGTACAAGTCGTAGCGTACATACAGAAAGCACTCAGGTTGAGGTAGCTCGACATAATGGCTTCCCTACGCCTGATGGAAAGCGAAAGAGAAGCCCAAGTCGCTGTGACAACTGGCAAGTAACTGGTTAGTTACCTGTCAGTTGCCACCGCCGTGCAGGCCCAACCCTAACCCCCCACAAGCCACGAGCTCCGGAGACCCTACTCACCAGCTGAAACACAACCCGGAAGTAATTTGGCTGCGGTATTCTATAGGGTGGAGGTCCTTCCCCGGACGGGCGGCTCAATTCGAGCGAAGATTCGCTATGCCCTATCTCTCTTCACCGCTGTTTACCGCTACCGAAGAAATATACATAATTATATATGAGTAAGACTCTACTGAGTACCCCAGCTTCCGACCATTGTTGGAATTCAGTCTAGCCAGATACAAAATTTCATGCGAGAAATCTCGCATGGATAGGTACTCGCGTGCTAAGTGCCAATGCATAGATCTATGTCCCAAATGGAATAATACTTATGAAAGGTGCTACTACTAAGTTGAGGACTTCTTGATCGATAACATCTCCTAAACTATTTACGCCGTTTTTAAATTATTTCCTGGAATTACCAGGAAGAGTATAACAGTATTTTGAATTGACATTTTATCTTTAAACTCATTCGGTATACGAATAGGTATACCTACCTATCTTGTCGTTCATGAACATTACATTCCGCGGTCTAACAAAGGCTATACTCAGATTTATCAAAGACGAGGACTAAAAGCGTCTCTCTCACAATAACTAAACGAATTACACTCATCAAACAACATCACATACATTTATTTAGCCCCGGAGTAACTTACTTATGTCCTCCAGTTATGTAAATGAGTCGAGGATATCAAATTGTTGATTATAGTTATTTTTTAGTATGATAATATAGAAATGAAAATATTATTTATTTGCAGTAGGTATGTAATCGTCAAAAGTGAATCAACCACACTTACAAATCTTCAAAAATGAATCTACCACGGGGTCGGAACGCAGTTTTGTGAAGTCCTAGTTCACAAAAATTTAGAAGGCCCCATAGCCGAAGCGAAGCGCGAAGGGTGGACACATACATTTTAAGAGTTTAAATAATGAACAGACCTTATTCTAGGTACATAAACATGACAAGAAACTTCTTTCTTAATAAAAAGTAAGTAGTAATTATAAGCAGCCAGTTAGATTGATAGGTTGCAACTGAAATGTTGATGCTGTTTCGTTTCAAGAAAATAAACAAGAATTTTATGCAATTCTATTTGCAGAAAATAAACCATCATTTCATTCTGATCTTCCTCGTTACGCAGTACCGAAAATGGTTCACATTTAAAACTGTGGTCGACAAACGCATGATTAAAATATAAAGGCTGGGCGTTTTATCACTAAAATGCCGGGCAGATTTTAACGTGCGGTCGCACCGTTATAAACAGAAATAATAATGCAGCACGTGTGGTTGACTTTTACAACACCCGCTTATTTCCTTGACTTGCTGACGGTACTAAATCTCATTACGTTATAACAATAAATTTTATGAGACGAATCACACAAAAAAAAGTAATATATTTTTGAATTCAGCGTTTCGTGCCATTGGGACGAACGTGTTGTGGGACGAATCACTGAACTAGCCGAAAAAGCCGGGGCGTAATCAGCGCGTCATCTAGGCACCAAAAATTACAGTCGACCGATCGTTCGATTCATTCCTCCCGTGTTGGTATCATCATCATCAGCTTGCAATCGTCCACCGGTGGACTAGATTTCCCTCAAAGAAATACTTATTTACCGGATTCCGTGTTCCCCGTGAGTTTCGGCGTGAGTGTATCGTTTTTGACCATCGTAGACTCTAACGTCGCTTAACCTCATGCGAGTTGGGTTTATACCTAGTGGTTTTTTTATAGTGGCTCGACATAATGTCTTCCCTACGCCTGATGGAAAGCGAAAGAGAAGCCCAAGTCGCTGAGACAATGGGCAAGTAACTGGTTAGTTGCCACCGCCATGCCGGCCCAACCCCAACCCCTTACGAGCTCCGGAAACCCTACTCACCGGCAGAAACACGACTCAGAGGTCATTTGACTGCGGTATTCTATAGGGTGGAGGTCCTTCCCCGGACGGGCGGCTCAATTCGAACGAAGATTCGCTATGCCCTACCTCTCTTAATAAGAGTAAGGTACTCATTTACATAATAAAAAAAAACACAGCAAATTTTACTTAACTATCTTGTAGTCAGTATTTTTTATCATACCGAGTTGTCAGCCAGATAAGATTGCTTTTTAAACAGAAAATATCGGAAATTGAACCTATCTAAGAAGCCATCCAGCTGGCCGGTAGTTTAAAGGTAATTTAAGATCGGTTTTCGGAGGCGAGCTGAATTAACGGGGTCTGAAGGCTATCAAGGACAAAATTAGTAAAGTTATAAGCAAGAAATAACGTGTTTGTCTCTTCACTAGACCATATTAGGTTAAAAAAAGAGCATACTTCTTTCTTAAACCCCGGCTGCGCAGCTGTAACTCCTGATGTTGTTATCACTTACCATCAGGTGAACCGCTTGCTCGTCTGACCCCTATTTCATAAAATAAATAGTAAAATTAACCCCTACGACTTGGTCAAAACCTAATACAAATGGAAGTGACTCTACCTCTGCGTTCGGAAAGTTGCTACTATAGATAGGTATATACTTTATTGCACACCATATAAATGTCTTAAGTATGAGATCGAGTGATAGATGTTTGTTGTACAATTAGGAGATCTTATCGCTTTAAGCGATCTCTTCCAGATAAGAAAAAGGTAAAAAAACTCTGTAGTCATTTTGTTTTACCATAATTTTGTTTACGTTTCAGATACCCTGTAAAATTTTTAGTAGCATGGCATAATAGTTTCCTTATGCCAGATGGAAAGTGAAAGAGAAGGTCAAGTCGCTGCAATAATGGGCAAGTAGCCAGCCAGTCACCGCCATGCTCGGTTCGTAAGATGCTTCTTCATGCCCCGTTTAAAGGATCCCATATCAAAGGAAGTAGGAGACACTGGCAACGAGTTCCACGTTCTTTTATAGCAATTTTTAAAGTTTTACATTCGAGCTGCATTTGAACTGTGTCTAAAGCCACGTGACGCATAAGATACTTACTGAGGGAAATCCAATTGTTCCCACGCGATTCCACCATTAGCGCCTTTGACGGTCCTCGCTACAGAAACGTATCGAGGATAGAACGGGCTTGCATTATTATTAAAACATGGGTAAAATTTTAAAGCTCCAGTTTCTACTAGGCGAAATGACTAAGGTAAAATCGCCAAAAAAGACAATTGTCATTGTGGGCAGCCTATGTCCAGCAGTGGACGTTTGCAGGCTGATGATGATGATGGAAACGTCAGTTCAATTAACGCTTACGTCAATGTGTCTTACACACATCCAATGTACCATTTTCCAGTGCTCGTTTTAAGAAGAACACCATTGTATAGGTAGAAATAGCTAGAGTTAATTTACAGGCTAGCAAGGCGATGAAAACTTTCGAGTCATTGATTTGGTTAGTCAAGAG
The DNA here is from genome assembly GCA_031163375.1 of Conogethes punctiferalis. Classification (NCBI taxonomy): domain Eukaryota; kingdom Metazoa; phylum Arthropoda; class Insecta; order Lepidoptera; family Crambidae; genus Conogethes; species Conogethes punctiferalis. The sequence continues at coordinate 262,997 of CM062096.1, read as the reverse complement.
ATATCGGTTTCTCTTTCGTTTTCCATCAGACGACGGAAGGCTACTTCTGTAAGGCTAGGTTACAATAAAAAATCGTTTGAACTTGCACCGCTGCATTGTTCCAAATGTTCGAATGGGACGACCCACAAATTATGTTACATGAATTTCAAGAGTTTTTGTCCCCTCCGTCTTGTCACAGCTGGTGCCTTCTGTGGAACTTCTTTCTTTCTTTTATGCCACACTTGAGGATCTATAACCTAGGGGTATGACCTAGTTAAAGGAAGGCCCAACGTTTGAAAAGAGACTTGATCTGATTTTTATAAAAAATGTTCTGTCTGGATATATTTCTATCTCATCTCTAACCAAATAGTGGCGCCATGATAAAACTGTATGCTCAAAGGGTGTAAAATTTACATAAAACACGTTTTCGAAGAGCGTATAAAACGTGTTTGAGGTTAAAAGTCACTTGTGACGTGCTCGCTACGAGATGGTAATATGTGGTTTGCGTGATAGACTGAAAGGCATGGAGAAATCAATCGTGACAAAAACAGCTATTTTGGATGGACAGCGATGGACTACACATCAAAGCTTTTGTAACTTTTATAAGAGCCATATAGTTTAAGATCCGAGTATACCTATAATGATTTTTACCAAACTGGTTAATGGAGGAAATTATATATATTAAATATCTAAATAAGTGTACCTACTACCGATTCAAAATATACCTAATTTCTATCAAGTTAAAATGACCAGAAACTCGATAGCAAAAGCCTCTAACGTTGCTTAACATTAGGTGAGCGATCATCAGCCTATAATCGTCCACTGCTGGACATATGCTCTCCGGATGACTATTGTCATTTAAATCCTTATGAAAAAGGCTACAGTGTTTTTAATAATTAAATTACATCTTTCATGTTTGGGATGTAAGGGAGCGGCCCATCATCTTTTCGCTCCAAGCCAACCTCTCCTGCCCGTGGTGCATCCTGCCGAATAACAAACGAGGCGCTGGCAACCGACTGGTGGCGGTATAACCATATTAACCATCACAATTGAAGGCGTAGCTAAATACTAAAGACCGGTGACGGGCAGCAGCGTCACCGGAGCAAGAAGCTACGCCCTGCGATCGCCAACCCGCCTGCCCAGCGTGGCGATTATGGGTATATCCTCCAGATATTTGCTCTAAGTGGCGAACAACTGGAGAGGCCTATGTCCAGCAGTGGACTGTAATAGGCTGATGATGATGATTTCATGTTTGATAAAGAATATGCTTAAGTAATTAAAAAAAAAATTAAACCGACTTCAAAAAAAACGCAAACGACCAAAACTAAAAAGCGATAAATAACGTAAGTAATTCTATCCTTAATACATAATCATTTAAATATTACAATTATCACTTATTTTTGAAGTCGGTGCCAACCTCTCGGTACCTAACGTAGACTGTTATTGTATGACGCGCGCGGCCGGCATATCCACACGACAATATACCTAGATATGTTTGGCTGGCACCGACTTCAAAAATAAGTGATAATTGTAATATTTAAATGATTATGTATTAAGGATAGAATTACTTACGTTATTTATCGCTTTTTAGTTTTGGTCGTTTGCGTTTTTTTTGAAGTCGGTTTAATTTTTTTTTTTTAAATAATTTTATTTCTCTGTTTTTAGTTGCGTTAATGTGCTGTGACCTTGAATAAAGGCTAATTAATGTCCTTAAGAGTTTTACTTAGGAATGAAAATTTTTGCGAAAAGTGAAAGTGAAGACTTTGCGATCAAGCATATCACTTACCAAATCACCTGCCCTATTAGCCCTGCATAAGTACATACTACTACCTAGTTTAATATCGACCAATGTCAGTACTGTCCCCTAACTCCTAACCGTTAAGGAGTTCTGTGGCTTCATCATCAGCACCAGATGTTGTCGCCCGGAAGCATATACTTGAGTAAAATATGATTACGTAACAAAAACACCATATGAGCATACAATTTTCGGTTGTTGCCCTCAATTTCTCCAGGATCCCATCATCAGATCCTTACTTGGTGATAATGGGACCACCTCGGAAGTGTCTTCTGTCGAACTGTCGAAAAATTTTTGAAATCCATCCATAATTGACGGAAATATCGCTGAACATACACAAAAAATAAAATATTATACATAGAGACGAATTGAGAACCTCCTCCTTTTTTCGTAGTCGGTTAATAATTAGAAGTTATACAATGCTAGTAAAGTGTAAAATGACAAATATCGTTTGTATGTACAACAGATGATTTGCTTCTCAAATAACACACAATTAGCAGTGAAATCAAATAAGAAGAAGTAGTTTAGTTTGACTCTCATTAATTAACAAGCCGTATAGTTCTGGGCGCGGCGTCCGCTGGAGTTGTCGGAACTCCCGGATCAAGCGCCGTAGTGTTAAGCTAGCTTACGAAGTATTTGTCCAGTAACTCGCAGTATACAGAGAAGCTTTCGTTACTGTCCAGCTTGGTTAAAACATTAGACTAGGATCAAACTGAAATAAAATTGTTCCATCGCCGGATCAGTCGAAAAGTTACAGAAATTGATGAAAATTACATTGATTTTTAATATTATACCTAGATACGAGTATTTGTCGTGTCTTTAAAAGTATATTTGAACGTTCAATTAAAAATGTTTGAAATATAAATTAATTAAAATTTACGAGTTTCGTTCACTTGCGTCATCCATCACGATTGTACGGGTTTTCAATAGAAATATATTAATCTAAATTTATAGCCCTCTGCCCGCTCTAATAAATTAAAATTCAAAAATACCTATTGAAAAACATATTTTTACTCGAAAGGAGTTGAACAATTAGTTCGATGATTATGATGATATAAATATATGAACACGAACAATAAATATAATATATCTGTATTTTATTGAAGACCAAATGGAACATCACTTACTTTAGATATCTTTGTCGCACCATCAATAGTGGAATTAGTACTTTTGTTTTTTCAATCAATTAACAGTTCTGATCTGTCCACTGCTGAATATAGGCCTACCTTAACTCGTGGTATATTTGACTTTCCCTTTTTCCATTATGTTGAAGTTTCTGGGAAAGGTGAGACACGAGAACAAAACAATGCATGCAACGTGAGCCTTCCTTAAAGAATTCCATAAAAGCGCAATCCTGCTGCTTCTACCAGAAGTCATTTGACTACCTCGTTGATGACAGTCTCACGCTGCCGTCGCACCAATTGCCAAGAGTTGACACTGGTTTTTACGAGGGTTGTCACTCACCAGGAGGGTAGTCGTAGTAGCTGATGGTGGTGTAGAGAGCGAAGGGTGCCGCGGCCAGTAGAGAGAGGGCCCAGAGGGCGGCCACTATCCTCAGCGCTCTCCGCAGCCCGGCCATGGCGTACAGGTGCAGCGGGTGGCAGATGGCCAGGTAGCGCTCCAGGGAGAACGCCACGATGGTCAGCACGGACACGTAGGAGGCCCTGGAAGAGAAGTCACGTTTAGTGTATTTTAAATTTGTGATGGGTGGGGAAAGGGAGTCGGCTTCTTGTATTTTAATCGTGGAGCAAGCTAGAGCTATGAAATTGGAATACGTAAGGCATCTAAACTGAATGTGAATGATGCAAGAAACTCAATGGTTAGTTACCCTTCACTTTAGATCATCGCCGTTTTTTTTGCTATAAATAAATTTACTTCCATTTAAAAGTTATGCAACGTATATTTTACCAATCACCTTATGTACAATAGTTCACCACAAAGAACTTCATTGATTAACGATGTGATCCATTTCTGATTCTAGATTTCAATGAATTTATTTTTAACTTAGGTATTAGGTATGTCCCAATTGTTTTGTCAATATGTTACGCCACGCACTACCCACTCCTTCTATCAAAATTACCTGACAATTTTCAACTCACATGCAAATGCATAAAGTACATCTAGATTTATGGTCAGATTTGAGTATCTTCCTAAGATAATAAATAACCCAAGATAAATAACCCTAGACATGCCACGCTGGGCCACACAGCGCCATCTAGCCCCAAACTAAGCCGAAACTTGTACTATGGGTACTAGACAACTGATAAACTTAGAAACATTTTTTTGTGTAAATAAATACTTATTATACATAGAAAACACCCAGACCAATACAAAGAGACATGTTCATGCACACAAATGTTTGTAATGTGTGGGGATCGAACCCACGACCCTTGGACCAATTGAGCCACCGAGCCAGTCATGAAAATAATAACAAGTGTCGATTTCAACTATCCAGATGTTACATCCCAAACAATAATTTATATTCAGTTCCCATAGACTAAGTGTAGGCAATCCAAACAATCCTCGGATTTCATACCATTTCTAGTGCTGTAAAAAGCACAACTCTTTGTGGAGCTAGCCTAACTAATGTTTGCTCGTCCATCCAGCCCTTTTTATTCATGCCAGTACCTACATTTGCATTTGGATGGTTCTGCCCACTAAAATCCGGTTAAATTACCCCTACTTATTGTAACAAGAGACATTTGTTAGCGCAAGTTGAACAAAAGGACTTTTCTCACTATGAAATTATGGTTAAAGGGTATACAAAAGATGATAATAATCACAGAAATGTATCAAGGATAGAACGGCCTTTTGTGTGGCTCAACGGGCATGTAACCAAATCAGTCAGTCGCCGCCACCATGATGCCGGCGCGTACGGTGCCTATGGCTATACCTACACCGACTGATCTTGAAACGCGGCCAAAATCACTTCACGAGTGTGAGGCCGAGTGTACGGTGTTCATAGGCTAGGCAGGTAGGTACTGGCTGAGGAACTGTAAACTAAAGTTCATTCGCGCGCAACGATTTAGTTATTAGGCATTCTAAATTTATGTATTATGCATTGTAGATAGATAGATAGCTAGATATTCTTTATTGCACATCAAACAGTTTACTTAAAACTAACCAGATACAAAGAAAGAAAATCGAGTGAAAAATCGAGGTACAATACAGGCGGCCTTATCGCTTTCAGCGATCGATTGTAATGTAATGTATTTGTAGTTGAGAGTTTGTAGTAGAATTGTGTTGGAAAATTCCGTTTGCACTCGTGGTTAGTTACCTGGTGGAAACACCAGAGACATCGCATATGCTATGCCTACTCTAACTTCCGCTACGATTCTCTAAGTTATAATCTTACGCTAATCTTGTTTCTAGATAATGTTCAAACGTATGTAATACGCAAATCGTGATAGTAAAAGTATGCGGCTGTGCGGTCAAAATGTATTCCTACTATTCCATTTAACCATTTCATTGCAACTGGAACACGAAATAGGATTCAGTTGCATACATCACAAGCTATTCTGTTTATTACAAAATCGATACAAATCAAGTTTCATTAGTGGCCGCCGTTTGCCATCCACATATTGACTATTGCTTCGTAATCGATGATTGTCCTGAATACCATTATTATCTGTAATACTAGAATACTATCAGCGTATATGTGAAGTACGAGATTAGAAACTACAGCATCAGAAACCTCGGGTAGACTCGAGTTTAATTTTTAACTGGAGGCTTTGTTTTACGGAAATCATCCTATTACCGATCTCAATAATGGACTTAACGCAAAACCTAAGATTAACCTCTCCTTATAATATTTAAAAGAATATAGTACTTTAAAAAAACGAGCGGAGCAAATTTACATCGTAAATTAAAATACTTAGGTAATACATCCAGGTATTTCGTACAAGCTTTTAATAAATTAGGAACTGCAGCTACATATTAAACAGAACTCCTACGAGTGTAGCTTTACATTTTTATTCTACAAAGCAATATAAATAATTTAAATATTTCCAGCTTAGAGTATTGCAGCTGGAGTGCAATTACTGAAGAATTAGGTACAACTTAAAAGGTTCTTTAGAAAATTGCTACTGCAAACAATTAGTGTACGTCCTCTTGAGCAATCTAGATGTTATTAAGACTTTATTATAATATTTAAAGCTCCTTGAAAGTATTATTATATATGGATAGTATGTTTAAAGTCGCTATATCAAACAAAGCAGTCCTTTGTTATTCAACAGTTTTTAATTTTGTGCCAGTCTGATATCTTGGTTTAATCATTCAACGGAATGGGAAGATATTCACTGTCAGTTAAAAGTAAGTTACAGTAAGTTAGTTGATCATCATCATTATCAGCATTCAAACGCTCACTGTTGGACATAGGTTTTAGTCACCATGCTTGGAAGGTGGGTAAGTGAATATCAGAAAACGTGCAGCAGCGTTTACTTGGATACTACCAGTTAATTCCTTAAAGTATATTTACAGACAAGTGGTCGCATTCCGGTACTCCGGGATACCATAGTATCGGTAACGTAGCAAGCCAAAGTGCTAATAAAATAACACTGATTAGATTACAGTGTCGAACGCTTATCACAAGTCGTTAAAAGGGCGTTGTCGTTGAACTCCAGAAGATAAATTAGATAATGTAATCGACTTTTATGGTCGACTGTACACACACATAGCCGTAGGTGTAAGCTGTAAGCACTGTACGACAATTGTGCGGAACAGTCGTGTCTCTGCGGTAAATTAGCAATTAGAACTCGGCAAACTTGTGTTAACGCGCGGCGAAGCGACAATAGACGCGCGGGTGTACCTCAAGGGGGCGTAATGGGTATAACACCCTTAGTGGAGTGGACTAGAGAGTCATATCGGGGAAATTGTGGCTCTTGGGCTCATTTGGTGGTGACTTTGCCTTTGGCCCGAGATTCTAAAGGTCTAATGGCACCCAGAGCAAAAATTCATGCGGTAAACTTTTAGGTTTGTTGATATTTATGTATACAACGTTCTAGTTTTCGTGTTTTGCAAGCCGTCATAACGTGATAAGAATAAGAATAAATTTATTTGCTAGAATGCGGTACATAAAGGATAACTTTTCGTTTCACAAACAATTTCTGTTTTAGATTGTTTATATTTATTTGGCTTCAGATTTTTCAGTTAGAAATGATATTGAAGTAGATGTTGTTAAATTAACCCTCTATTGACATCGATTGGTGCTGAATTATCCATCGACTTAGTTTTAGAAATCCAATTTAACAGAAATAAGATCCTAGGACCCAGATGCGCTCGGTACCGGCGCTAGTTCTATCCCATTGGAACTGCTAATTAGCAATAGGAACTTTCCCATTTGCGACGTAATGTGGATTGCTTTAGTTCATAGGTTCCCAAAGAAGCTCCATGCGGTGACGGATAAAGAATACAAAATAATCACCGCCCCATTTCTTTCCGCATCTGTCGTAAGAGTGGATTAAAGAACTTCTTGACATTTTAGAAGTGCGTTAGGGTTTACCCGCCTACCTGGCGACCATCGTATACTATACGTGATATGGTAAAAGTATACGCACCTGTGATGTGACTTCAGTCACGATTCACCAGAGATATCTTACAGGCCGACATAGCGGTGGCAACTGAAAAGTGATTGATCTAGTTACTTTTCCGTTCCGCAGACTTCTCTTCTCTCTCGCTTCTCTTTCGCTTTCTATCAGTCAAGAGGAAGTCCCTATACCAAAACCATTTATATCTATCACCCTATGTGGGTGTTTTCTATGTATAATATGTATTTATTTACAAAAAAAATATATAAGTAAGTTTATCAGTTGTTTAGTACCCATAGTACAAGCTTAGGCTTAGTTTGGGGCTAGATGGCGCTGTGTGGCCCAGCGTGGCATGTCTTGGGTTATTTATTATTTATTTATTATGTAAAGGAAAAATATTAGAATAAGATTGTTTTTAGAACTCCCCCTCGAAGGACCACCACCGCCCCTTTCGATGACACATAACGCCCCACACTTAGTTTAATTAACCTTTGCACTTAGCGCCCCCTAAGGGCGGTACCGTCCCCGTTGAGAAACTTTGACCTAGCCGAAGCTGCGTGGGCGTCTGCATATGGGTTTAACATAATACAATGTCCTTATTTTCATTAATACCTAGATGCTTTCCTGACCAAATTCATGCTCCAGACATTTTCATGGGTTGAATTTCAGGATAGTTAGGGTCATCAGGGGAGTCAGGGAGCGGCCCATCATTTCGTTCCAAGCCAACCTCACATGGACGAATGAATGATGACATTAGTTGAATTAGCACTCAAAGTGGTGGCATATCTTAGCATCCTTCATCGGTTGTCGGTATATCACTTTCATTATTGTATTCCATTCAAGTACGTAATATGTAGGTATTTAATACAATTCCATGGTTAGTTCATGTCACATCTCTCTGGCACCTGACTGTCTATTTTTGTACCTACTTCAAATTCATGTGAACGGAAAGCGTAAAACAAATTCAACATTTAGACAAAAGTTTATTAATTATTATTATTTTGTACACTACATACTTTAAAATTAACCAAATTATTATCAACGGATTACGCCACGGAAGCAATGCAAGAAAGTTTAATGATTAAAATGAATTCGTTCGTACAAACGCGAGAGTTCCATCAAAGTTATGAATATTCAACGACAAAATCCATATTAAAATGTCAGTGGAACAATATGAGCTTATGGTAGGGGAGCCCAAGGGGGGATTTCGGGAGTTACTAAAGCGCGGCAGATTAACATATAGGGAGATACCTTGTACCCGATTAAATACTTCCAACAAACATGAGTCCCGTAAATGCGGCCGCCCGTCAAGGACAAAGGATCAGATTAGTAAAAAAAAGTTGATCATCAGAAATTCTTGAGCGCGTCAGATTAAGGTAGGGTGAGTTAGTTACATGCTAAAAAGTATATATTCCACTAATCTGACAATTTCCGATTGTCGATAAAAAGTTACTGGGTTACAAACTTGTAAAAAAAAAACGTCATCTCGACTTTCTCGAGCGTGGCTAAATTTTTTTTTATTTTGAAGGAAATAATTCAACGTTCACAAAAAATATATAATCTGACGATTTCCATAAGCCGAAGTAAGGAAAACTAATTAATAAAGTTTAATGCGTGCAGCTACGTAATCCCTGTATTCCCCACTCCGCGTTTCTATTCCTCTCTCACTTTTTCTCTATCTATGACTCTCTCACTCCGTCCCCACTCTGGTTTCTGTTGCCATGACGCCATGACGCCAAAGATTTGAAAAAATAATAAAAAAAAATTTTCAATTGTCAGATTAGGCGAATCCCTCTAGATAATCGTCAGATTATGAGACAGCACGTCTAGGGTATATAGATGAACCATATATATCTTAATCTGACGCGCTCGAGTATTTCAAAATGGCGATTTTTTTTTACACAGTTTAAAAATGGCCGCGAGTTTGGGTCACATCCAAATCGTCAGATTATTATATAAGCGCTTTTTTTTAGGTTCACTTAACACCCCCTTAGAAAATCTGACGCGCTCGATTAAGTTTTTTTTTTTATCGATTTCAACCCTTACGTATGACTACCCCCACCATGGAAACAATCAGATTAACATACGTACATCTTCCAAAATACGTAAAACATTTATGCTATCAATATCTGACGCGCTCCAGTATGTCCATGCATCGGTTTTTTTTTACATTTTTGAAAATTTATAGCCGCTCCCCCCACCAATGAAAGTGTATATATTATATAACATTTTTTTCTTCTAATTATCTAAGCTTCGCAATCGAATAGGTCTCTATAGTGCTCGAGTAAATCCCGATTTAGCATCCCGGGCTCCCCTACTATTAGCGGGGGACGGCGGTGTCGATGGTTTTAAAACAATTTTACGTTTGACACAGCATTCATCGGATGACACTATTAGTTTGTGGTTTTTTCACAGGAAATAGGTATAATTGCAGGACTTATACAGATTACTAGGAAAACTAGCAAGCTAAAGTGGCAGTGGGCTATACCTATTAGCCGCAGAACCGATAACCGTTGGGGCGCACGAGTTTTAGAGTGGATACCGTTTCTCGGCAAACGTAATATAGGACGCCTCAGGCTAGGAGGAGCGACTATTCGTGCCTGGCAAGTGCTGGATACGGCAAGCAAGCCCAGGACAGCAAAATGTCAAACAATTGGAGAGGTCTATTTATTTGTTTAATCTTTATTGGACAGTAAAGTAGTGTACAAAAGGCGGACTTAATACCACTACCTCTGTCTATGTCCATCAATGGACTGCGAAAAGCTGATGATGATGATGACCAGGAGAAATGTATGTTTAGACGATAGACTTAAGACAGTCCGGGAGTCCGAAGTCTCGGAGTCGACGCTCACATTAACCGTTCATCATCATCATCATTATCAGCCTACTGCAGTCCACTGCTGGACATAGGCCTCTCCAGTTGTTCGCCATAGGGAAAACATCTGGAGGATATACCCATAATCGCCACGCTGGGCAGGCGGGTTGGCGATCGCAGGGCGTAGCTTTTCGCTCCGGTGACGCTGCTGCCCGTCATCGGTCTGTGGTATTTAGCTACGCCGTCAATTGTGATGGTTATACCGCCATCAGTCGGTTGCCAGCGCCTCGTTTGTTATTCGGCAGGATGCACCACGGGCAGGTGAGGTTGGCTTGGAGCGAAATGATGATAGGCCGCTCCCTTACATTACCCGTTGCAAAGCCCCCACTGACATTTGCCCGCCTGTCAACTTGACGTTCAAACTTCACGATTCCACAGACCATTTATAATTTTCGACATCGATACGTACAAATGAAGAGACGTGGCGGCGATTCTTACTCCTTGTCTGTCACCGCACGTATTCGTTTCGTAATTAATTTTAAAGTCCAAATGAAAGTAATAAAAGTAAGTACAAACAATTTAAAGTACACAAAAGTCGCAACTTCTATATCAGTTCCAACGCAACAAGCGAAGGCGTCAGTACTTTTCGTTATTAATTTACTCAAACATCAGTCAGAGTTTGAAGCTTTAAATTAAATTCCAGCTCTCTTTGTCGGTCTGAAACGTTCTGAAACGAGTAATGTGTTACAGCTTACGGCGTCATAGGGGATATTAAAAATGTTGTACGCGGCATCCATATTGCTTAAGCGTCTGCATATGGCAAATAGACAAATATTTTATGTACGAGTAAGTATGTTTCACAATCACTTATTACTATTCCCTATTTCATAGAAAAATAGTTAAACTTTGGCAGCCAAAAAATACTCATTTTTTAAAAGCGTGTAAATTAAATTCTAGCTATAGAGATAATAAGTCATTATATAAAATTAAATCGTTAAGTTTGTGCTTTTAAGATTTTAGTTATTTAGTGTAAAGAAAGCAGGACAATTTATTACTGTTATTAATTACTTTCTATCAAAATTTGTTCGAAAATAACAAGAGAACGAGTCCAGTTACACTTAGAACACAGATCACGTTCTGCTTAGAAGTAGATTTACCCGGTAGACCTAGCCAAGACATTCTGAAGCGTTTCAAAAATATAAAATCAAATCGACCATAAAAGAATAATGAATAGGCTCTCTAAAGGACTCCCGGCCAGGTTGGAGGCGAGTCTGGAATGGTCACACGATTAGCTTTGCTAGATGTAAGAAATGGCTGTAATTTTCTCAATGGGCCAAACGCATCATTGTGCCAGTGGTGCGGAGCTCAAGATAAATAGCTTCCTATTTATTTTTTGGCCTTGTTATTTTTGCTACTGGCACTTTTGTTATTATTTGCGGAGCGAACATGTCAATTACCTATATCTCAATATAAATACTGGACATAGCGATACAATTGTCATTTGGCCAACCTCACCTGCCCATGGTAGGTACATTCTACCGAATAACAAACGAGGCGCTGGCAACCGACTGGTGGCGGTATAACCATCACGATTGAAGGCGTAACTAAATACCACAGGCCGATGACGGGCAGCAGCGTCACCGGAACGAGAAGCTACGCCCTGCGATCGCCAACCCGCCCGCCCACCGTTGCACCGTGGCGATTATAGGTATATTCTCCAGATGTTTACCCTACATGGCGAACAACTGGAGAGGCGTATGACCAGCAGTGGACTGCAACATGCTGATGATGCTGATGTCATTTGGTGGGATCATCAAGATTTCCGCTACTTAATGACTGACAAAATACATTGAGAATGATTATATAGCTAGACAAGTAGCTACACATCTAGGAAAAGGGGTGCAAAGATTGATAACATTGCAGATAGGAAGATTCAAGAACTAGAATTTTCTATTTCAGGCAAACTGTAGCGTTAGGATTTCGAAGGATATTGAAAAGTCGGAAAAGCGTTGGAAGCTAGTGATAAACAGACTAATTGATAATCTGAAAGTGTTATTTATTTACATCCAATTACAAACACTCATTCAACCAGAGAGAATCGATATGATCTAATGCCAATTCATCATTATCAGCCTATCACAGTCCACTGCTAGACATAGGACTCTCCAGTTTTCCGCCACAGGGCAACCATCTGGAGATGCACCACGGGCAGGGTGAGGTTGGCTTGGAGCGAAATGATGATAGGCCGCTCCCTTACATCCCAATGCCAATTGCCATATGTGTAATTTGCGCTAAATTGCGTTATCTTTCTTTTTTATTTTACAACGTCCCTATCTGATTCAAGCACCATCTGAAACATTTTTAATATGTCCCTGAATGTCCACTTTGAGGCAATGTTAGCTGTGTAGCACGACCTGCGGGCCATACGAGCGTTATTGCGATCCAGAGATAAAAACAGACTGTAAATATTTAATTGTACAAAAGCGTTAACGGATTCAGAACCTTTTTGAAAGCTCGTTCGTACCTTTGATTATACTCTCTGTGAATAGCACTGACAATGTGTGTGTCTGGATTACTTTAGCCCTCAATTATAAACAATGTTTTGTTTTCTTTTCATTGTATATGCCGTCAATAATTCTGTCCCAGTTTATTTGTATTTGATTGCCTTGTTTGAGTTTATCATGAGGTACCAGGTACGCATAAATCCGCGTATACACTAGGGATCAAATGGAGCAACATGTTGCAGAACATGTTCCTCAATAGCTACGATATTTATTTGATGCAAGGCATGTTTCTTGCTCCCGCTTCGAAAGCGAGAGCAAGCAACATGTCTCGCGTCATGTACAATGTTGCGGGGCGTGTTGGACACCATGCAACGTTGCAGCGTCACGTCCATTTAGTGTTGCACGTCATGTTGCGAAACAAAATGTAACAATATGCCCACGCTGCCCAGCGTGTTTGGCGATCGCAGGACGTATCTTCTTCGACGTATCGGACGTGGCTCTTGATCCGTGGTTGCTCGGTGCAATAGATTAACAACGGCAGTGTTTCGCGACTTCTACCCGACTTTTTTTTTGTTTTTGTTTAGATGTGTACTTTTGTTTAGATACGCTCGCTGTATCGTGTAAAATTTGTTAGTATATTTTGTTTTCTCAGTAAGTGAATTTATTATTGTTATATTCTTAATGAGAAATAATAAAGTTCTTAAGATCTTCTCGCTCCGGTGACGCTGCTGGCTGCCTGTCATCAGCCCATGGTAGCTACGCCTTCAATCGTGATGTTTATACCACCAGTCGGTTGTCAGAGCCTCGTATTATTCAGCATCTGAATTAAATTCACCAGAAGCAGGCAGGTGGGGGTGATATAAAGCGGACTGATGATAGCTCCCCTTACACCCAAATCTAATAAATCCACTAGCTGTAACACCTAGGCAACAAAAAACGCTTCCCATTCAATTTATCGCAAACTGTTATTTGTTTAGCGTTTCAGGCGTTTTTTAAATCAACACACTGTTTCAGTGTTTGCGACACGATCGCAATATTTCGGCCCTACCGCGTCACCGAACGGCGGTATACCCAAACAAACATCGGCAGTAAACATTTACATACATTTTCATTACTTGACTTTTCAAAACAAGGCAGACGTGAGGTAATGTAATGCAAACTTAATACGAGAGTTGTTTGAACAGAAACATTCTTGACAAATTAAAAATGGCATCCGAATAAGTTTGACGACCAGTTTGGTTTAGTGGTAGTGAACACAGCCTCTGAGACAGTGGTCGCGGGTTCGATTCCTGCACATTGTGCGTTTATATTGTGCTAGGTGTTTGGAATGTATATTGAGTAGGGTACCCATGGTACAAGCTTTACCTTAATTTGGGACTAGATGGCGCTATGTGTTCCAGCTTGGCTTGTCCTGGGGTCTTTATTTATTCTTTTTGGTGTTTTAGGCGGCCCTTGACAGACTATAATTATACTTAATTATGACCATCGCAAAAGTAAAGTTAGTTGAGCTTAAACCAACAGTAATTAAGGAAACTACGTGATCGATGGGCACTTACCATATTGCTTACCCAGTCTGAATAAGCAACTTGAAATTCATTCGGGTTATGGTTACGTACGACAAACAAACAAACTTGCAAGGACAGGTGATTGATTTGGTTACTTGTCCGTTATTTATCAACAATATTATGTGAATCATCGGTGCGATTTGCAATAAAAAAGAACTGATAAAAATTGCTATTTCCAAAATATCTCGAAAGCTGTAGAAGATAGGAAACTTTCATTCTCTGTAAAGGTTTAGAGCCATTTTTATAGTAGCTCGACATAAAATGGCTTCCCTACGCCTGATGGAAAGCGAAAGAGAAGCCCAAGTCGCTATGACAACGAACAAGTAACTGGTACGTCTGTCAGTTGCCACTGCTGAAATATTTAAATTGTTTTTTAATGTATAGTACCTACTAGCAGTGCCCGCGACTTCGTCTGCGTGGAATAGAGTTTCATCTCCTATTTTATCCCCTTGGGGATAGAATTAATCAAAATCCTTTCTTAGCGGATCCCTACGTCATAACATCTACCTGCCTGCCAAATTTTAGCCCGATCCGTCCAGTGGTTTGGGCTGTGCGTTGATAGATCACTATGTCAGTCAGTCAGTCAGTCACCTTTGAGTTTTATATATTATATATTATATTTATATATTTATATATAAGAAGAAAGATTACTTAGAAAGTTCTTTGGTAGACAAACGTCCATTATACACACATAATTATAATATTAGGTACATCAATTTTATGTAACTAGGAAGGACAATTTCAACACTCCATATATAATAAGTAGGTACGTCCCTACCAACACTGAGTTTTCCACGTGAGTGGCTGGAATCCAGATAACGCCATACATTCGAAACTCTGACATGAGTTCCCGGAGGCTACGGGAATAGGGATCATACCGACAATGGGAATAGTTTAATACATCTGCGCTTAAATATTTAAGTTTGGATTCCGACAAAATAGTTTTACGATATTGATGCAATTGTAACAGATGATCAATTTGACTACAAATAAGGTATTACTCGTATATAGAGTAATACCTTATTCGTTCATTTTCTTAAAAAAAAAAAAACAAACGGATAACATAGCTGCTACATAATGCTGATTTAATATTTTTAGCTGATTTGACTGGACTTTGACACAACAATGTTTTTTTTATAAATTTGCCATTATGAAAGACTTCTTCTTTTCGTGTCGGCAATCTAACCAAGTTCCGTCTACTCGTAGTAGCTACGTTTTCTCTCGTTTGTATAAATAAATCACTCTACATTATACAACTTAATCTTGTCTTAAACTATTATAATTAAATGATATTTAATTTAGTGAATATGATTATGATCTCGTGATGTAATTGAATTAATGTTTTTGGGGGCACAGCAATAAATCTTTGGTCTTATAATTTGCCTCACTTGAATGAACACAATTTTGAGCTAACAAAATACACAATAGTCCAATTCATAATGATAATTTGAGTGTTTAGAGAGCATTTGCCAATCCAAGCTTCAAAATTCGTTGTTTCACAAGAGACATACTGTAAAAAGTTATTGACCGCCTAAATAGCCCTTCGGCCCAATGAAGCTGTGCAATGATAGCAAAACTCTTGCGTTTGGAATGCTCGTATTTAAAGGTGAGAAGGAGATAGTAAAGATACCGCAAATAAGCATCGTTATATGGTGCAAGTTCCAAAGACTCGCCAGCGCGTTTTGCCTCTACCTTCATAGTGCGAAAGACCAAACTTTTATTTCCGTGAGACATATAATCTTCCGATGTTCAAGGCGAGAGTGAACCTGTATTTGCTTACATTCAGGCAAATTACAAGCGAAACCAATTCGAATGAAAAATTAAAAGAAGTCAAGAAAGCAGTATACTTATTAGTTATTTCTCAGTCTCCAGTCTAGCGGCTTGAAACTAACCCAATTTATTCAGCAATACAAAGGAAAATAATGAAATTAATATGTTAGAAACGGGAACATAACAAAAATACAACAGCGAGAACAAACTTTATAAACAAACGTTTTTATTCTGTTGTGTACCTACAACAGAAGTTGTATGAAACAAAAAGTTTCAGTTCCAATTAATATTTAAGGCATTTGTTTGACGGTTGTTGGTAAGAACGGAAATCTCGGAACAAACCGACATGAATTAGCATGGTTGATTATGTTTTCATCATTGGTTGACTGATGGCATATAAATAAGATAAGAATCATATTAGACCTATTAATACTATAAATTCGAAAGTTTCTTTGGATGGTTGGATAAATGTTTGTTAATCTTTCACTCTGAGTGAACTAAACGGGTTTTCGCTTCATAGAATAATATATAGCCTATGATTATTAAGAATATTCACGCAGAGCCGCGGGCAGCAACTAGTGTGAAAGTTTAAACCCGTGTGGGTGGGTTTGGATGGGTGGATGAACATTTGTTCCTCTTTCACGCAAAAACTATTGGACTGATTCGAATGAAAGTTTACGGTAATATAGTTCAAACGTCAGATTAACACATAGGCTGTAATTTAATGAATGAATACTATAATTACACATATGACTCACGCTTCAGAGATGAGGGCACGCAGCTTGCAGAAGATGATGCCAAGGCTGTACGGGTACTGGTGCCAATACACTGACAGGTCGTTGGGCAAACCTGAGGACAAAAGGAACGAAACTTAGTAATATTATCTTTCTTGGATGTTATAGTCATGTCAGCAACAAATCTTTGTACTGTGACAGACCCGGTGTTTGCAACAAAAACAGCAGCTATCCCGACTCAACTCCCCGTCACCAGACTCCGCGCCGGAACACGGGTGGGCCGCTTGGCGACGCGACTTAGTCCGGTGGGTGGTCACTAGCCCCGGCCGAAGCCTACCACCAGTAGGTTGTTGCCTGATTTGCACCACCCGAGGATTACGTGTGGGGATTCGAAATATAATATATGGGTGCTTTCCCACGGATGGGGGCAACTCAATCCACAAAATGATTCCTCAAAATGAAACCTCATATTCACAAACAAATATTTTTAAACTCCTATATGATTCTGCGGCCTTATAAGGCTGCACAGTGGTAGAATAACTATTGCGTCTGGAATACCAGCATTTGAAAGAGGGAAGGAGATATTAAAGTCCGCAAGTGTGTGCGCAAACACACATGACCTCTCTGATCTTCACACTCTTAATCTTGATGTAGAACATTTCGACACGACCGGAGATTGATCAGCAGAAGGATTAAAGGTTTGACGTGATTTCCGATTCACTGGGTTGTTTTATTTCTATGACCTCGGTGGTCTTATTGTAAGAACACCGTTCTCCAAATCTAAAGGTAGCGGTTTCACTTTTTGGTTGGTTGATTCTCTAAGAAATAAACATTTCTGAATGGTATAAAAACTTACAAAACTTTCGCGTAGCATCATAAGACGTGTTAAATTCCGAATATTTCATACCTATCTTAATTTCTGATTGGTCTCTAGACTTGAAACTTGGAGTGCTCAGATTTTTCAAATCAGTTTTATTATTGTCCTCTCAAATGTTCTGAGTGAGTGACAGAAGTGGTATTTTACTGTTACTATTATAATATATCGATTTATTTTTAATAATGTTCTGAATTGCCCAACGGAACTACGAGTAAACCAGCGCCCGCAACTAAAATTGTTAATTAAATCGCCGCCGTCTTCCCACGCCATTATTTTTGTTGCGGCGTCGACCTGGAGAGTCATTCGCTTCGTCCGGAAATTGAATCGCATTCGAGAAGCCGCGGAAGGAATCGTTCGGTTGCAAGAAATCGAACTCGATCTTTTAAGAGTGTCTAAAAATACCTACGTTTTGATGCAGAGATGTAGTGCAATCTTTGCTGGAATTAAACTTCGAAATTAAATATCCGCTAGAGATATGTATTTTTTTTTAACTTTATTGCACAAAAAGCGAACTTAATGCTAGTAGCATCCTTTATCAGTCAATCAGGAGGAGTGAGTTCATCCTGAAAGCTCTTTTTATAAAAAAATCTATGAGTCATGCAGAGAGTTTATTTAAGTGCGATGAGTGTACAAAGAGAACACAGAATAAGCAAAAACCTAAACTATATATATATTTTATATAATATGTAGTAGGTATTTTAATAGTAACAAAACAAAGCGGCTTCTCCTTGCCTGTTGAAAAGGAAAGAGAAACCCAAGTCATTGCGGCAACAGACTAGTTAGTTACGTACGGAGTTCATCATGTTTTGTGTATCAATTCAAAACGCGTGTAATTAAATAAGGAGAAGCGATAATAAGAGAGATTAAGCACATCATGACAGACCGATGTTCACGCAGGCAAAGCCGCAGGCTGTAGCCTATATGTAGATATAGAATATATATATAATGTACCTATAGGATAAAACAAACTCTTAATGTGGTCTCAATCTTAGATATTCTCTCGAAGTACCAGATACGTTTATTTCTTAGCTGATTTAGAAAACGAACTTTAGAAAATCGGCTCAAGTTAAATAGACACGATTCGATTTAGGCAAAAATCATCCGCTCAAAGAAAAGCCTTACACAATGTTTATACTTCGTTGTGTTTACGTTTTTTTCATTTCACTTCTGAGATTAAATTAACATTTTCAACTCGGTCACGCAGAAACTGAATTTTCATCCATGCATATTAAGTTAGGCTACATTTATTTACATCTCCACGCCGCTATGAATCATGTACACTATAGGTTTAGTAGAAATTTAATTTCTAGCGTTTTGATTGGCTAGTGGCCTGTCAGTCACTATTTTCTTAACGCGAATGAACTTATAGCGTTGCCGAACTATCGACAGATTACCACTCGATACACTTCATTTGAATAAGACGACCATAGCTTTGTTGATAGTATCGATAAATCAGACTAAACAATACGACCGCATGAAAGGAATGATATCGGTACGAATATGTTAAGCATTGTAAGAAAAATTGGCATTGAAAAAGTAACTATCGAGTTTCTTGATACTTCTTCTCGATAGAAGCTGCATTCCGAATCCGGTGGTAGCGTAATTCTTTTCAATTTGCTGTTTTGATGATCTAAAAGTGTTCAAGTTTTACTGAATAAAGAGATTTTTGACTTTGACTTGGCTCTAACCTTCTATGGTATTGGAAACGGAGAATTATCTATCGGTACTGTCAATATTACCGATTGTTTTGGATTACCGATAGAATCGATAGTTTGTTATTCGTGACGAATAGATATTATTGGGATGTAAGAATTATCATCTTTTCGCTCCAAGCCAACCTCACCAGCCCGTGGTGCATCCTGCCGAATAACAAACGAGGCAAAAGCAACCGACTGATGGCGGTAAAACCATCACATTTGAAGGCGTAGTTAATTACCAGAGTCCGATGACGGGCAGCAGCGTCACCGGAGCGAGGAGCTACGCCCTGCGATCGCCAACCCGCCTGCCCAGCGCAGCGTGGCGATTATAGGTAAATCCTCCAGATGTTTGCCCTAGGTGGCTGGAGAGGCCTATGTCCAGCTGTGGACTACGTTAATCTGATGACGATGACGAGATACTACTTATTGCTTAGTTCCGATCTATTCGGATATATCGATGCTATCGATGTCGACGCGTAAGTCGACTATCGTTGGGCAACACCAACGTAAACTAAATAAAAATATTCCTAAATCAAGGCGAGAGAGCTCTGCGTAGTCTCGCGATAAATTAATTTAGGAGTCGTGCTAAAAGGTTGCTCATTAAATCTCTAATTAGATACCTACTTGTACTAAAACTACAAAGTACTATCATTAAGCCCATCTGCTTGTGCTAAGTTGCAATTAGGCATAAATATTGCTTAGTTACACTGTTATTGCTTTTTTTAAGCTTAAGGCCAAGACTTTATCGCCCTAGTTTAGGGTAAGTATCTCGGTGGAGACAAACATAAGATTGCTTTTAAGCAGGATATATTATATCCATGTAAAAAATACTTGTTGGTTTTATGTATCTTAATTTGAAAAGTTAAACAGATTGTTTGCCACTTATAAAAAAAAGTTTGCCTAAAAAACCTATCTCTCCAGTACATGAAGGTTGTCTGGAAAGGCCGCTATTTGCGATAAGACCGCCTAAATTGTACCTACTACATTAATTGTTTTCCTATTTGTGTTTTGTGCCATAAAGGATATCCATGGAGTTCACTAGACACTTTAAGCTCACTCCAAAGATGTGTTTTTGATGATGATTTATCACTTTAAAGCAAAAACTTACACGTAAAATGGTTGTGTAAGACGAAAGTAAATTCAATATTGTTCCTTCTCTCTACCTATGAATATTGTGATAGGAGAGTAATTGCGTTAACCCTTTCAGCGCCGCGGCTCGCTCGGCCGCTTCCTACCATTAGGTATTAAATCAATCGGAAACTATGGGTAAAAACCCTTTTAAGTGAACGTGTCGCTTTATTCACTTCAGTTGACGCGACTTATGATTTTTATTTTCAGTTTCACTCGTCTACGAAAACACATACTTATGGTACATCTACTCATTTAAGAGAGGTAGGACATAGCGAAGCTCGAATTGAGCTGCCCGTCCGGGGACGGACCTCCACCCTATAGAATACCGCAGCCAAATGACCTCTGGGTCGTGTTTCTGCTAGTGAGTAGGGTTTCCGGAGCTCGTAGGGGGTCAGGGTTGGGCTGACATGGCAGTGGCAACTGGTAACTCACCAGTTACTTGCCAGTTGTCACAGCGACTTGGACTTCTCTTTCGCTTTCGAGGCAGGCGTAGGGAAGCCATTATGTCGAGCTACTACAAAAATAAATTCTACAAAATAGTGAATATGCATAACTTTTTTATGGATAGCTCTCTATCGTCCAGATACATAAATATGAAAGAAGTAGACAGAAGTAGTTAGACGGTTTTTAAAATATATTTTCTATTATACTTGTTTTAAATCTTTAATGTTATTAATTAGACAGAGAGATCCGATATGTTCGGTGGTGTGGATTCGCAACATAGAACTATATAGAAAAAATACTGTTTTTGTGAGAGTGAGTGAGATATATTTGCTTTTAACGACTGTATCGTTCGTTTTTTGCCAATTTAGGTTTTGTTGTCACTGTTTATACTTAGTATATTTTTGTCTATTTCAAAATAAATTAGTAGGTAAATACACGAAAAATATTAAACTTTATAATCTCTCTTAAATAAATAATAAATATAATAAATATCAGACAACATCACATACATTGCTCCGATCCCAAAGTAAGTAGCTTAAGCACTTGTGTTATGGGTATCAGAACAACGAAGGTACCACAAATAAATACTTAAATACAAATATAAACACCCAGACACGGGACAAACACAAGAGTTTATCACACGAGTGTTTGTCCCGGGTGGGAATCGAACCCACGACCCTTGGTTCAGAAGGCAGGGGTCACTACCAATTGAGCCACCGAGCCAGTCATCTTTATTGATTTCACCAAAAAATATTGTAAAAAATACTGTCATAAAGTCGGTACACGTTAAAAGCCATGTATATGAACCAAATATGAGATATTATCATAAATATTCTCATTCCAGTTCTTGTTCTAAAACTATAAAGTACTAAGAATCGGACCTAGTATAATTTGTTCAGAGAATCCTACATTTTTCTCACCATATTTACGCAAAAACTCGTTATTGCAAAGTACCCTCCAAATTCTTAGTTAATTTTGTAGAGCACGAGGCTTTTGTTCCAACATATTTTTTTTGTTAATATTTTTGATTATATTAGACCAAAGCTGGATGTTTTTATACTATATCTCGCGTTTAGAGATAAAACAGTGATGTCGGAAAATGATAACTATTCAAAAAACATTCTTCTGAACACTGTATTGCAAATGACTTCGGATAAGAGCTGGAATAATAAGATTGTAGCCTTCCCCTCGTTTGTAACGACTCCTTACGTTAGTTAAGTTAGTACGTCGCGGCAATGAACAATTAACTTGTCTGTTAATTATCAGCCAGCGAACGTCCACTGCTGGACATAGGCCTCCCCCAATGTCAAACTGTCATTTGGGGGATTTGCTTTAGTCGCCACGCTTGGCAGGTGGGCTGATGACCGTAGTAGATTTCATTTGTACCAATGTAAACATTGCTGCCGGTTTCCTGATACTACTAAAAACGACTAAGGGAAATTAAGGGGGTCGTCTATAAGACGGCTAAGGGAATGGGCGGCATCCATGGGATGCAATGGGGTGGTTCTATTCTAAGACCGGAAACCACAGGGACTGGCGTTTGACACGAGCTGGTCACTTACGTTTGAGAATCATCCGAGTAAAAAAAAATTATACATTCAGATGAACTGAAAACCTCATCCTTTTTTTAAGTCGGTTAAAAGCACGCGGGTACAGGTCGTACAATTTTATTTTAGAACAGACGTTTGGGTTTCCAACGACTCGCTAAATTCAAGTTCAAAATCGATTTCCGTTGATGTCAGCAGTGAAACTAGCTTCGCGTATCCTCCGACATATCACAGAACAGAGTCGGATGAAGCAAACGTGAGAGGATTTTCTGAAATCCTTTGATTGAAAGCACAAAGACGTATGTAATAAGCGCGGGTCGGAAGCCAGAGATGTTGACGTAACATAGGATGATACAAATGTCCAAACATTAAATACATTTAATGTTAGAAAAGGCGTTGTAAATAAAATGTATGCAATATTCATTTCATTCATTCATTCATCACATCATCATCATATTCAGCCGTAGGGGGAAAGCGAAAGAGAAGCCTAAGTCGCTGTGACAACTGGCAAGTAACTGGTTAGTTAACTGTCAGTTGCCACTGCCATGCCGGCCCAACCCTAACCCCCCACGAGCTCCGGAGACCCTACTCACCAGCAGAAACACGACCCGGAGGTCATTTGGCTGCGGTATTCTATAGAGTGGAGGTCCTTCCCCGGACGGGCAGCTCAATTCGAGCGAAGATTCGCTATGCCCTACCTCTCTTAAAACTACTACTATTCCTAGCTAATAAACCAATAAACTTCATTCTATTCTACTCGTCAAGCTTACTCAACGTACAGCACGTAGGAAAGTTGTAAGTTAAACTTCCACCACATACTTACTCGTAGTTAGAAAATTAAAATGGCATCGAAGTACAAACTTGTGCACACACAAGTCTCTCCTTAATGCGTGTTCGATCGGCGCTATAGTTTAATCTGAAAGCTCGATTTAATTGCTCATAGCGAGTTCCATAACTTATAATTATAGCAATTTACAAATCCATATCGAAACTAACGGTATTTTACTGTAGTAAGTATACCTACTTATAGTGACGGTCTGTAAACGTACCACGACAAAAGTGTTTGTTGAGAGTTATCCTGCTTGCTGGACTAGTCTCCTTGAAGGTTAGCCGCTGAAAGATATTTAGCTTGCGATGTACGAAAAGGGATGTAAGGGAGCGGCCTATCATCATTTCGCTCCAAGCCAACCTCACCTGCCCGTGGTGCATCCTGCTGAATAACAAACGAGGCACAGGCAACCGACTGGTGGCGGTATAACCATCACAATTGAAGGCGTAGCTAAATAATAGACCGATGACGGGCAGCAGCGTCAACGGAGCGAGAAGCTATGCCCTGCGATTGCCAACCCGCCTGCCCAGCGTGGCGATTATGGGTCCTATGTATGAGTCCTATATATGGGCCCTAGATATGGGTATATCCTCTAGACTTTTATCCTAAGTGGCTAACAACTGGAGAGGCCTATGTCCAGCAGTGGACAGTAGTAGGCTGATGATGATGATGTACGAAAAGCTGGGTTTTTTTAGAGGGGAATGCATGGTTTGAAGGCCTCAGTAGGTTTTATGTGTATCCAGCAAACGATGCTGCTCGTGTCCTAACATTCTCATAGTCGTGATCTACGACACACACGGGATGATCTGGGGTGGTCAATCAATCCTATTCTTAAATCCAGAAGTCTCACTTCACTATTGGAAATGTTAAAAGATCCTCTTTTCTTGTTCTCGTAGACTTGAACAGTAATTTACGAATGAAAGGACGACAACTTCCACAAAAGTTGTAATACCTACACGTGCGCAAAGTTTGTGAATTGGCGCAATTATGTCAAAGGCATTGACGGGGAGTCAGTAATGTTAGGCCTGAGTCAGTCATGCCTTTAGTTCGATTTGTCGTTGTACTTACCTTATTGAAAATTATAAATTACTTTACTTGGTTGGGATATTAGGTATCTTTGTATACCAAGCAGGATATAGATCTGATTTTACCGATATTACAAGGAAGCAATCGAAAATTGAAGCGATTAGAAATTCTGTGTAAAGTCCCACTTGAATACGGATCGTAAATTTAAGTAGAGATTCGATTAGATCCTGATAGGCAACTTATTCCCAGATATCAACTGGATAACTACATGATATAACCTATGTACTACTTTCATTTAGTTAGACTATTATGCAGAAAAGATTAATTTGTGTGTATGTTTTCCTTCACCGCTAAGCTAGTGGTATAATTCCGCACATAGATTTTTGCAAATCCAGAGGTGCATGCCCCGCGCGGATTCGAACCGACGACCTCACGTGTGAAGCGACGATCTTACCACTAGGCTACCACGGCTCCGGTATTTGAGTATCGAGTATAATATCTAAATCGTAGGTGGGTCAAATACAGGTGTCGAGGCAGATTGCGTCACAAAATGACCAGGCGTTACATTGGACGACACATCTGTTTGTTGTGTAACACATAACACCGGACACTCGTTTATCGCGTAATGGCCGCGAACAAAACACGACATCTTTCACGAACTGTGTTTATTTGTCAGGAAACGGAAAAGCTTTTACTTGTTTGTGGACTTTGAGCGCCATCAGTTATCAGACCGATTTTTTTTCACAAAATAGAGAAACGTTTCCGATTCTAATAGTCTGTGCTAAGACTGTCAAGATGTGAGATGTTGGTTTGCATTTTCTGCATGTTTTCGCTATGTAATGCACCTTTTACATGTTAGTTTTAATTTTTAGTTAATGTACATTTATTTACAAAACAATTATCTACCTAATTAAGTTTATCATTTGTCTATTAAGTACCCATAGCACAAGCTTCGGGTTAATTTGGCCTATATAGTTATTATAGTTTTTGGTCTATATATAATTGCTGTGTAAAACACCGTGGTATGTCTTGGTTTATTTAAATATAGATTTATCTACACCAAATGGTATTACGAACATCTTGTGGTACTATCTACTTAAGTAGTCTTATCGCCGGTAAGCGAACTCTTCCAGACAACCTTCAGGTATAAGAAAACTGACTAAACTAACTCGTTACTTAAAAAAGTGAAAATAGTTTTCTAATTAGTTTTTGTTAGTGATGTCGCTGCGCACAGTGCGTCTCCTTAGGGACATGCGGAAGACCAGCGTCACGGCGTCTCTTGTCGCCGCGACATATGCTGAGCATTTTGTCCTTTTCAGTGACATGTTATTTTATTAAGAATGTTATTGTATTAGCTATAAGTCCTAGTATGTCACTGAATAAACATATTTTCTTTCTTTCTTTCTTTCTTTCTTTCTTTCTTTAATTAGAGCACTATTCCAAATTGTTGTAAAGAAGGGGGAAAATGAGCTTTTAATAAATATCTATGTTCCATATGTATTAGGATCGGGTTTTTAGGGTACCGTATCACACGTCCGGAACCCAATAAGGGTTACGAAACTGTAAAGTTTCATCAAGTCCGTTCGTTCTCGGCTTACCATCCAAAGGGTTATTGCTAGAATTATGAAACTTTATACTAAAATAAAAGCTGTAGCAGTAAATTGTCTAGTGGAGCCAGTGCTTAATAAATAATTTAAGCTTAATTTATTATATTTATAGGTACATTAGTTTTTTATACGATAAAGTCTTACGCAACTAAATTACCTAGAAGGCTGTAATTACCATCTAGGTAACTAAGTTCGTAGTTACTTTTTAACGAAGTAAGTTTTCCATTATAAGTATGTTTTTCTTTAACGGGGGCTCATTAAAGAAAAACAATGATATTAATACATAGAATATTCTCATTTTTCAATTGCTTTTAGCTTAAAATATACGTAAGGCAAATTCCCCCCATATTACAATTGTAATTTGGGGTGGCCTATGTCCAGCAGTGGCCATTTGGAGATGATGATAATAATAATAATTAAGTTGATCAGTTGTCTAGTAGTAGTAGTATAGTACAAGCTTCGGCTTATTATGTCCAAAAGCTGATGATGATGTTCAGAAGTCGTGCTCACACACACTGCACACTATATACATCATCTAAACTTCAAGTCCCATCCCATTTCATAGTCTAAGGTTTGGCGGCACATTGCTAAGTAGTAAAGTTTTATTACTTTATATCCGTTTGATTGTTTATTCCTTTCATCGAATGTCGCTGTTGGCTATAAAAGCTCGCCTGTACCTACTGAAAAGGAAATTAATGTCAAGTTCTGTCATAAATAACATTTCAAATGTAAAATATATTATCTAAATTAATACATACATACTTATTTTGAAACTAGCGACGCGTCCCGGCTTCGCACGTGTGCAATACTATCAATACATACTTATTTATAGACTTAAATCTTCCTCTTGAATCCCTCTATCAATTAGAAAAACCGCGTCCAAATCCTTTGCGTAGTTTTAAAGTTATAAGATGTTTAAAAAAAATATAGTAGGTACAAGAAAAATGTAGCAAATTTCAGATTTCAAAGTGATAGAGCGCAATCATCTGGATTTATCTGGATCGAATAGGATTTCCCGAAACTTTTTGTTAGACAAGAATCTTAAAAATACAAATGCCTACAAATTTTAAAGAAAAGAAAAAAGCCTTGTATGTGAGTAAATGCGCATGAAATGATAGGTAACCCATTCATTATCCATAACTAAGCGTTCAAATCTTTCTGTTCCTCCGTCTTCATCATAAAAATACCTTTTGCATTTCACAATTTTCAACTTATTATTTTTTTCAATTCATTTCCATCTCTCGGTAAGCTCATAAAACTGATTCAAACCCATGACAGCTTAAACCTCAGTTCTCTCACTGCTCTTGTTGTCTCTTTGTATTCTCAATGCACCTTCGGGCGACACGTGTAGTCATGGATAAAGCATCCGTAAATAAATTGAAAGGCAGAGAAAAAGTATACGACTCAGATTTCATTTTCCCAGCGGGATTATTGTGCATTGTGTCATGATAACGCTTTATATTCGCGCACCTGTCGGGTGAACTATCGTATTTATTGTAGCTAAGTGCGTTCATACCCGTGGTCTCGCTTACGTAGAAGTTCTGAAATAAGTAGACTAGGAAAGCAGGATGTTCATCCGGATAAATTAGATAAATAAAATAAAAATGTGTTTATTAATCAAAAACACAAGCCTAATGGTGTTTACTTTCTGTGACTCCCACACTAGACGTGGGGGTCAAACATCAGATAACATCACATACATTGCTCCGATCTCAAACTTGAGTAGATCATCATCACATCATCATCATCAGCCTATCAGAGCAATTAATTTAAAACAAGCTATATCAGACGCATTCATTTAAAACAATTTAAATAGCGGTAAAAGGTTTCAATTAAAAAGTTAGGTACACATAAAAAATCGTCTTAAAAGTTCGTGACTTGATAACGTAGCTGCGAATAATTGCAAGAAAATTAATCAATGTCTACGAAACCTTAAAAAGCGTTTGTCCTCGTACAAAATGCGCGTAACGCAGTTCATTATTAAAATTCCAGAGATTTCACATTCCCGGGCTTATGAGATTTAGGTTGATCCCGAGTGAAGGTTCCCATTTAAACACATGCTTTTTTTTGCAAAACAAATTCCATTGATGTAAAAAAAATCATAAATTACTACTTAAAAACCGGCCAAGTGCGAGTAGAAATCGTGAGAAGAATATAATATTCTATGTGTAATAATTAAAATTTACCATTAGCCCCACGGTTCTACCGAATTGGACATAACATCAGTCGAACAAATCATCGTCGAATACAAACATCCACCAGCTGGACATAGCTTTAGTCATTACACTAGGCAGGCGGTTTGGTGACCGCAGTAAGTTTTATATGTACCCAGGTAAGTAAGAGTAGTAGTAATTAAAAGAGGTAGGGCATAGCGAATCTTCGCTCGTATCGAGCTGCCCGTCCGGGGAAGGACCTCCACCCTATAGAATACCGCAGCCAAATGACCTCCGGGTCGTGTTTCTGCTGGTGAGTAGGGTCTCCGGAGCTGGTGGGGGTTAGGGTTAGGCCGGCATGGCAGTGGAAACTGACAGGTAACTAACCAGTTACTTGCCAGTTGTCACAGCAACTTGGCTTTCCATCAGGCGTAGGGAAGCCATTATGTCGAGCTACTATAAAAAAAGGTATGTAAACGCTGCTGCAAATTTACTGATATTCCCTAAGTCGTCTACCAGACCCATGGGATGTAATGGAGTGGTTCTATTCTAAATCCGGAAACCACACGGATAAATAAAGCACATAGTATTAGGTAGTTATTTCCATACAAACAAACAAGGTTTTCAATATGCACTAAGTTATACAAATATGAAATTTCAAAGTATGTCATACAGCCAATCATCCCCCGCAGTTTCACAGATGGAAAAGTTATTCATTTCATTTACGAGTATGGCTGTAAATCGATACACAGTCATGACATTGTAATAACATCCGTATAACACACTTACCACAATCGGGTGACTATACCAAAATCGGGTGATCAGAATGCAATACTGTGTAGCGTCTTCATCATCATCTGTCTGAAGATGTCCACCTACCCCAATAGTTTTTATCAGTCGGGGGGATTTGCCTCAGTGACCGCGCTTGGTAGGCGGGTCAGTGACTAGTAGGTTTTAACTGTAGCCAAGTAAACGCTCCCCCCCTGCCAATGCCCTTTTTATGATATTTATTTTAGTCGTTTCCTACAACAACATATCGTGCGATTTGTACATTACGATAATTGTTACATAAAAAAGGCGAAAAGCAATTTAAGCTACTTTTTTATAGTGCAAACGGCCAAACTGTCGGACTCCAAGATATGTAAATCTTCCGATGTCTTAGGCCAGAGTGAACCGGTCTGAACTGGGTGAGCGCGCTCCAACGTAAACTTCGATATGACCTCCGGGTCGTGTTTCTGCTGGTGAGTAAGGTTTCCGGAGCTCGTGGGGGGTTAGGGTTGGGCCGGCATGGCAGTGGCAACTGACAGGTAACTAACCAGTTACTTGCCAGTTGTCACAGCGACTAGGGCTTCTCTTTCGCTTACCATCAGGCGAAGGGAAGCCATTATGTCGAGCTACTACAAAAAAAAAACCATCTAGGCTAATCGCAGTCTAGTGGAAACCTATTTCAAATAGAAATAAATACACTCTTTTACATTAAATTTTATAGCTTTTGGATCGAAAATTCTGCTTTGTAGCGAATCGCCTGATATTTAGGCGAATGTGCAGAATAAAGAACACAAAACAGAATGCTCATTTGAATACGCCTACGTGTCCATGGCTCGTTTTACGAGTATGTTCAGTGGAGATTGCGCAATAAGAACTAGATTGACAGAAGGGGTGATTACGAGTGTATGCGACTTCCAATAGGAAACTCTCTATTTACTTAAAGAATAAATTCGAGGAAGATTTTGGTGATATGTACTGCCCAGATTATGAGTAGGTAATTCGTTTGAAGAACAAAATTGTTCTAGGTGTTCAATTGTATACAATTACTAAAAAAAAATCGTGTCGCTTTTCCTGTCTCAATAGCAACCCGAAATGAGAAAATTGTTTGTGAAAAATGTCAAGATTCAATTTGACTATTTGATCACCGCCACCTCAACATTTTCAACAACCTTTTCCATTTCAAATGTCAATTAACAATCCAAACAATACAATTTTCGTATTACTAAAGTTTCGAGCCAGCCATCCTTACGCTCTTTATTCCAGTACCGCTAGCTAACCATTCTGGCGTGGCCATAATTTTCCCTGGCTACGTTGCCCTCCGAACCGAAACAACAATAGAAGCTTTAGCTTAGCGGCTGAATGGCTAGCAGACCGCATCTGAACCGTATATTCACAGACTACGGCCCACGAACCCACTGTCTCAGTTGAAACGGGTATGAAGCCACCTACGATATACGTCAAAACTAAAATAGCACTGCTTGGTCTAAAATAGGCTCTACACGCCGCAAAATGTAAGGAATAGTCGAAGCAAGTGACGCAAATCTCATGCGTTGGATATCATGTTAAATTATTGTTATTTAGCATATTATAAATGCCGCGGTGACTGTCAAAAAATGTCATTCAATTGTGTTTGCATTCTAAAGGTGTGCCATTTTCACAAATAAGTAAACAACAAAAGTCAGTCCTTGTTACATTTATGAAACGAATGACGCACATTGGCATTATACCTAAGTAAAAATACTACCTAATTTAATTTAACTTTCCAGGAAGTTATTTGGCGAATAGAACGGAAAGCATATTAGATGTATTTATTTTATTGTTTTCGTTTGATCATTTGATATGGTTGTAGTGTATAAATGTGTTATTTTGTGCCTTAAAGGTCAGTGACGTGTTAGCGTTATTGAAATTTGTGTGATTAACATTTCTTTTTGTGTGTTGTTCCGTGTCTGGATGGTACCTTCGTTGTTCTGGATACTCTTAACACAAGTGCTTAAGCTAGGTACTTACTTAGTCTCTCGCGACGAGAAAGAACATGATCTGTTTTTACGAAATTGGCAAAAGTAGATCTCGAAATCTATGGATTCTGATAGAGATAAGATATGGATCTATTGGTCTGGGTGATTCCTATGTATAATATGTATTTATTTACAAAAAAAAGTATCTAAGGTAACTTTATCTGTTGTCTAGCACCCGTAGTACCCTAAGTTTCGGCTTAGTTTGGGCCCAGAGTGGCATGTCTTGAATTATTTATTTATTTATAATACATGCATAGTGGAGAAATCAAAAATACAAACGAAGCGAAGTGAGAGCGGGTCGTAAGTTTATAATATCAGACAGTAGGATTAAAAATGTTCACAATAATTTGATAGGAAATTGAATTACGTGAACATCTCACAGAATGTCTTAACAAAATCATGAATTTGTCTCTCAAACGGGCAAACTAACTCTAAAAGCGAATTAGATTAATAAATCATTTGACAGGATTTGTTAACAAAATCTTAGTTAACCAATTCATAGCGTGTCAAAGTAAAAACAAGCCCGGCATGTTAATTTGAGCCGTTTGACCATCTTCAAAGAAGTTAATTCCGAGATGTAATTGGCCGTCCGAGGCTAGTTAGGCGTTTGTGCGCGGGCAAAGGGTTAAGGCACACTGAACGGGCGGCGACGATTGGTGGCTCATTCGGTAGAGACCCCTGCCTTTTGAACCAAGGGCCGTGGTTTCGATCCCCACCCGGGACAAATAGTTGTGTTTGTTCTGTGTCGGGGTTATTCCAATGCTTAAGCTACATACTTTGCAATAAACGTGATGTTGTCTGGTATCTATGTTGCACCTATTAATTAAGCTTGATGTGGATTGCTTACATTTTTTTAAATTTAACCTCTGCTGAACATTAGGTAAAATGCTGTAGTTTTGACGTGCTAATATAAAAAGAAACGATTCAAACTTTATGTTAATACCGAGTAAGGATCGTAAATTTTGAACTTAGGAAGCGATCGCATTCAGGCAGCCATTAAATAAGTTTGGGAAAATGCTCAGTCATACCGGCTTCAGAAGTACTTCGCTAAGTCTCGATAGACGGATGTGTAAGTAAATAAGCCATCACTTAGGTATCTTTTCATGGCTTTAAACTCCGTCGTACTGCCTATGTACCTCACCATCGTTGTCAGCATGTAAACGTCTCCGTTGCTTCCCTTAGTTACTGTGCTTAACAGACGGGTTGATGACCGCTTCATCATCAGCCTATTGCAGTCCACTGCTGGACATAGGCCTCTCCAGCTGTACGCCACTTAGGTTAAACATCTGGAGGATATACCCATAATCGCCACGCTGGGCAGGCGGGTTGGTGATCGCAGGGCGTAGCTGCTCGCGCTAATGACGCTGCTGCCCGTCACCGGTCTGTGGTATCCAGCTACGAATTCAATTATTGTGATGGTTATACCGTCACCAGTCGGTTGCCAGCTCGTTTGTTATTCGGCAGGATGTACCACGGGCAGGTGAGGTTGACTTGGAACGAAAAGATGATAGGCCGCTCCGTTACATCCCCGCTGACTGCAATAGGTTTTATTTGTACCCATTTAAATGGTGCAGCCCGTTTCCCGAAATTCCCTTAGTCATCTTCTACGACCACCGTAGATGAAATGGGACGGTTGTATTCTAAATACGGAAACCACACTAAGAAACTGTCTGGTGTTTAGAATAAATTGATAAAATAAAACTTATTTGATTTACGTTTTAACTAACTGTTGAGTTTGTTGCGGCACTACTTCTCAGCAGGCTACACGTCAAAGTGCTGGTAGGTAAAAAGTTTGACGTGCAAAAGTATTACTAGTGAATTTATTTGCAGAAATAAACTATTTTATTTATTGTTTTTCAAATTTTCCTATTGACCGCACTTTACAGTCTCGAGGCATCCAAACTGCCAAGCCCATTCAAAACTTACTTCCCTAATTACAGCAGATATAAATTGGTTTGGCCGATTTACAGTTATCAGCAAGTTCGTTCGTCCGGCTATTGGACGCGCGTTGATCTAAGAGTGGAGTTTAGGTAGAGTTATTGTTCTGGCGTAAACTATTTCAACTTTATCCAGGTATTACGCGAAGTTATAATAATTTGGGGTCCCTAGATAAAGGGTGTCGGAATTATTCATGAATAAAGAGAAGATAGAGTTGGAAACGGAAAACTACTTACTCCCTTGACTTTTCAAGCTGACATGCAGCCTTTATCTGCTGTGGGACTAGGAGCCCTACAATAATAATCTAACAGACAAAACGATCGTTAGTATAAATATTTAACGCTGATCTACAGTCCGGCGAACAGTTCAACACGACCGGAGAAAGTTGTATCGCTAGATCAAAGTTAACTAAATATTATAGTTTTTACCTATATTCCCTGTGACTGGGCCCTTGTTTTGTAAGTATAGTGTCCCAGAAATATAGCAAAAATTAAGAAATACAACAATAAGTTCCAGATATTTAGAGTACGTAATATTGAAAAATTAATGACGCCTTAGGACGTGTTTCGCAAAACGTATCAATCATCATCATCATCAACCCACATCAGTCCACGTAAACGTATCAATACGGCAATTTAATTATTCAGTGACATCTATTGATGTTAACTGGAACCAACATTACACACATTTATGAATAACGTTTCTAAAATTCGTTACATACATTATTGAATAAGTTTGAACCCTGCATTAAGCGTACACGAGGCTGTTCTATCTTTAAATTATATGTTGTCTGTTTTGTTAAATAAATAAAATTCAAATATATCTGTGTAGAAAACTTTCTGCGACAGAAATAAACCCGAGATGTCAAAGTAATGGGTTAGTTTAGCAATTTATATAGCATTATCAACGTAGATCCACTAAAACGGATTGTGAAACTAAAAACTTTGTGTCCAATACAAGCTTTGCGAGCCAAGTAATGAAGAAGGAGTAAGTGAATAAATGTGTCTGACAGTTTTTTGTTTAATTTTGTTTACGGCAAGCGGACGCCGACCCTGAAGGCTCTACCAAAACTCTAGGCTAACATAACAGTTGGTATTTATTTTTAACTAGACTCGACGACATAGGGTTCGAAGAACAACTGTGACAGACAGAATATATTAGTCTCAAGATCCGAGTAGGTATTACGATAAAACGACTAATCGAAATCAGTTCACGTTATTTTTACAGATTTTTGTTTGTATAATAAGTTACTTTCTTGTTTCATTCATGATAAGATAAATTTAAATGTAGGCATTTCTAAGGGGACTCGTATTAATGGATCAAAATTGATAAACGGTTTTATTTAGCTCATTTATATGAAAATGCTTACTACCAATAACTAAAGGGGTGTCCAAAAATTTAAAGTAGGTACGAGTAGATAGCACCAGCTAAACATCGTAGTTTACGGATTAAGAATAGGAGCACCCCATCTAATCCCGGGGGGGTCATAGAAGACCACTACGGAAATTTCAGGAAACGGGTAGCAGCGTTTACCTGGATACAAATAAAACCTACTGCGGTCACCAACCCACCAAGCGTGGTCACTAAGACAAACCCCAAATGACAACTGTCATTGGGCTTAAGTCCAGCAGTGGACGTTGAGAGGCTGATAATGATACACATACTGATTCCGAAACGAGAACGAGAAGAGAGGTAGGGCATAGCGAATCTTCGCTCAAATTGAGCCGCCCTTCCGGGAAAGGACCTCCACCCTATATGTAGAATACCGCAGTCAAATGACCTCTGGGTCGTGTTTCTGTCGGTGAGTAGGGTTTCCGGAGCTCATGGGTGGTTAGGGTTGGGCCGGCATGGCGGTGGCAACTGACAGGTAACTGACCAGTGACTTGCCAGTTGTCACAGCGGCTTGGGCTTCTCTTTCGCTTTCCATCGGCGTAGGGAAGCCATTATGTCGAGCCACTATAAAAAAAAAAGAAGTCACTTAGCGCACACAAGGCCTTCCTATCCTTGATACATACCTATGGGCGTCCTTATTACAATTTTGTCTCGGACTCATTCAATATCCGAAGACGCCTTGGATTTCCCCCGGGGCGCGAGTTTGCTCCATTCAGTAAACATCGACACTAAATTTGCCTCCCTTAAATATTGCTACCGACAGCTATGAGTGTTCTTTGAAGAAGTTTGGCTAGATAATCTATCTCCATGAAAAAGTAAATATTTTCTGTTTTTTAAAGCGTGAGTGTGCTTGTAAGTGTTTTATTATTTACTAGCTCGTTGCTGCGACTTCATTTGCTTTTGATAGTAATGATCCACCTCCACATTCATAGTGTGAACGGCTGAACTATGGAACTCTTTACCGAAGTCCGAGTTACCAGAAAGATAAAATCTTTATGATAAATCAGCAAAAATGCTCACCAGGCGCAATTTTCAAATTTTGTATAGCCCAGATGGCTTACAGTGTTTCTGTAAAATTATTAATAGCGTTTCCCAGATTTACTAACTACAAAACAAATAAATTTCATTCAAATCCGCCCAGTAGTTTCGCCTATTAGTGGAACAGATAAACAGACGAGCTTTCTTTGTTACTAATTCTTGCTCTATTACTTTCCCTTACCCCCTGAATATTAAAAAAAAATCGATTGCGGACACACTTTTATTACTGTTTTAATGCATCTAATTATTGAAACAAAAGGATTAAGGTTGGTTTAAATAAACAAATAAATATTTGGGATGTAAATTATGCAAAAAGTTGGTTATTGTAGGCAAAGTCGATCACTGAAATAGATCCTGCCGTGGGCTGCTGAATAATCACGGTTTGAGCAAAAATAGTTTTTAAATCGAATTTTCATTAAAAAATTTAAACTTCACAAAAGGTCTATGAATCATTTTGTAATTAATACTCTTTTGATCGTATTTCGTTTTCACTCAAAATTTTCATCATTCAAATTTGAAAATTCAACAAGGTCCTTTTTATACATTTTCCCTGGAAATATTGACAATGATGGTCTCTCTCCCGATTTCCCCCGGGCACACCTGCCGCCGTATCACAGATCTGTCAGATACCCCTAATGGACCGGTATCCGGAGGATGTAACGCGTGACTTAGCCTAGGAGATAATTAATTAGGCGAAGAGCGTTTGCGTGTAACGGATCATCTTAGTGCTAATGCGTTGATTTAAGAGCGCAAGGGACGCTACGGCCTTCGTTTTAAATAGAATAGTGTCCTTAGAGCTACGAAGCGAGGGAGGGTCGCTAGAGGCTAATAATGGTGTCGTAAATGTACTACGAGTAAAAGCTTAAGAAACTATTCATTGGGACCGAAGTTGACGCTTTTCGTCAATGTGAAATGGATTTAGATAAGATAGGTACGATATGACCGAGAGGAGCTGATGGCAACCGAGCATTGCTGAAGATAGCCGAGCGGACTGAAGGCAGCCGACATCAGCCGACGGTGACCGAGGGGAGCCGATGGCAACCGAGCATTGCTGAAGGATTTAATTGTTTGTTTTTTATTTGATTTGAATGGGCTCTAAAACTATTTGACCGATTTAAATAATTATTGCACTATTGGAAAGCTTCACTATTTCCGGTGTACATAGGTTTTCTTAATTTTTTAAAAACTCCAACAATGTCATGGTGTGAAAATATTACCAAAAATATTTATTACATCGCGTGCGCTGCGAAATCTATTGAATATAGAGCAAAATAATGACTTTGTAGAAAATATAATCTACAAAAATGCCGCCACAGAACATGTATAACTGTTACAGCCACGTTGCAATAATCTTAAATACACGAAGCAAATCGAGGGCGGGTCGCTAGTATTAGATAACATCACATAATATTAAATTGATCCGATCTCAAAGTAAGTTAGCAAATAAGTAATTAAGTTTTAGCACGGTATTATGGAAACAGGAACAACTAAGTGCCACAAATGTGTAGATACTCGAAACACAGCATTAACAGCCAAACACTGAACAAACACAAATGTTCATTACATGAATGTTTTGTCCCGGGGATTCGTACCACAAGATCCTGAAGGAGGAAATTATAGTTATTATCCCGGTTAGTTATTAAGCTTATTCGGTAGCCCTTAAAGCCTTGAATTGATATACCTACATCAATACATACAATAAAGCTTAAAAGGTATGTCTGTACATTGAATATTTTTAGAAAAGATGTTAAGAGGGAAGGCGTATGTAACAGAGTTAGAATCAAAATAAAATAAACAAATAAATGAAAAATTCTATCTGTCCTTTTATATCCGCTTATCTCCGAAGCTACTGGATAGATTTGAATAAAACTTCTTTGGTTTTGTAGCAAATGGTTGTGAGGATGTTTTAAAAGGGTAGGGAGCGCGCGTGATATAGCGTCCACATTCTGCGGCAATGGGGATGTAAGGGAGCGACCTATCACCTTCTCACTCCACGCCATCCTCACCTGCCCATGGTGCATCCTGCCGAACAACAAACGAGTCTCTGGCAAACCGACTGGTGGCGGTAAAACCACCACGATAGAAGGCGTAGCTAAATATCACAGGCCGATGACGGGCAGCAGCGTCACCGGAGCAAGAAGCTACGCCCTGCGATCGCCAACCCGCCTGCCCAGCATGGCGATTATGGGTATATTCTCCAGATGTTCGCCCTAAGTGGCAAACAACTGGAGAGGCCTATGTCCACCAGTGGACTGCAAAAGGCTGATGATGATGATGATGATGATTCTGCGGCAACCGCTTAACATCAAGCGCGTAGGTAACGCGTCGGCTTGTCGCGACCTTAGGGATATAAAAAGAACAGATAAGGCTGAATAATATATAACAAAATGATCTAGAACTAACACAACAGATTAGAAACTAGATAAACTAGAAAAGATGAAAAAGGCACATAGCAGAAATTGTATTGTGCACTGATTAAAAAAATCAAACACCTGAAACATTTATTGTTCTTAGAGGTCGTATCGTACTACCAGAGTGCGGATTTTTTTTTTATCATAAGGTCCAAACAAATGAAGTTCCTACTCTACTACTTACTACCAGCTAGTACACATTTATATTTGTCTTGGTACATTTGGTTGTTAGTCTTCCAAATAGGTAAATAAATAAGCAATGTGGTGTTCTTCAATGTAGATACATAAGTATTCTCAAGCGGGTTTATACGAAAAACGAAGCATACCTATGTAACATCTCTAGGGCTCTTTTTTCGCGTTACCATTAAACAAAATGGAGCCAGTATATTATGTTACATATAAAAAATAGATGTGCGAACACTCGTAATGCCCAGGATCGCATTTATTATGGAGTGCGTATGTACATGTTGCCACGTGACCACAGTCCACTCGGCGGCGGTCTGAGAACATATCTATGTATACATGTATAGTCCCTTTTTCGAAACTTACGTTGTCACATACGCTTGCCTTTTTTATTGTAGGTCAGCTATGCTTCGACTCCATGAAAAACGAATGAAACGCCGAATCGTTGCGGCAACTGTTAAGTAACTAGATCAATTAGTAGGGTCCTTCAAAGAGCTTGTGAAGAGCTGTTCGAAAGGCCGGCAACGTGCGTGTGATACCCCTGGTGTTGCGTCCATAGGCTGCGGTAACCGCTTAACATCAGGCGGGCCGTGAGCTTGATTCTCACATTAGTGGTATAAAAAAAAATACTTTCCATTTGCCACCGTCATGTTTGGGCTGTAAGATTAACTGATTAGGTAACACAGCCTGGCGACATCCCGGCGCGTGATAGAAGGCTGAACAGAGGCCCAAGTCGTTGCAAAGCTGGAGTAATCAAATTACTTGACTGTTGTCACCATCAAGGTTGGACTGTTAGATTATAATGGTTATACACCGACTTATACAAGGCACTTTGCGGGTGTATCACCGAGTATACGGTGGGGTAAGCCTTACTAAACTAAGGACGACAAGAATCACATTAATAAAAAACCATCATCATCATCACCCAAGCGGGTTGGCACTAGGAGGGCGTAGCTCCTCGCTCCAGTGATGCTGCTGCCCTTCAACGGCCTGTTGTGTTTAGCTACACCTTCAATCGTGATCGTTATACCGCCACCAGGCGGTTGCCAGAGCTTCGTTTATCATTCGGCAGAATGCACCACGGGCAGGTGAGGGTGACTTGCAGCGAAAAGATGATATTTCACTCCCTTTTTTTATAAGATTAGCTTTCAGGATGACCTCACTCCACCTGATGGTAAGCGGTAAGCTTACACCATCTTTCTTATTTGAACATTTAGTTTTTCGTAACTTAAAATCTCCACTACCCTCAAGGGCCAGGGGTACCTTTGCCGTCACCGGCAACATAAGAACGGCACTTGATTCCCGAGCCAAGGAGGCGTAAGTAGGACGGAGAGCGCGACGGGAACGCAAGAGGCGCAGACGTGACGCTTGTTTACTCACTGGGCTTATTTCTTAAGCTTGTGAAGGATAATTAGCAGACTATTTTTAGGTTAATCAGTCTTAAAATTAGACTTAATCACCCAATTTTGCTTGCGAACAGATAGGTCTGTACACTTAAAGTAGAAAACAACGTATTATATTTATAGTAAAACATTTTATCAATCACAATGGCTTAAACCAAATAAATTGTAGACAATTAATTAACAGAAACCACGCGACAGTTGTTATGCATTACATTAGATAGATAGATATTCTTTATTTGCACACCTAACAGATGACTTAAA
This sequence comes from Conogethes punctiferalis, assembly GCA_031163375.1. NCBI lineage: Eukaryota > Metazoa > Arthropoda > Insecta > Lepidoptera > Crambidae > Conogethes > Conogethes punctiferalis. The sequence continues at coordinate 223,590 of CM062096.1, read as the reverse complement.
ACTAGGTACAATGACAACTTGACGTACAAATAAGGCGGCCTTATCGCTTTCAGCAATCTTTTCCAGACAACCTTTGGAAAGACATTTACGTTATGTTCGATAACAATGCCACATAGCCAAAGCTACAAGCTGTTTCTCATTCTATCAGTATCCTACCGTCGCTGTGCTAGTATAAAAAAATTAAGTAAATAAATTAATTACATATTATAACAAATACAAATGTTCATCAACGAATGTGTATTGAACTCACGATCCTTGATTCAGAAGGGAGATTCCAATTGGGCCATCGAGCCAGTCATACATAGATCTATTCTACTCTATTCTTAGTTAAGTGCTGTCTGTAATTCATGGTCGAAGCGATCACCTTAATAAGGCCAGTATCCCTAAATTTGAGCGTAACCTCTATCAAATTAAGTGCGATTTGAGAGTTCAGGCCATTTTCGCCTTAATGGCCCATTAAAATAGACGTCAGGATGGATCCACTGGGCTGGGTAACGAGGAGCTCAATATTTAATGCACGATTGATTGGGGGATGCACCGTAGCTCACACCTATACGAATAATATAGTAGGGTATTTGACTAGGTTTGATGTTTTATTGCCAGGAGAAAGATACTTTATTGCTAGAAGAAAGAATCCATAAATGATAACCTATTTGAGAAACTGCGACTAAAATTTCTTTGTTGCAAAACAAAAGCTAGTCGAATAAAATTGTTGTGTTGTTTGTTTATGTCACAAATCTGTCTGTATATACAATTGACTATACTTACTCGTAGTTGTGGTAATTTTTACATTTGCGGCAACGGGGAAGCTACGCCCTGCGATCGCCAACCCGCCTGCCCAGAGTGGCTACTTTGGGTAAAGCCTCGAACAACTGCAGAGGCCTAGTCTATCAGTGGACAGATAATGGTTGTTGATGATACTTTACATTGGCTAAAGAGGTGAACAGTGAACGCTTGGTCTCTCTCTAGTCGTCTAAAATACCGTCCTATTTGGTCATTGTGGCGATCAAGGTGGCGAACATTAGGATAGGCCTATGTCCAGCAGTGGACTGACACGGGCTGATGGTGATGATGATGATGGTCACTGTAACCTAAATTACACACGAATGATATAAAGATATTTTTAAATTTCAATTATACATACACTTCCTGTCGATATAATAACAATGTTGTCAACAAGTAAATAAATAGTTTTCGTAAATAATCGCCAACCCTACATAAGTTCTCGGTCACCGGCTAAGTGAAGTGCGAAGTATGGGCACATTTGCTTCAACTGGATGAGTTTCTATCAAAAGCGAGAGAATCTTTTTGTTTTGCCCCGGAGATGCCTGTAGGCGCCTTAAGAGATTCAGTCAATAAGAACGTGAAGGGGTAACGACCTGATATACTTAACCCTTCAAGTTCTAGGCTTAGGCAAATATTACTAGGCTTGTTTGCCCCCATATAAAAATATACAAAAGGTCTAGTTAATATAATATAATTCACTGCAACGATCTGGTCAAAAACTAAGTTTTTCATTACTATACCAAGTAACCAAATGATTACTGTGTTATAAAACATTCAAACCCCAAAATTCGTAAAATTTATTTGTTAAATAGACTGGCGGAGATATTAACAATGCCTATTTCCACTCGGATTCGGAAACTTTGAATGAATCTCATTCAAATTTAATTAGTTATACTAGACTAATTTCCAATATGAATGAACGAGCAAAGAAGTTTCTAGTGTATAGTCCCGCAGGAACGGTGGTGCGGTTATGACCATTATCGCCGTAGTAGTCCAGGAACCAGATTTTAAGGAAGATGATGCTGAAATGCGTCCCATGATGGTCGCCATATTTTAAAGTGTCTGTGTTCCTTACCTTCATACCTTCATCATTATTATCAAAGTTTTATAAAATGATCAAATATACACCTACTTACTAATGGTCTCATTCAAATCATTTGCACGCTCCGTAGACATAACAAAGAAATCTACTTTAATCTTAGCACCAAAGATACCTACACAAATCTCTCACTTTTCGCACATAAATCGAAGAGCGTTTTCTTCGAATCACAGAAAATGAACTTGATTTTTAAAATGTTTTATCTCAAAAGTCAAGAGGAACAGTTCGTTAAGTAACACAATAAGACTCAACTAGGATCAGTGGATCTAGACTGGATTCGCGGTGAGCCTCGCAAATCAGTTAAATAAACGAGGCTAGATGGAAATAATGGGGGACGCGAACAATGGGACCTCCACTGATAAGAGGCAACGTATTATAGAGAGTGGTCTTAAAGTTCAAAACAATAAAAGAACTACAAAGTTTGGGCGATAGGGGAAATGCAATAGATTTTTTCTTACGAAGATCGTTGATGCGATATGGTTGAGTGAAGCGATGGCTGGTACACATACACGTAATATACGTTATACTTGGGACCAGTTCACAAGTGTGTACCTTTGGAAACTGGTCTATGTACTCCTGGAGACTACTCTACTACTGGCCTTGTATCTGTTAATGTAAATCGCTTCGCTCGCGACTTTATATGTGAAATGATAAGATCCCTAAAAATTAAAACATATTCAATGTGTTTATCTGGTGTAATGAGCTATACTCATGCTGTAAAGTTACATTAAAAAAAGTTTTCGCGTGAAAGAGTAACAAACACCCATCCCTCCGTCCATCTAAAGTTTTGCACTTACAATCATGGTAGTATAGTGGTAAATCTAAGACCAACCCACTTATTCAGAACAGTTTATATTCGATTTCGGTATCTATGTTTATCAAACTGTTTCGGTTAGAAAAGCATGAAATAGCGCATACCATGGGGCAGGTGTGTATCGTCTACCGCAATTAAATTTATTACTCGATCCAAATACTACTAATAAGTCCATCTCTCAATAAAAAAAACTATTTCGAGTAACCCCACCATTAAAAAAAGGCAGGGAAACACGTAATTTCCATACTTTCGAAGCCGACAGACACGGCAGCCTGTTGCCCGGTCGTAAATGCGATCTCAACTCGTACATTTTACAGCTTTTTTACGTTTCCCAGCTCCGAATAGGTAATTTAACTGATAAGTGGCTCCTTTCATAGACATTCATACAAAAATGTAAATAGAACCGTACTTACGCACTCTTTCCTGACCCAATTTCGTTCACTGCAGCCAAAGGTACAAGCCAAGTACGCAGCAACTATAATTATGTATGCGCAATCACAGGTGAACTCTCTTTCCGATCTTTATACTCTCCTAGTGTAATTTCGGCTACAGGGGTCGATTTCTAAGAAGATAGGCAAGAACGTAGGACATATCAAAGACTCGGGATTCGAACCCGACCCCCTCTTCTGTGCTTGGACGTGAGTTGTATTTAGGTATATACTTTATTGCGGTACCTTCTTTATTCTGATACTTAAAACCACAGTTCACAGAAAAAACAACTGAGATGATAACACTAGTTCTTTTAGTTACAGTTACTTTGGCATCGGAGCAATATTATGATGATGTTTAACATTCATTTAAATTCAATTTGATTGCTGTCTTTCACCTGAAATCTTAGATGCCTTATGTACTTACTCAGTTTACTTCACTAGCCACTGTGCATTGTAGGTAGAAGGCAAAACTTTTTCAAAAGGCATCATTGTAACCAATTATTCCACTCAGGCAGTTTATTGGCGGAAAATTAATCGAGAATTCATGCAAATCTCAAACCGCGTCGCAGCGCACATTCTTGAACAATAAATCGCATTAATGGCTTGAATCTTAAATTTTCAATAAGTCAATTAATATATTATGCAAAATGTACGTACATTTGCATCCCCGGCGTAGTCTTTGTAAGCTTTTAACGACTAATGTTTTTGTATGGACTACATTTGTGTAAATATCCAGTGTGAACTTCTTAGCCGCGTTCCTTCTTCCCCAAGAGACCCCTATAAATCTTTCGGTGTTCAAGGCAAGAGAGAGGTTTTTGTTCGGTGTGCGCACTCCATCGTAGGCTTAAACATCGCTTAACATCGGGCGAGTTGCGGTTAAGCGCTAACTCAACTGTCACGAATTCGGGTTCCTTACCGGCTACTTCTTGGGTAGTACATTACATTTAGTACAGGGGTAGATAATTTGAAAGTATATTTTTTATACAAACATGTCTTTTTTTGTTTCTACAGGGAAGAAGAGTAAGCGGCCGGTCTGATGTTATACGATAGCCGCTGCCTATGGACATGAGCATTATAGGTGACAGTCATGCCGCTGCCTACCGTGAGTGCTCTTTTAACTATATTTTTTTCACAGTGTAGCGACCTCCTCTTACATGCATACATATTTCTAACTTATTCCTACTTACATCTACCCGTCCAATTCAATGCGTTAAGAGAGGTAGGCCATAGCGAATCTTCGCTCGAATTGAGCTGCCCGTCCGGGGAAGGACCTCCACCCTATAGATAACCGCAGCCAAATGACCTCCAGGTCGTGTTTCTGCTGGTGAATAGGGTCTCCGGAGCTCGTGCGGGGTTAGGGTTGGGCCGGCATGGCAGTGGCAACTGACAGGTAACTAAACAGTTATTTGCCTGTTCTCACAGCGACTTGGGCTTCTCTTTCGCTTTCCATCGGGCGTAGGGAAGCCATTATGTCGAGCTACTATAAAAAAAACATACATAAAGTCACGCCTTTCTCCCATAGGGGTAGGCAGAGACCACGTTCTTCCATTTGCTACGATCCAGGCACACAACTTTTGCTTCGTCCGACTACCTCTTGCCTGATAGAAAGCGAAAGAGTCAGCGGGGCTAGTTACAAATGCGTCCGGAGATGTCTCTCAAGAGAAATCTTTCTGCGATATCCGATTTAAGCGTGTGAGAAGCAACTTGTGGGCCAGCATGGCTGCGGCAACGGACTGGAAACAGAAATTTTCCACTTGTGCTTCCTTTCTTTGCTTTCCATCAGGTGAAAGGGAGCCACGAACGTTACAGTTCTCAGAGAAATCTTTCAAAGAGCTGTTAAGCTGGCGATACATTGGCAATTAGTTACTTGCCAGTTGTCACAGCGACTTGGGCTTCTCTTTCGCTTTCCATCAGGCGTAGGGAAGTCATTATGTCGAGCTACTTTTAAAAAAATCGAATATTGAAATGTGAATGTTTCCATTCGGATTTCTCGTTACCGAGACAGATCTTTCATAGATATAACGTTAAAAAAAACTCACCAAACAACAGCAGTAGCAGATCGCTCAACGCCAAACTGAACAGGTAGTAATTAGTAGCGGTGTGCATGGCTGGGTGGCGGACTATCACCACGCAGACGGCCACGTTGCCGGCCACGCCCGTCAGGAAGATGACCAGCAGCACCGCGGATATGGGGACGATCTCCTGCAGCGGCAGCCGGCGGGGACCCATCATCATCAGCAGCATCTCCTCCTCGCTGCAGTCGAAGGAACTGAGGTTGGAGCAGCGCTGGTAGAACTGTTCGTTCGTCTCGTTCGGACGGAGGAAATCGTGCTCCATTTTGGATGTTAACTGTTCTCGTTAAGATATGAAATCACTTTTGGATTTGCGTACGCATAGTATTTTTTGTCACATAGTCAGAGAAACAAAATTTATGTTTCTTTATATATGCATGTATTAGTTACCGCGAAAACTGTTGAAACTTTTTTCAGTTCAAAAAAGCTGACCAACTTTCGTTATTGAAAATCGAAAATAACCAATGTTACAGTCTGTCGAATCTAAATCACTCAACTGTCAATCGCTTGCAACAAGTGTTCCATTCGGCTGCCAAAAGAATCACAAAGCGTCTTAATCACACAAATTGTCAATATCCTGCAACTTGTCAAGTGAAAAGAATCACAAAGTTAAGAAACCCGCTTCTAAACCACTCAACAAGTCAATTTATCACAACTATTCATACACCGATTAGCAATTTTCAAGCAATTTCTAGTATTTAATACTAGTTAAAAAGACTTCGACTACGAGATTTCGTAGTCGTAAGAAGTTGTCAACAGCTACGGCGTAGCGGGCGCCCACGACCGGCGCGCTCCGTAGCAGGACCGCACTGACAGAGACGCTTATTTACATCGAGTTATGTTGCGTTTCGTTTGATACATTTCAGCGGATGCCAATTCTCATAGGGTTTGAGCAGACAGCGTGAGATGTGTGAGCACGCTAGCTAGCCAAATTGGTTTACACGATAAATACAGACAAAATAACCCACTAAAAGTTCCACGATGATATTATCATGCTATGTGTATATGTTCGACTGGCTCCGTCGTCATTTGGTAGTGACCCGTGCCTTCTAAGCCAAGGGTCGTGGGTTCGATTCCCACCCGGGACAAATTCGTGTGATGAACACTTGTGTTTATTCCGTGTCTGGGTGTTTATGTTTGTATTTAAGTATTTATTTGTGGTACCTTCGTTGTTCTGATACCCATAACACAAATGCTTCAGCTACTTACTTTGGGATCGGAGCAATGTATGTGATGTTGTCTGATATTTATTTATTTATCATTTTATTTATGTAGGAAATTAATCAGACAGTTTGTACCGGTTTAACCCGGGTGGAAATCTGACTCTCGTGGGTTTTCCCCCTTGGTGGTGAGATGGACAAGGGAAACCCTCTTTGGTTCAAAACAGGGGTCACTAGCAAATGGACCACTAGGCCTATCAAATTGTGAATAGGCGTTTTTTTACTTATATCACATTTAGCGCCGTGCTTATCCTTTTTTTACTCAAATAATTATATTTATAGTGTCTAGAATTCCGGGAGTTAAAGGGTTAAACGTAGGATGTTAATATAACTTTGAAACTTTCGGTACGTAGACGGGTCCGTCTGTTTATCATATGTACGTATTTGAGTAGCGTACGTGCTCCCATATAATGTGATGCCGACTGTACCTACTCACAAATATTACAATCTAGAGCCACTCAGGGCTGATTACGCCCCGAATGATGGGACATTATGATGTATCTTCGAGTTTACATGACATTTACATAATGGGCCTGTCTTGTATGGATAAAATTATTTATGACAGTCTTCGGTACTTAATCAATGATTAAACCATCCATGTATCAAGGACTAGCTGTGCTCGCGACTTCGTCCGCGTGGAATAGTTATTTTCCCCCCCGTTTTTTTACATTTTCCATTATTTCTTCGCTTCTAATAGCTGCAGCGTGATGTTATATAGCCTAAAGCCTTCCTCGATAAATGGTCTATTCAACACAAAAAGAATTTTTCAATTCGGACCAGTAGTTCCTGAGATTAGCGCGTTCAAACAAACAAACAAACGAACAAACTCTTCAGCTTTATAATATTAGTTAAGATAGGCGGCTTTGTGTGCTCGCTATTGCTATAGGGAAAATCATTATTCATGTAGATTTGAATCAACTACACTGATAAAAGGTCAATGTAAATGAACAACTATTCTACCATTGGGTTCTCAAGTTACCTCAATCGGAAGCCCTGGCGAGGAACCTAATAGGCATCATTCATTCATCGCTAATTTGGTTCACAGTAAAAATTAAGTACAATCAATTTTATGTTAATTCCTCTAAATTTGTACGAAGCAATATTATGGTCTTTTGTCCTTCAGAGATAACTCTCCACGTCTTAGTTATTATTTTTTGGTATACATGACATTATATTTTTAACTAGCTGTGCCGGCGGCGTCGCACGCGTGGATATCGGGTTTAAAAAATAACGGACACTCATAAAATGGTACACAAATTTTAAGTTAGACTTCTAGCAATACATTGGTGAAAACCGCATTTGATTCCATGCCGTAGTTTTTTCGTGATGCGCGATCACACATGCAGATAAAAAATTCTCCCATTTTCCCAACGCTTCCTGTCACTGCTCTGCTCCTATTGGTTGTAGCGTGATGAAAAGTATATTATAACCTGCCCAGGAGTATGAAGAATAATCGTACTAAGTTTCGTTAAAATCTGTCCAGTAGTTTTTTTTTCTATAGCGAACATACAGACAAAAATTTTACTGATTGCATTTTTGGTATCAGTATCGATCACTAATCACCCCCGGATAGTTATTTTGAAAAAATATTTCATGTACAGAATTGACCTCTCTACAGATCTATATATATAAAAGGAGAAACTGACTGACTGACTGACTGACTGACTGACTGACTGACTGACTGACTGACTGACATATCAACGCACAGCCCAAACGGCTAAACGTAGGCACTTGAAATTTGGAAGGGACGTAGCTTAGGTACCGTAGGGGTGCACTAAGAAAGGAATTCCCGAAATTCCCACGGGAACGGGAATTAGCGGGAAAATCCTTTTGTATGAAAAATCTAAACCGCTTAAGTTAGACGCTTGAAATTTGGCATGCAGGTACCTTAGTAAATATAAAGTTTAGTAATGGCTGTATTTTGAGAAATTCCCACGGGAACGGGAGTTAGCGGGAAAAAACTTTTGTATGTATAAATTTAAACACGCGGACGAAGTCGCGGGCAAAAGCTAGTTTATTATAAGTATAGATAGTATAGTATAGGTATCGCTAGACGCCTTGACCCCATCGCGCCTGATGTTAAGCGACGTTAGAACCTACCGAAATTTATGTTATCTGATATTAGTAACGGGAAATTTTTCACTATAAGTAAACATTAGGAGCGATTCTCATCATGTAAGACATAGGAGAATCCCTATTTTCTTTCAAAAGAAAAGCACGCATAAGTACCTTCTAAGAGTTTGTTGTTAAGCGACTGAGTAAACACTTAGACGCTCCGTCGCTGACACCGCGTCGGGCCGCGAGCACGTGTGCAGACGCCTTAAGAGCCCATCAAGATCGCATGCGAACAAGTGTATTGTCTCTGAAACGGCTGAACCAGGCACTGGTATCGAAATCTTTAACGATTTTTAAAAAGGAAGGAATAGGACACTAATAAGATAGAGTTTTGGGTTCGAACCCCGGTTGGACTTAGCAATGACATGTGATGTGATTGATTTGCAACCATTGGCGCGGTCAATCCGATGATGGGTGACCAAAATTTGACACCGATTTCCTCCGTGCTTCGGAAGGCACGTTAAGCTGTTGGTCCCGGGTGCTATCTTTACCAACTCAAATAGCAGTCGTCACATCATATCAGAGATGATGATAACTCTGACGCCTAAACTGGGAATGGGTATAGCTTACCCTAAGTGTTGCGGAGGTCTGATGGCAGTCGCTCTGTGTAAAAGATTAGCCCTCGCCAAATCTCTCAGTTTGGGAAGCCGACCCTGAGACAATCGGGAAATAGGCTAAGATGATGATGATGTGATGTGATTGATTTGGTTTTTTGTCAGTTGCAGCCGTGGCTTTGGCCTCTATTTCGCTATCCATTATGCAAGGGGAATCCACTACACTGGTCTACTATTAAAAAATCAGGCATCACACTTGCTCGTTTGCCGCCACTTGCATAAAAAAATAAACTCTTCTTTCGGACGGCGCCTACGGCAAATTGATCGTTCAAGTGTAATAATAACGATACAGATTAGTGCATTACATTAATGAGTGCGAGAACAGACCATTACAGTGCGAGCGTGAGGGCTCCCTCACGCTCGCACTGTAATAAAAAATAAAATTAAACGCTCGTTTTAAGCTCGACTTACTCGTAGGTGTGTGAATGACTGGCGGTCTGCCGCAGGCCATCTTCTGGTTGGTCCTTTTGTGCGCCAGTCTTTCTAGTCATGTTATTAGATAAGATTATATGATTACGCTACCGCATTAGATTGTATTTCTGTAATGATTATGTAATTCCGCTTAGCTTGTATAATTGACACTTAATTGCCTGACTAGTTTATTTATTTATTGTTTATGATTTGTATGTATATTATCTATCTATAATATGTATATATATGTCTATATATGTATGTATATGTGTATGTAATGTTTATAATTTAAGTAATATTTTAAGTACATGGTATATATTTGTCTATTTATGTACGATATGTATATGTCTCTTATATGTTTAAGTATATTATACTTACTTTATTTAGCATATTTCCATATATTAGTTTTTTATATAAATAATGTATTTTCTTTTATTGTGTTTCCATTTGTACACTCACCGCACAACAAATCTGCTCTCTGCATGACCCAAGGGTTGACTGGTAGAGAATGCTCCTAGCATTAAGTTCGCCTTTTGTACCATTTTGTGCAATAAAGTTTAAATAAATAAATAAATAATTGATGTTGAAAATATAAATAAATAAATGTTAATACAATGATGCGGCTAACCACGCCGTAAGTGGAGAAGATGCGGCGCACCGCATCTTCTAACCAGAGAGGTTGACGGCTGGCCGCAAATCAGTGCGTTGTTATCATGCGGTTTCATCTAAAAATTTAATCGCGGCCAGACTATTACATTCATCGGTCCTTTAAACGAAGCGTGAAGAAGCATCTTGCAGGCCAACATGGCTGTGATGACTAACTGGAAACCATGGTTTCCCGCCCGTTGTCAGAGCGGCTTGGGCTTCCTTTCCTGCTTTCCATCAGGCGGAGGGAAGCCACTATGCTGAGTCCCCCCCTACTTTATTAACTCTCTCACAACGAGGTTTTGATTTCCAAATCACAAAAATACTGTGCTTGTACAATCCGAGAAGGTAGGCACTAAACTTCTCAGCGACTTTCGCCACGTTCAAATGAGATGATTTATTTCTGCAATAACGGTTGATTTACTCGTAATTCTTTGCAGCTCAGACTTTCACCCTATCAGCAACTTTTCTGCGTCAATGACCTTGAAATAAATGCCGTAAAAACTCAACATTTGCTTTATTATTAATGTGAATTCGGTGCCAGACCATTCTTTCAATCTAAAACTACGAGTAATACTTACTGCATTTGTGAAATAATGTGTTTCAAATTGGCATTATCGATAGAAATTGTTTGCCGTTTGATCTAAAACTAACTTTGTAAAAAGGAAATTGAAAATATCCACTATTTGCGTTACCGTAGCTAAATCGATGACGGTCAGTAGCGTCACTGAAGAGATAAGATACGTAAGAGGTAAGAGCGTGAATGGATCTGTTGGAAGGGGAATACCTAGAAGGACATTCCATGACCAAATAGAAAGTGTCCTAAAAAAGGTAAAATACTCAGTACCCTAAACCGACGAGCATGTATGAAGAGATTGATGAATGTGGACGAAGCAAAAGTTGTTTGTCAGGATCGTAGCAAATGGAAGGACATGGTCTCTGCCTACCCCTCTGGGGGAAAGGCGTGACGTTATGTATGTATGTTTGCCCTAAGTGGTGAGGCCTATGTCCAGCAGTGGACTGCGATAGGCTAATGATGATGACTAGGTTTAAAATAGACACTTACAACATCATGATCATTAGCCTACCACTGCTGGACATAGGCCACCCCTAATGACAATTGTAATTTGGGGGGATTTTCCTTAGTCACCACCCTTGGCAGGCGGGTGGATGACCACAGTAGGTTGTATTGATGTTGACATGACGTCTCCTGATATTCCCTAGTCCTCTTCTACGACACCCACGGGATGAGATGGGTTGATACTATTCTAAATTCGTTACAGACAATAGGTATAAGATATATCTCTAGTTATGTAAAGAATTTGCTAAATGAATTTTAAAATTGAGACGTTGTATTTAAATATTTTTTGGACCTCACGACCGCTTCCCATCACGTGGAGTGAGGTCATCCTGAAAGCTCGTATTTTTTATTTTTTTTTATAAAAAGGAGCATTCAGGATGATCTCACTCCACCTGATGGTAAGCGGCCGTGAGGTCCAAATGTTAGGTCGACAGGCACAATAGGGCATACCTACCGCGCCTGTCGCTCTTACCCTGAAGGCCCACTGAGATGCCGTTTCACGCCCCGCCTAAAGAACCTAGGATTGTAAGAGGAAGGAAATACATGAGCTGGAAGGGCATTCCATGAGTTAATGGCACGCGGCAGGAACGAGGAACTGAACCTCTTGGTGCGCGCTACTATTGTCTGTATGGTATGCGGATGACAACGCTGTCCAGCACGTGTTGTTCGGGAGAGGAAAGGAGAGTATAAAAAAAATATGCCCTACGGGAAAGCTATTGATAATTATTAGTATATCTTTAGAAATTAGAACACGCTACTGATGCTGTTAAGTTCTGGCCTCATCGCTTATTAAGTGTACACCGCGCCCTCCATCCATCACTCCCTACCTCGCTCCTGTGGGAATGAACTCCCATATAAGGAAACTGGCCAATACATTTATTAGCGGTAATATATCGCAGTTAGTTGCCGCACCTTACAACGAATTAGCCAACTTTGGCGAAATGTTACGGTAACTTACGTATTGTGGCTTATTGGTGGCTTCAGGAAACGAGCTTTGGTTCACGGCTTTGACGAAATGATTTCGGTAAATGCAGACTTTTATGAGGGAACAGGATAGAAGAAACGAAACCGAGTTTCGTCTTAAGATATGTCACGCGGTTCTCATTCGGTGACGGATAATTCAATCTCTTTTCGTATCTGTCGCAAGAGTCAACCAAGGAAAGTCTTGAGAAGTGATTCACTCGTAACCGATGGTAAGATTTACCGGCCTGTCTTGGGACCACTCGGCGAAACACCGTGAAGTAACTTATATCTTACGGACTGCCATGTCGTTGCCGCGGTGGCAACTATCGAATGATGGATTTGGTTACCTAAATATTAACACCCAGGCATAAACATAATTTTTTTATTCATCACATGACTGTTTTACCTGGGCGGGCATCGAATCTACTACCTAGAATTCAGAAAGAAGTGTAACTGCCAAACGAGCCATCCAGCCAGTCAAAACCTCTGTTACACTTCATCGTACACTGAGTTTATCTAACTCCTGAATCGCCTTTTCCCGAAGCCCTAGAATCTAGGCCATAAGAGCTCTCATCTAATCAAGTTGGCTTAGTATTAGGAAGTTAGTCTAGAACAAGTTCCCCTATACTCGTAGAACTATCGTGAGTTCCGAGTCTTACACGAGTTTTGAATTAAATAATCTACTGTAAGATCTATTCACTCGGAAAGGTCTTTGATTAATTAACCTTCTAAGTAATTTGACAACCTGACAAAACAGATATAACATATACACACAACCATATGTCAAGCTTCTCAAATGTCTAATTAGATTCGTGGACAATAGACTCTATTCCATTGGCGTTTAGATAAAAATTGATAGGTGTAAATTTGTCAGAAAGGGGTAAGATGTTTAGTCGTCTGTACATATGTGTATAAGAACTTCCTTATCTTCTTACGTAGAACTTGGTCTCCGAGACGTTTTGAGTGTGAAATTCGTGAATAAAATGTTTTAATGCTGTAGGAAAATGTTTATTAATATAGACTAATTAGGTTCTGAACAATTTGATCTACTACTTTTCCGGGAACACTATGGACCTTTTTACAGGAGTCCGTGTTCAAAAGTGAAAGATACTTATAAGTAATCTTCAGAGTTTCAAAGTGAATCGGTTTTTGTGGGTGAGCGCACTTGATCGTGACTTTAATGTCGTACTATAAGGCGAGGTCAAGCGGTATCCATTCATAAGAAGAAAAAAAAACAAATAATTTTAGGTACGTCAAAATGTGCGTATCACAAAAATAATGTAGGTAGACAACCTCTTCCGAATCACGGGGTAAGGAAAGGAGAACCATAGGTTCCACTCATTATATGGGCACTTAACTACAGAACTTAAAATGGATCTTCGAAATGTATGTACGCCGGAAACTTTCGCGGGACGCTAGCCTTCCGTACCTGAGCTCCCTAATTTCAGTTCCCACCTTAATAAATCCATTGACATTTACAAACCGTATCAAAATTATAAATTCCATTACTGACCTGAAGAAGGAAACCATTAGAATGCTTAAATATAATTTAACCATCCCGACCCCATAGCTACAGGTCTTTTATTGCCTGCAAGCAAATCCGTTTACGGTAAGTGGATTCGCCCGCAAAGTGTTCAAAGGTTGTATTAAGAACCTTTTATTAAAAAGGTCATTTTTCCTCTCAACCCGTTCGTACTAATCTGATTTAACGCTCGAAATTGTTTTCCGAGACAAAGGGAATACTGGTGTCTATTACTTCCATGAAAATAGGTCCAAATATTATGATTTGTATATAACACTACCGAGGTATATAACAATACCGACCTATGCCTTACTTTCGTTTTACAATGGTATTTCCTGCTTAGTTTGTTTTATGTAGTAACATAACATAGTAGCCTCCTATTGCCTTATAAAAATCTAACGAGAACCAAGTCACAGCAGCAACGGGCAAGTAACCCAATCAATAAATCACAATAAATCTATCACTTGTCAGTTGCCACCGCCGTGCTGGCATAAAAATAAGCTCTGGCTATGTAGCCATATAAATAAGTGCTGGCTACATATCCAGAGCTTATTTATATGCAGTGCAGTGATTTTCAGCATCAGTTGGTACATCCCAAAGTCAGCAGTTAGCGGCTTACCCTCACCTGGTCATCATTGTCATGATAAATAAATAAATAAATATTAGGCAACATCACATACATTGCTCCGATCCCAAAGTAAGTAGCTTAAGCACTTGTGTTATGGGTATCAGAACAACGAAGGTACCACAAATAAATACTTAAATACAAATATAAACACCCAGACACGGAACAAACACAAGTGTTCATCACACGAATGTTTGTCCCGGGTGGGAATCGAACCCACGACCCTTGGTTCAGAAGGCAGGAGTCACTACCAATTGAGCCACCGAGCCAGTTAAAATGATGCATCCGTCCACTGCTTGATTTAGGAATCCCACAATGACAGCTGTCATTTGAAAGGGTTTGTCTTTGTCCCCACGTTTGGCAGGCTGATTGGTGAACGCAATAGGTTTTATTTGAAGTTGATAACCTGCTGCTACCCGGCTCCTAATCATCATCAGCCTATAGCAGTCCACTGCTGGGCATAGGCCTCTCCAGGTTCCTATTAGTTCTTTTTTTTTTTTTTTATAGTGGCTCGACATAATGGCTTCCCTACACCTGATGGAAAGCGAAAGAGAAGCCCAAGTCGCTGTGACAACGGGCAAGTAACTGGTCAGTTACCTGTCAGTTGCCACCGCCATGCCGGCCCAACCCTAACCCCCCACGAACTCCGAAAACCCTACTCACCGGCAGAAACACGACCCAGAGGTCATTTGACTGCGGTATTCTATAGGGTGGAGGTCCTTCCTCGGACGGGCGGCTCAATTCGAGCGAAGATTCGCTATGCCCTACCTCTCTTTAGTATCTTCGACGGCACCCACGGATTGAGACGAAGTGATCCTATTCTAAATCCGGAAACCACACCATCTAAACTATTATCGTGCATTATTTTCATGAAACTAAAATAAAACCAGTTGTTGCTAATTTCTGCATATTTTACAAATACTGAACTATTTAATATCAAATTTGTTTGTAGTATGTTCGATAGAAAAGTTGCTGCAGGTGGCCGCAACTTCGCTTTGGCCTGCGATCTCACAGAGGTAATTAAAAGGTCAGCGTGCTCGTGATTTGTTGAAGATTGAAATTCAGATCCAAATATAGAACTACACATGTGAGATTTTTTTTATTGGAAACGCGGGGGAGTTTAAAAGTCAATTGATGTAATTTGTATTCTGCGGGTTGAACAGGATGTCATATGGATACGAGTATAAACATTAAACAGTTAACATCACTTCTTTTTAAAATAACCTCTAGTAATGTATTATCCCTGAAGCGATGGGGTTAGATGGAATAATTACAGGCTCGGTGGCTCAATTGGTAGTGACCTCTGCCTTCTGAGCCAAGGGTCGTGGGTTCGATCCCCACACATTACAAACATTTGTGTGCATGAACATGTCTGTCTGTTTGTATTGGTCTGGGTGTTTTCTATGTTTAATATGTATTTATTTACAAAAAATGTATCTAAGTAAGTTTATCAGTTGTCTAGTACCCATAGTACAGGCTTCTGCTTAGTTTGGGGCTAGACGGCGCTGTGTGGCCCAGCGTGGCATGTCTTGGGTTATAATTAGGTTTAGAAACATATGTATACTTGATGCTTACGGTTTATTCCTGACTGAGATGCCCAATACAGTTTTGTTGTACCATAATTTGATAATACTTTGTACCTCTGCAGGGCTAACGTCTAACCCAATTTTCTCCAATCGCAGTTTGTACCTGATCACGTGACCTTTTGTTTGGCCATCTGCTTCATAGGGGATGGGAAGGCCGCAGGATGTCGATTTTTGTCCATCTACCACGTGACTAAACCCAATACCCACTTTTTCTCCCAGTATGGTCTATTGATTTCCGGGCATTGACCATGGTCAATGCCCGGAATGGTCAATGTCTGAGCACTAATAAGTTAGGACTGGAAGGGATATGCGATAACATACGAACAACAACAAAAAAATAGTTGAATTGAGAACCTCCTTTTTTTTGAAGTCGGTAAAAAAGACGCTACAACCTGTGACTCCTTTGGTGTCGCGGTGTCTATGGGCTGAAGTGCTCGCATCGCTTAGCATAAGGTGGCCTTTGGGCCCGTTTGCGTCTTCAGTCATAAAAATCCTAAGTCTTAAAGTAAACTTGCTAATATCTAAACTAATATTATAAAGCTGAAGAGTTTGTTTGTTTGTTTGAACGCGCTAATCTCAGGAACTACTGGTCCGAATTGAAAAATTCTTTTTGTGTTGAATAGACCATTTAACGAGGAAGGCTTTAGGCTATACAACATCACGCTGCAACTATTAGAAGCGAAGTAGTAATGGAAAATGTAAAGAAAACGGGGAAAAAATAACTATTCCACGCGGACGAAGTCGCGAGCACAGCTAGTATTTTTATAAAATGTCAGCCATTGTACCCCGACCGTAACAAAAGTACTTACCTAAGCGTTTACCTTCCGGTATAAAATTTGAACTTCCTCAAGTCTTAAAACAACTTATGACAATAGAGAGTTTCAAACAAATGTATTGTTTGAATGGTCCCGTTCGTACGTCTTCGTCGCGAAACACAATTAAGAAACATTGGGGAAGAAACATCTGCGGAATGCGTTAATTGAATTATTGAGTTAGCTTACAAATTGTTGTTTGTTTCCTTAAAGACCCTTTTGACCTCATGTGCTAAAATAGCTACAGTAAGGGAGCAATAATATGTATAAAAAGTCTTATTTTAGTAAATACGAAGCCTCGAGACTGTATCTCAAACATTACTTCACGTACTTATAATTCTAGACACAATAGGTTACGCGGCCTTACTAGACGGGGTAGAGATTGACTACGTAAATAAAAATAAATAAAAAACCTAAGACATGCCACGCTGTGCCATTCAGCCAAAATAAGCCAAAGCTTGTACTATGAGTACTAGAGACCTGCTAAACTTATCTGATTAGATGGCCTACTTGCTTTATGTAAAAAAATCAAAAATCAAAATCATAAATACCTTTCACATAGAATTAAAATAATCACTTATGAATCGTCAAGTAAAAAATAATGTAAAAATGTGAATAAAAGCAATTTAAAAGAAGCTACCGCCGTGTTCGGAAAGTAGATTTCTACCGAGAAGAAACTGCAAGAAACTCGTTAGTTACTCTTTTTAAATCGCCAATTGTTACATGTTTTAGTATTACAACATTTTTAAATATTTTAAAGTTAAACAATGCAAAATAAAAATTGAGTCTATACAATGCAAAGTTTACTACGAAGCAGCAGTCCAGGAGATGTCGTATAAACACTTATACATACCAAACACCCAGACCAATACAAACAGACTTGTTTTAAGACAACGTTCACTACCCGGTCCCTGAACTAAGCTGGTCGTTTAACACGTTGAGCGTCGTGGTTATCCTTTTTCACAGGAATTCCGGTAGTTAAAGGGGTCGTTTAATTATAGGAAATTTTTAAAAAGTTTGTTGAGTAGGTAGTTGCCTAAAGTGCTCATGTGCAAAGCGCCTAAAGGAAAACGGATCTGCAGCACGTGTAACCGGAATGAAATATCATATCGATTGCGCCACATTTCACTAAACGAAATCTTTGTTTACCTACACTGTAATACCCGTCTCCTCGCAACGTTGAAACCACTTGCATCCCTTCCAATACCTGTTACCAACGAAGCTTCCCTGTTTCACTCGATAAAAAGGTGGCAATGGACGATGAAATTGGAAATGAAGTTGCTTTAAAACACGTGAAAGCACACACTTTGCGGTAATTCGAGGTCGGAATGCGATTGAAAAGCTTTGAGGGAAATTTTTGCTAGCGCTGCGCAAATGTGGTCCGTTGACAAGTAAGCCTAAATGGACGTACTTTGAAAAGCTTTTCCTTTAGGATTTTATGGTTTTGACGGCTTTATTGAACCTTTGTTTTAACAACTTGGTATATGGGGGTCTCATCCTACGGCTGTGCCATCATAATTAAATCGAGTGATATTTTAATGAAATAACGCAATTAGAAAATTTTAAATCAAACCACACAAGTAATTTTTGTCATGTTTAAAATTTGTCTCTGTTACCACCAATATTCGGCGGTGACAGCGATGGGTGTCGTCATGACTACTAGTATTCTGCGGAGGCCGGGAATATGGCGTTTGGCCTCAAATGTTAATAATATTTGTATCTAAGTATTTCATAAGCGTTGTAACAAGACTGCTGCCCAACAGACTAACTTGTCCCCGTTCGAGACTATTAACCATAAGGTTGCGCTCGTATGCTCTACGTTACAGGGATTAATATGTTCGAGAGTGTTCGTTACATCGAACTGTGCACAGTGCTTAAGTTTTTATTCCAATCGATATATTTCGCCTACATACTTACATCAATCAACATTCGTACTATAAAGTACAGTAAAATATCTTACATCTGCGGAACCATTAGGCTGTGGAACTCTCGGCCGATAGTCTTCTCTTCTGCTTATAGTCCTGAGTTTTAAATAGGACGTGTGTTATTGCTTAAATTTTTAGGGGTGAGAGCCTTCCGCTCCCCCAACAGTCCGGTGATGATGATAAGGCCGCCCTGGCCATAATCGTAGTCATTTAGGGAAAAAAAAAAAAAAATATGTCGTTCGACTTAGTGTGATCGATTTTGTCATCCATCTGCTTAAGGCTCATCTGCTTAGGACGCAAGGACCTAAATGCGGCAGCGGACCAAGCGCTGAACATAACCATTATTTTAAAATCAGGTGATTATAGTTCATTCGCGTTAAGAAAATAGTGACTGACAGGTCACTGACAGGCCAGCGTTTTAATTGGCTAGTGGCCTGTCAGTGACATTATAATTTCTAGCGTTTTAATTGGCTAGAAAGAAATTATAATTTCTAGCGTTTTAATTGGCTAGTGGCCTGTCAGTGACCTGTCAGTCACTATTTTCTTAACGCGAAATGTGTGCCATGCCAGACGTTAGACATAATCATCTAATTTATTTGTTGTTGCATTCTTCCTTATCAGTCATCGTTATTGACCCAGTTCATACTTAGCCAGCCACAAACTAAACAAATGATCTTTTCTGAATACATATAGTATTCATTCATTAGTAGTTTCACTGTATCAACGATTTCCGTTACATTAAAATGTACCAGTAGTACAATACAATTTGCGAACCACTATTGACGAGGGTAGAGACGAGAAGTTCCATATGCATGCAAGACAAGCATCTCATTGTACTTAATACATTATATTAAGAACTGGCTGATTTACTAATGAAGTTTACTAACAACACGGATTCGGCTACGTTAACTAATGTGCTCGTACTCCAACCTCGTTCATCGAATGGTCACAAGAACTATCTTAAAACATAGTTGGGCTCTTCGAGTCAGGTTAAAAAAAGTCCTTGGGATTTTCTATCATGAAAATACTTTGTTAGGAATGTTCCAAGGTCGTTTCAATGTCGTGTCAACTTTGTTATTGGCTCTTTATTTTCTTAGCTAGGTCTTTGGTTAGACCAAATCAATTAGCTTTTCTAAGGCATACGCTTAAAATATAGGTACTTTAAAAAATCAGGGGCTGGTTCACTGAGCGCGCAACAAGTTCTTTAATAAATAATGAGTTAACGGCTGAATAATAGACTCGCCACTTAATCACGCACGAAGTTGGAAACTCAAACAAAACGCCGCAATATGTAATTAAGCTAGGCTTAAATTGAATATATTACTCCGTATCAAATCTAAACTACATCTTGTTACAGTAGATAAGTCATGTTCCCAGGGATGTGGCCGTATGCTTCGGCGCTACCCGTGTCCCTGCAACTTGCTGCCCACTGGCGACACAGGGGGGTTTAGTGGGTATGCCCTCCCATTTTGGGAGGTGTGAGTCCCACACACCATGCCGCCTCCCCCAGGCTGCATGCAGGTGCCTAATGCATTTCCCTCTAGAAAAAAAAAAGATAAGTCATGTTCTGGTTGTGTGTGATTTCACTGTTTTCCAAAATAAGCGGCCGCATGAGGATTGGGTGAGGTCCCAATTAAGAAAACAATATCATACAATGCATAAAACATCAAAGATGAAACATGAAAGAAAAATAATAAAATTAAGTGTGTGTGTATGTGTGCGTTTTGTGACCACAGTACGTTTTTTTGTACCCCAGTAAACGCTGCTACCCGTTTCCTGATTAGCCGTCTTCTACGACGTCCATGGAATGAGACCCATCCTATTCTAAATCCGGAAACCACACGTATAACTTTGAAAGAAAGAAAGAAAAGACCTTTATTCAGTGACTTACATAGAATAAAACAGTCACAAACACAATAAAATGTCACCGAAAGGGACAAAATGCTCAGCATAAATGTCGCGGCGACAAAAGACGCCTTTGCATCCGACTTTGTACTTACCTGTACAATATTCCATGGCCTCCGTGGCGCAATGGTTAGGGCGTTAAATCCTAATTCGCGAATTAACCGAAGGTTCTGGATTAGATCATCTGTCCTGTTAATTTAGGAAAATATTATAATAACCCCAAGACATGCCACACTGGGCCACTCATCGCCATCTAGCCCCAAACTAAGCCGAAGCTTGTACTATTTATTTATTTAAACTTTATTGCACAATAAAAAGAGTGTACAAAAGGCGGACTTAATGCCGCATAGGCATTCTCTACCAGTCAACCATTGGGCTAAGCAGAAATAAATGTAGGTAGTGTGCTGCAGAGTTCGATAAAAATTAAACAAAAAATACTTAAATAAATACATACATATTATAAAGTAAATATAATACAATATAGCTCATATTAATATAATATACACATATGTATATAAAATAATATACATATATATAAATAATAGTAAGGACGACGACAGAGTAGTGAGACGACTTCGTTACTGTTGGATACGAAAATGTTACTATGGGTACAAGACAACTGATAAACTTACTTAAATACTATTTTTTGTAAATAAATACATATTAAACATAGAAAACACCCAGACCAATACAAACAGGCATGTTCATGAACACAATAGTTTGTACTGTGCGGGAATCGAACCCACGACCCTTGGCTCAGAGGGCAGTGCTCACTACCAAATGAGCCATCGAGTTAGTTATTTCTAAATTGTCTCGAGCCTGAGTCTTTAAGTTGCACCGTTTCTACGATGAAGTGTAGGCAAAGCGCGCTGTGAGTTTTTGGAATCTTCACCAATCGCCGTGGCTTTTAGAGTAGCAATTGAGTTTACTAATAGCCAAGATTCGGAAAGTATGCAAATGAAGACATTAAAATTAGCAAATGTCGCTTTCATATGCATCTCTCCGCTAATCACCGACTGGAGGTGAACTCACATTCCTATAAGGCCCTTTCAATGTAAGAATTGTTACACAGGAATTGCAGTTTTTCTGTTGACGTGTAAGACTGCAGCCGACGTTAGGAGGTGGCAGCTAGCTGTCGACATGTTTGCTGTCGACGCGTTGCCCCTGCAACTAAGCCGACGGCTAGCTGAGCCATGTCCATCAAATGTGCCGGCAGGTCAACGTTTGCTTTTACGTGTGGACACTTTGTCGCAGGCAGTTTGACAGCTTGTACAGGACTCAGGAATAGAATAGAAACCGTTTATTAGATAAATTAATTTACCTAGATGTGTAATTTTGTCTTTGATTGTCAAACACAAAATTACACATACTAAGGACTTAAAAACTAAAACGTAAATTTCAGCCGTGCTGGTACGTATCATCATCATCCCCTTAGCGTTGTCCCGGTTTGTGTCTCTAGGACCAGAGTCCGCTTTGACCATGATCCTAGATTTATCGAGTCTGGTTATTACATTGAAGCGACTGCCATCTGACCTTCGTAACCCTCAGAAAGGGAAACCAGACAAATTTGGATCATGGTTACACATTCAGAATTAAACTGGATGTGCAGGTTTCCTCACGATGTTTTCCTTCACTGCCAAGCTAGTGGTATAATTCCGCACATAGATTTTTGCAAATCCAGAGGTGTGTGCCCCGCGCGGATCGATCCGACGACCTCACGTGTGTGAAGCGACGATCTTACCACTAGGCTACCACGGCTCTTCATACAAGGCGTGCTGGTACGGATAAAGAATATAAATCGCTGCTCCGTTACTTTCAGTGGATATCGTAACATGACCTGAGTCATGTGGGGCTTCACTCCTATTTAGCCAGAGAATACCCACTGAACCGACGATGGGCACTCCTATTTAGCCGGAGAATACTCGATACACTGACCCGATGGACTCCACCTCAGTCCAAAAGGGTCTGGATGCCCAGAGGGACTCGACACAACCCCCCACAGCGCGGTAGCTCTGTGCAAGGTGCTCATAATATGACCCCCCACTAACCCATGGTCATTCCCGACTGCGTTCGTCACCGTCCTGATCGTGTGTAAACGGCCTAAAATAACGAACTCAACCAGTTAAGTTGGTCGGAAATTTTATGTAAATTAGGTAAAACTGCCCGGAAGTTACTATACAAAGATATTAGTACGACGGGTTATAATAATCAACTTTTATTGTGCGACCCAGGTATTTTGTCTGTCGTAAAAGATAATGAGCTTCGGCGTTCCTGTGCAATTCCCTTCCTATTAATTTCGTCTAATGTAATTGGCAATGAAATCCGTGCATATCTTTTTAGAAATTGGATTTAAGAGAACTTCCAAAGATGGGGTTCACGATGATATGATTCTTCATCATCTTGCGTCCATTCCCCAATTACTGATGCAGGTGATCCTTGGTATACAGCATGTTACACAAACACAAAATGAACACAGATGTTCATCAGACGACTATCTGTCTCGGGTGGGAATGAACGACTCTTGATTCAGAAAGCAGGGGTCACCAAATCAGCTATCGATAATGTTCTTGTCTGACAGGCATTTACCTATTATGTAACTATGGTAACTACAATCATTATCATCGGTCTATTGCAGTCCACTGCAGGACATACACCTTGTCACTTTGGGCAAACATCTAGAGGTCGGTTTAAGCGTAGTTATTTAACTACCACAAGCCTATGATGGGTAACAGTATCACAGGGAGCGCGCGCCCAGCGTGGCGATCTTGGGTAAAACCTTATATTATTTTCCCAAAGTACCTAACTACAAACTGGACATGAATTCCTCCCGCATTCGCCTTAATTCAAAAGGCGTTGATGGACACTTTGACTATCCATTCTGCGCCAATAACCGAATAACTTACATGCCTATCGATCCATTGCCTCCATCTGCATAACAAAGGAACCTCTGGATCCGTCACGATCCAATGGGAATATGAAAAGTAAAAAGGGTTAATTAAAAAGTGGCGGGCTGTTTGTTCGGCCGCGACTGTCATTTGTCAAGCTAGCGGACACAGCTCAATTACACATAGATCAGCTTTGAAACTTTGTTCTTACACTTCAAAGTTCAAAGGTCGCCGAAAAAAGTTTACCACCCCTGGAGCTTTGATTAATATTGCGTCGGCGGCGATCGCCATTTTTGTTTTTGAATGTCACTCACTGATGAGATGTTGCCATTTATTAAAAATAATATTAAATCAGACAACATCACATTGTTCCTATTTAATATTCCTTGTTGTATGACAACCCGTCTGCCAAGCGTGGTGGTCTAATAGTGCAGTCAATGAAGCGAAAAATACGGGCTAACCTCCGAATTTTTTTACTGTGATCCGATTTGCATGAAATTTTGGAATTAGGCTCATCTTACCATTAACTTCAAAAGTGAAAATGATTTGAACTCCGCCACCACCATGGGGGTGGTTGCCACCCCTTCTCGGGGGTCAATGGTTGTTTTTTCAAAATAACCTCGGATATCGATTGAAGATCTAATTTTAAGCAAAAAAGTTTCTATAAAGTTTCTCGAAAAATCTAATACTTTTCAAGTTATTGGCAAATGAAAATTCGCAAATTTTTCACGATTTTCATCAGTTTTTTTCAAATATCTCCAAAAATATACGTTTTATCGAAAATTTTATAAGGAACGAAACTGTAGCAGGTAAAAAAATGAACAATTTGGTTTTTTACAAAGTATTCTAAGTGCAATATTAAGCTAGATATTAAAGATCAAAGCCGTTTTTTATTTTATCTGAAATTTCATCGATGTAGTCAATGCCATCTAGCAGCGAGCAAATGCATTTTATGCTTTCTAATCGAAAAGGGTTTTGTAGTGCTTGAAATAAGCTTTAAAATGAGCTTTATCAAAAGTCTTTTGCACGTAAAATAAGTGAGCTATATTGCAAATAAGCGGAGCATCGAATGTTTTTTCTTTTCAATCAATGGGTTTAAATAAGTGCCATTTCCACCAAAACTAAAATTAATCATATTCCGCCTAGAATTAACTTTATTATGAAGAGTTTTATAGATTGTATTAGTTTGGCTGCTTTAGGACACATAGTTTTCAAAAAAGTCACGATTAAAAAAAAATCGAGAATTTCAAATTTTTAAAAATCCCACCCCTTTTTCATAATATCTCAAAAATGACGACAGATACGTATAAAAGTGTAGGGATAAAAAATTTAGGTATTTTTCTGACAAACAATTTGGTTTTTTTGTTTTTTCTATCAAATAAAAATTGACGGAGATATGATTGTTTAAAGAGCGCGTGGCAGCGCAATCACAGCCTCCCTTAATCGTGACTTTTTTGAAAACTATGTGTCCTAAAGCAGCCAAACTAATACAATCTATAAAACTCTTCATAATAAAGTTAATTCTAGGCGGAATATGATTAATTTTAGTTTTGGTGGAAATGGCACTTATTTAAACCCATTGATTGAAAAGAAAAAACATTCGATGCTCCGCTTATTTGCAATATAGCTCACTTATTTTACGTGCAAAAGACTTTTGATAAAGCTCATTTTAAAGCTTATTTCAAGCACGACAAAACCCTTTTCGATTAGAAGGCATAAAATGCATTTGCTCGCTGCTAGATGGCATTGACTACATCGATGAAATTTCAGATAAAATAAAAAACGGCTTTGATATTTAATATCTAGCTTAATATTGCACTTAGAATACTTTGTAAAAAACCAAATTGTTCATTTTTTTACCTGCTACAGTTTCGTTCCTTATAAAATTTTCGATAAAACGTATATTTTTGGAGATATTTGAAAAAAACTGATGAAAATCGTGAAAAATTTGCGAATTTTCAATTGCCAATAACTTGAAAAGTATTAGATTTTTCGAGAAACTTTATAGAAACTTTTTTGCTTAAAATTAGATCTTCAATCGATATCCGAGGTTATTTTGAAAAAACAACCATTGACCCCCGAGAAGGGGTGGCAACCACCCCCATGGTGGTGGCGGAGTTCAAATCATTTTCACTTTTGAAGTTAATGGTAAGATGAGCCTAATTCCAAAATTTCATGCAAATCGGATCACAGTAAAAAAATTCGGACCTATAATGCTTCATTGACTGCACTATAAGGCAAATCCCACAAATGACAATTGTCATTAGGAGGCCTATGTCCAGCCGTGGAAGATGAAAAGACAATACTCTCCTCAGTCTCTACATAACCATAGGACAGGTGGACAAACCTTTTTTTGTTTGACCGGGGAGAAATGCAAGTACGCATACCCGCTGCCCGGGGGAGCAGCAGGTTATGTGGGGCTTGCTCCGCGTCGGCAGAGGTTACCCACTAAAAAACCCTGGTTGCCACTGTCTAGTGCGCCTTGGGTGACGGCAACACAGGACCTATGACTATGTCGCCGTGAAAACTTGCCACACCTGGACTAAAGTACCTTGAAGGAAATTAGGTACAAAGTATAATAATGTCTTATCTTAACATGTTTTTTTTTTCACACAAAAGCTTTTTCTACTTTTTCGTACTTCGATAACTGTCACCTCACATACATGTAGCGGCTACATGGACAAATTCGGGAATATTACGATTTGTCTACTGGGCCCCAAAATCGAAAACGATCGTTCGTTGAACGGATCGCGTACTTTGGTACCATAAATCCCGCCCATTTGTCCTTCCCATGTTTGAATATACGAACTAAAATTCGTCAAAGTCGATTTTAATTAATGTAATTCATATATATCACCGGAAAATAGCAAGAATCGTAAGTTGATCAATTTCCTAGGTAGTTGATTAACTTTCGGAAAATAACAAACGGTAGTTGAAATGTATTATTTAACGCAATGGATTTCAGTCAGTTGATAACTTACGGTAGCCTGACAGTCATTTAATAATTTACGATTTTGACACAAGTAAAATCGTCCTCAAATGAGCCAATCGTTGCTCAATGTATTATTTAACGGTGCACTATTACCCGTAACTTAATACACTGCTCCCTGATTGGTTGCCAGGATAACGCCACGTGAGCCATTGAACCAATCAACGTTCACCTCACCTTCGTTGGATGATTTTACGGCAAGACCCCGTAAAATGATCAATTTACTAAAATACATACGTTAAATAATACATTTCAACTGCCGTTTATTATTTTCCGGAAGTTAATCAACTACCTAGGAAATTGATCAACTTACGATTCTTGCTATTTTCCGGTGACATATACAAGAACACGGGAGGGACAAATGGGAAAGATTTATTTTGCAAAATTACGCGATCCGTTCATCGAACGATCGTTTTCGTTTTGGTAGTAGCTATAGTCTTTAGGCGATCGTCCGCACTTTAGACTTGGTCGACTCTAACGACACGACTAACGGATTTACTTTTAGGGAACAGCTACTGAGTACTTAATTCGTTGATAAAA
The DNA here is from genome assembly GCA_031163375.1 of Conogethes punctiferalis. Taxonomy (NCBI): domain Eukaryota; kingdom Metazoa; phylum Arthropoda; class Insecta; order Lepidoptera; family Crambidae; genus Conogethes; species Conogethes punctiferalis. The sequence continues at coordinate 196,550 of CM062096.1, read as the reverse complement.
AGGCAGTAACAATTTTTGGCCCGATCCGGGATTACTATGACCACTCTAAACCAAATTTTCTGCAAAACGTGACTTGACTGAAGTGTCCACCTCCCTGCGACATAAACTTGGGCAATAATTGGGCGCCACTCCGTGGGCACTTGGCACCGGAAATTAATTCGTTATCTCGCCCGCCAGCCGTCCAGGAACAAAGCCTGTCCCGAATAGGTGGGGAAAGTTAACAAGATGGAATATTTACTCAACGCGATGCAGGTCGTGTTAGGAGAATCGTTGTAGTTCTTCATATTCTTTGTTCTTCTGTTAGATTTATTCTAGAGGGAAATATATAAGACACCTTTACACAGTCTCCGGGGGAAGTCAGGGTGGTTCGTGGGACTCGCGTCTGTGTCGCCAGCTCTCCCTGAATGGAGGACACACTCATTAAACGCTATGTCGCTAGACAGACAGTATCTGGCAGAAATTCAGGTAGCGCGGAACATAAGGCCCCGTCCTTGCTCTTCTGTTAGCTTATATAACGTAGATCAAAGGTTTTCCTTACCTCCTATATAAACGAACCAGAACGAGGGTCAATAAAGTTAAACTACTTCTGTCTATGCCCTACGACGGTAAAAAAGGTGTTTATAAGCTGGGCTACTTTTAAAAAAACGTGGCCTCAGCTCTTGTATTTTGCAAACACCATGATATATACAAACCTTATGAAGGTGTACAATGTAATATATAAGTATACCTTTTAAAAAGCACTATAATTTACTGTAAAAATTCAGCAAACGCCAAAATTATTCCAACTATTTACCCAATTAAACAGACGCACTCCAAAGTGTCCCAGTAAAAAACGTCGAATAGCATCGATCAGCCGCAGAGCCATCGAAGCGTCGATCAAGTTGAAACTCGACGGACAAAGGGAGCCGATAAACGCAAATTAAATGCATTCGATACTGCTGCATATGAGGAGCGGTGTACCGACGTCGATGGCGGTGGATGGAATGAAACAAAAGCTTTTGTAACCAGTCACGGAGTAAACATTAACAAGTGGGTACTGGCTTGCGCGATGCGGAATGATTTTCCTGACCTTCTCCAGGTAGGCTTAATGAAAAAGATAGGTAGGTATAATCTATTAAAAATCTTGAGTGCATTCCTTGATATATTTTACTAGCGACCGGCCCCGGCTTCGCACAGGTGCAATGTTATATAGATATATTATACACATAAACCTTCCTCTTGAATCCCTTTATCTATTAAAAAAACCGCATCAAAATTCGTTACGTAGTGTTAAAGATATAAGCATCGCTCCCAGGCCAGCATGGATCTCCCTGTTGTATATTTTAATGTATCTAGTCTTATTCATAATTATTTGGCATCATCATCATCATCATAATCAGCCTATCGCAGTCCAGTGCTGGACATAGGCGTCTCTGGTTTCTCGCCACTTTGGACTACCATTCGGATGCTTTACCCATAATCGCCGCACTGGGCAGGCGGGTTGGCGATCGCATAGCGTGGCGATCGCAGGGCGTAGCTCCTCACTCCGGCAACGCTGCTGCCCATGATCAGCCTGTGGTGTTTAGCTACGCCATCATTTGTTGTGTGTGATTGTTATACCACCACCACCAGTCGGTTGCCAGAGCCTCGTTTGTTATTCAGCAGGATGTGAGGGGGCGACCTAAATTCTGCCTAATTTAACTTAGAGTTAGGAAAACATTACGTCTTGAAAAAAAAAGACTTAAAATTTTTTTAGGTAGTTATTTATCAAGTCCTTCATTCATTATAATGGATGATTAATGTAAATGGAAAATAATTGGTTATTTACTTTACTGTGAAAACAAGGTCAGACTTACTAATTTGACTAATAAGAAAAAGTACTAATGAAAAACGTTCTTTGTTTTCCTTTGAAAATAAATAAAATAACATTGAATTTCCGTCTGTTTACTTGACAAACAAGCCTCGTGTAACGTTGCTGACGCTTTGGATTTTATTAACTGTTTGTATATTTGCTCAAATATACCACCTACACACAATAATTAGGTTAAATAAAGTATTTAATAAACAGCTTGACGAAAGACAACAAAAATAAGAAATAGACAATGAATATGGATGTTTCAGGGTCAAAATAATTACATCATACTTAGTCCGTATTTTAGATTATAAAAATATATTGGACACGTATTTTCCTTTTTTCATATAAAAATAACAAAGATACAAGGCATCATAATTTAGGAGTGGGGGTTTTTGACGTCACTCAGTGGCGAAATAGCTACCAGTCTTTGACGTCACGCGTATTTTTAACAGGCTATATTTTTGTAATTTTTGGTCTAATCTACAAATGAAAAAATATTTCTCTGTGATTCATTTGTTAGGTTCGTTTGGTTTTTGGTGTGATGGTGGAAAAGAATAAATGTCACTGGCCCACACATATCCCATCTGTGTCAGTAAGAGTCGACTCAAGGACTTCTTGAGATTAAGTCTCTCAGTACTAGCCTGGCTGGCGAATACCGTGCACTTTTTTATATATTTAAGTGGGTAGCCCTTGATCCCATCTCGCCTGATATTAAACGACGTAAGCTGACCTGATTGGCTTCAGAACATTCGGATACTGCCGTCAAGGAAAGGTTCATGCGCCCAACCAGGGCTTCCCTTTGAGACTCTGTTTCGTCCGAACTGGCTCGCGCAGTGGATATATGTATAACTCTCTACAAACAGTGCTATCATCTGCGTACTCAAATATACCGGGCTTCATCAGATCGTTTGAGAGTTGCACTGGGAGAAATACACGTTTCGGGATCAGTCGGTGTAAAGCTATCTTGCACAGTGACTTGGGCTTTCTCTTTCGTTTTTCATCAGGCGAGAGGAAGCCACTAATCTGTACCACTATAAAAATAACATATTAATAGATACTGGAAACGAACTATCTGTTCCTGGAATACGATATTATGTTTATTTGGGTCGGTGGTTCAATGGTTTCGCTGAATTGTTTGGTAAATAAATACATTTCTGCTGTTGTGGAATCCATGATTAAAGCACGGGTACATAAAACAACATCCCGGATAGGGCCCAAATCAAATCCTTTCACATTCTGATGTTGTTGTTTAAGTTTCAAATAGTTTTGGATCCAGCAACCCAAACCGACCGGACCGGCAGACTATACTTTTGTATTTAGTTTTATTTACCTTTTATTTGAATCATTTCCGAGTTATTTCAAAACACAGATACTTTTTTATGTCGTTTATTATTTTATAGTAATTTATTGTATGTCATTAGTTGTCCAAATACCTCATCCCATCCCATGGGTGCCGTAAAAGATGAGTAAGGGAATATCAGAAAATAGTGATAATGGTAACATCGTACCTGGATAATATAAAACCTGCTACGGTAACCAATCTGCCTGCCAAGCGTGGTGACTAAGGCTGATCCCTTCAAAAGACAAAATGTCGTTGGGGGAGGCATAGCCATATGGCATAGGCACTGCCGGCGGGCAGTGGGCGTTTGCGGGTTGATGATTGACAGTAAAGGTGAGGCAGACTTAACACAGTTGGTTAATAACTGTATGCGCAAGATCTTGGGTCTTCGCTTCTGTGCGCCGGAGTGCCAACGTTGTCCACGCGTTGGGTCGTCGGTCAGGTCGCCGCACGTAGGTCGTTGCTGACGGCTGCACCATCTCCGTAATAGCTCGTCCTTGTCTCGTTATTGGATTCGGCCAGGAGGTCGTGCCGGCCGCTTATCATCTGCGGCTGGCCAGGGCAGGCAGGGATATGGCCGTATGCTTCGGCGCTACCCGTGTCCCTGCAACTTGGTGCCCACTGGCGACACAGAGGGGTTTAGTGAGTATGCCCTTCCTTTTGGGAGGTGTGAGTCCCACACACCATGCCGCCTCCCCCTGGAGACGGCATGAAGGTGCCTAATGCATTCCCCTCTTAAAAAAAAAAGGAGGTCATTGTTAATTTACATTGAATAGTTCATTTAAAGTTAAGATAAATTTAGAACAGATTGAGGTGTGTACGTGGGCACTAATTAGCTCCGGGTACAATTACATGTTGTTAGAACTTTTAATTAGCGAAAAGTCAAAAGTTGTGAGTTAGCTCGGCAACCGTCCTAGCTCGCTTCGGTACTAGTTCGAAATGTTTCAGTATTATAATTATGTCATTGTTGAAATGCTTTGATTTGTAGACAAGATTCGCCTTCCTGTTTAATTGTTTTCTCCAATATTTCAACATCAATACTGTCATGATTTTTCATATTTGTCTAATTATTGCCCTCATTATTCAGTTAATTTAAAAAAATCTGTGCTCAATTGTCCCAACCAGGGATCGAATCCGAACCTTCGTATTGGGATTTCTCGTAGTGAGACATTGAAATCGTCAAATATTCCGATTATCTAATGGTATACCGCAATCAATCTGTACAAGTCTCGTAAATGAGACACGGCTTACCGCCACTAATCCTAATTGGACAACGGCGCGGCGTACCTCATCAATGGCTGTTTATCCCGAAATTCCCGACAGATCTGAAAGTGACTCTGGAATTGCAATGATATCCCAAGATTAGGTACATCAAACTAGACTTACCTGCGCCATTTTACATCAGCTGAAAGGTTAGGTTAGGTTAGGTTCTCTAACGCATAAAAGTTTTTTTTAGTAGCACAGCACAGTGTCTTCAAGAGAAGCCTAAGTCGCTGCGATAATCGAGCCCATGTTAATTACACATATTTTGACTTATAAATAAAATAGCTTGTGCTATATTGAATGATACCGTAGCGCGACTGTAGACACACGGGCGTTTCGCCTTGTGTACTTACGGTTATCATCAGCCAGGCGTGTAAACCATCATCATCAGCTCCTATCAGTCCACTGCTGGACATAGGCCTCTCCCAATGTTCGCCACTTTGATCGACCCTGGCACTTGCCAGCCGTCCTGCGTAAATCATCACGCCACTCGGCCTGACGGCGTCCTACACTACGTTTACCGAGACGCGGTCTCAAGAGTTAGCAGGCGGTGGTATGTTTATTTCTGATTTTCCATAGCATCGTTCCTAAACAGATACACTGATAATGATTTAGTTTTCTTTTGTTTGAAAGATGGCTTCACCAAAACTGTCTTAAGCATGCGTAACGAAAATCTGTGATTGAAGAGAATCAGCTCATTTCATGGTTGACAGTTTTGGTGAAGAGGTCGGGAGCTTTTCTGTTAACAATGAATCAAAATAATTAACCGACTAAAGTAAAACCGTATTTCAAGACACCCTGACTTCTTCAATATAAATGATGCACCTACCTCAAAGAAATGGAGGGGATGAATGGAGAAGCGTGATACGCTAACCTAGATGAAACCTATTCCGAAAACAAACGCCGTGGTTTGCTACGCGGGCCACGGCATAATGCTGAGTGAGGCCCTTTTACGTTGGACGTCACAACCCCCGTCCGGTCTATTTGATATCCTTCTTGTTTTTGTAATGTTTATGTCAAATTTGAATTGGTCTATTTAATATCGTTGTTGTTTGTGTATCTACCGTGTAAGTAATTTGTATTTGTATTCTCTGTTGTTGTGTTGTGATGTCCAATGACGCGCAATCAAAATGTGATCTAAGTAGGTTTTAAGCATTGTTTTTCTTAACTAGGTATGTATATTGTTGTGTTAGTAGGTATCTATACGTGAAGATCAATGTAATGGAGAGCGGGGATTTTCTAACACAAGTATTTTATTTACTTAAAAGAAATCCCCTATCGCAACAAAGAAATGTAAAAATTAGATACCTACTGAATAAATCATTTTGAATTTGAATTTTTAATTTGAATAGTAATAAATAATTCTATTTCTATTTATATTCACTCTAACCTTAAAAAGTTATAATGGTCGATAGATGTAGACGAACTTTTAAACTTTGTAGCAGTAATTAATATTTTTGTGCGTATTAACTGGTGGAATGTAAATTGAGTAGGCACCTAAGGGCGGTGTTCGGATCCCAATAATGGTAGGAAACTGGATAGTTCTTGTAACTCCTAAAACGTTATCAACAAAATCGTTTGTTGATGGATGGTTGGTTAGGTTAGGTTTGTCGAACGGCTTAATGATGATTGATTTACTGCTAAGGCAGTCTGCTTGTATCAGAAATGAGCTTCATCATAAATAATACCACTTTCTTCGGCAGATCTCATTTAAATGGTGGAAAACTTAATTGTGAGAAACTAATAAATTTTCAAGTTTAGAAATTCCACTAGCTTTATCAAAGTCCGACTACATCAAAGTTCTCCCTGAAAATCAAGTCTGCAAAGTACAATGCCACAAACGATGACGATATAAAAGTCAAAGGTTCTTTATTGAACTCGAATAAACTATTATTACACCCCGCATTTTACAATTTTGGTACAGAAAGTTTACTGGAATACCAAACTCCAGACATCATCATCATCATCATCAGCCTATTACAGTCCACTGCTGGACATAGGCCTCTCCAGTTGTTCGCCACTTAGAGCAAACATCTGGAGGATATACCCATAATCGCCACGCTGGGCAGGCGGGTTGAAGTCCAGACATGAACTTATAAAAACAATTACGATTAACAAACTCTGGGTAATAAAGATTGGTATACAAATGTTTTTGCATTGCATAATATACATACGTATACAACTTGGTTTGCATACAAAGCCTTCCCTGGCCTGAAGAAAAAGAAATAACAAGAGCGTACTAGATCGCAGTCTTCGATATAAGTAGATTTCTTAAAGACAATTACTCAAGAATTAATTATTTAAAACTAAGAGCCATTAGCTTAGAACTTGACGGCGTTAACGTTACTTAGTGCGATCGGCCACCTGTTCAAATTTGCGTTGGATCTAAGCAGCTAAACAGATTTACTTCCGGATTAAACTTTCAAGTGGAATTGTCTAGCTATGCTAGCTGAATAAGTGGAATATTGACAACTTAGCCGGAATCTTTTAGTTTAATTTTTAACCGACTTCAAAAAAGGAGGAGGTTCTCAATTCGTCTGTATGTATAATATTTTTTTTTTTTTTTTTTTTTATGTATGTTCACCGATATTTCCGTCAATTATGGATGGATTTCAAAAATTTTTCGACAGTTCGACAGAGGACACTTCCGAGGTGGTCCCATTATCACCAAGTCAGGATCTGATGATGGGATCCTGGAGAAATTGAGGGCAACAACCGAAAATGTTATGTTTTGTCGATGATAAAAGTTTCTTATTTCTTAAAATTGTATGCTCATATGGTGTTTTTGTTACGTAATCATATTTTACTCAGGTATATGCTTCCGGGCGTCAACATCTGTTGCTGATGATGAAGCCACAGAACTCCTTAACGGTTAGGAGTTAGGGGACAGTACTAACATTGGTCGATATTAAACTAGGTAGTAGTATGTACTTATGCAGGGCTAATAGGGCAGGTGATTTGGTAAGTGATATGCTTGATTCTAGATCGCATAGTCTTCACTTGACTTGAAGCAAAATTTTTCATTCCTAAGTAAAACTCTTAAGGATTCCCTTATTCATTAATTAGCCTTTACTCAAGGTCACAGTACATCAACGCAACTAAAAATAGTGAAATAAAATTATTTTTAAAAAAAAATTAAACCGACTTCAAAAAAAACACAAACGACTAAAACTAAAAAGCGATAAATAACTTAAGTAATTCTATCCTTAATACATAATTATTTAAATATTACAATTATCACTTATTTTTGAAGTCGGTGCCAGCCAAACAAATAAATGTATATTGTCGTGTGGATTTGCCGGCCGCGCGCGTCATACAACAACAGTCTACGTTAGGTACCAAGAGCTGGCACCGACTTCAAAAATAAGTGATAATTGTAATATTTAAATAATTATGTATTAAGGATAGAATTACTTAAGTTATTTATCGCTTTTTAGTTTTAGTCGTTTGTGTTTTTTTTGAAGTCGGTTTTGATACACACATTTTCATATTACAGCTTTGGAGCCGTGGTAGCCTAGTGGTAAGATCGTCGCTTCACACACGTGAGTTCGTCGGTTCGAATCCGCGCGGGGACGCACCTCTGGATTTGCAAAAATCTATGTGCGGAATCATACCACTAGCTTGGCGGTGAAGGAAAACATCGTGAGGAAACCTGCACATCCAGTTTAATTCTGAATGTGTAACCATGATCCAAATTTGTCTGGTTCCCCATTCTGAGGGTTACGAAGGTCAGATGGCAGTCGCTTCAATGTAATAACCAGACTCGCTAAATCTAGGATCATGGTCAAAGCGGACCCTGGGCCTAGAGGCACAAACTGGGACAACGCTAAGAGGATGATGAGACACACATTTTCATATTCAGCTCAGCACAGGCTTCTCACATTCAGCGCAATTATTACTTACGCAATCCATCTCTTCATCTGGCCTGATGGCATCCTACGCTACGATAATTTTCCGTTTCAAAACTTCTTTATCCTAATACCTCCAGAATAATTACGAGTACCTCTAGAACCGCTCGTTTAAGTCCGGTTAGCATGCGTGGTGAGGAGCTGAAGCGTAGAGATGGACTTTTTTGTCGTGATCTGGAATGTACCCTCACACAATACAGGCGAATGCCTTAGTTTGAGGTCAGGTGCGTAGGCGCCCGGAATGCATTGTTTAGCACGTTTTGTCTGACATTTACAGACCCGTTTTGGGAACGCAAAGAGCGTTCTCTTGCCAACGAAATTCATAATACCATAACTAATTAATAATTCCAAAAACACTATGTATTTATAACAAAATCATTTATCTACAATTAATTTAGAAAAATAACCTTCATTCGCACACAAACAGAAACCAATTCAATTAGAATTAAGCCATATAATCGAATCTTTTAATTACTCAAACGGCTGTGAAAAAAAATATATCAACGACTCAAAACCTTTTGGGGAAAACTCAATTGGACGGAAGCCCAAACTTGGTGGATTCCGACGATTGGTCCAATTAATTTCGTCTCATTTCGAATTATCGCGAAAAAGAGACGTTTTTGTAGCCCATTAGTTCATTTGCTCGTAGCCGCTTTGAGAAAAATCGTAACCGTTAAATTGGTAATTTAATTCGTAGCTAGATGTTACTTCAGACTTTGTCCGCGTGCGATTCCTGATAAAAGGGTTATTCCTGATAAAAGCTATCGTTTATACTAATATCGAATCTTTATTTCCACAGAATAGAATAAGTGTACAAAAAGCGGCCAAATAGGAATTCTCTATCGGTCATCGTTCACAATTTCATGAGCTTGTTTATAATTGCCAAGCCAATATGACTGCTGATCCCACCTGATGTAAAGCAGGTTTTCGATTTTACGGCATTTGAGCTAAAGGAAAGATAGAGAAGTAAGATCCAAGAAACCTGATTGTTCAGGCTAATTCTGATGTGAAAGTAGCAAAAGTAACTTAATATAACATAAGCTTTCCTCTAATTAAAGAGATTTCAAAATGAGCCGAGTTATTTTCGGTACTGACACAGAAAACAGTCATACAAAAATACCGTATATAATACCAACATCCATTTGTGCTAATAAAAAACAACTATTTACAAACAGACACTTCAATTTCGTATATTTGTGGTAAAGTATGTTTATTAAATGTAAAAAGTACTTAATTACCATTCAGCGAGAATTATAATGGTTTATTAATGAATAATAAAACTCCCTTCAAATTCAATCATGAATAATAAGATGTTTTTCGGTGAATTTTTTTATTGCCAACAAAATTAAATTTTCTTTTATGTAGACGAATTCATTATTAGTTTTTGCTTTGCCATTTTTAACGTTTTTCTCTAGAGCGTGGAGATCCGAAAGCTTTATTCTCGGTCAGGCCTAATTAGTAAATACAACTTTGAAGACAAGACTTGCAAGATTGAGGTAGCCGTGTACCTCTAAGTACCGGATGATGACAATGACCAGAGGCATTCCAGAACACCTACACTATTTAGAAAAGTTGTATGTTATATACCATGTATAATTTTGCATTGATTAGATGAACAAATGTGTGTTATTTTAAAGGCAAAAATTGTTAATCCTTAATATCTGAACCCGTTTTTATCAACTGTAAATAAGTAGGTAAACAATAGATTATTATATCATTAAATCCCTGACTTAAACTGAGTAAGTAGACCTTTGAAGACTTTTAACAAGAACTTCGGACACTAATTATACAAAGAAAAATTAACTATCCCGTCTGCTACCAACTTTACCAAATAGCCAAGTTCTGAATCGGATTATGCCTAAATAGAAATATCCATTTTGATTTATCGCTGAAGTTGGATGTAACTTTTCAACATCTCCTAATTGAGCCTAGGGCCTCCGCCTTGAAAGTTTATTACCTGACAATTGTGTAAGAACTCGTTATTAAATATAAATTAAATCAAAATAAGGTATTATAAAAATTATAAGACTGATGATGATGGTAAAAGATACATTTAAAAAAAATAGTAGTGGCTCAGTATTGTGGTTTCCCCTCGCCCGATGAAAAAGTAATTAAGAAGCCTAAAGTCGCGTTTCGGGATCAATCGGTGTATAGTAAGTATGGCCAGGATACACATAATAGGCCAGTAAATAGAGATGATCCTCCAGATGGCAACTTGCAAGTCATTGATTCGGATACTTCTCCTTTGACGCAGGGACTTGGACTTTTGCATTCTATCAATCAACGGAAGGCCATGATGGATAGATATTCTTCACACAATACAGTTTTCTTAAATACAAGTGTAATTGACAATATAGGTAATTGTTATAAATCAGAAGCGGATCTACTTTTTAAAAAAGGAACGAAGCAACTAACAAAAATGATAATTTTAATAAGAACTAGTAGGTAACAATTTATTCGAATTATGTACAACAATAGCGATATATAAGCGACACGTTGCGATCCTAAGCACGTCCACCGCGTCCGAGTGCCAGCCAGCCTATACAATCTTAGTACAAATTGTATGGCAATCACATAAATACAGCTGACCAAATTTAATTGTACACAAATATTTAGATGCACACATTAGAACTTAGATCATTTCAATTTACCTGGGTTATACCATGTTAGTTCCATATTTGAATTCTAGGTGGAGTTTATATTCATTGATTAAAGTTGGTATCTATTTTCTATACAATAGTAAGGATTAAATTGCCTTTCAAATTCGGTAGCATAATTTAGTTGCGACGTTTCGACAATATTGTACAGTTTGTGTAGTTTTTTTTTTATTACGGTCCTTTTATTTAAATTAAAAAACCAGATGAACGCTAGTTATATTTCACTTTAATTTCATGTATTCCTTATATAATATATTACTACACTTAATTTATTGAATATTGGGTTAAATAACGTATTGTTCTCCATTTTCAGAATTTACTGATTTTAAACTGTAAACTATAGATTCAAATTTCTGGCAACACAGCTTAAAATGGCGTGTTTTAAAATTTTCCTTTTAGTCAATATTAATTTATCAAGTTTTCAAAAGTTTGTGCCACAGAGTACTTTGTAATATACTGAAATAGAGACCAATCTTGGCTGTCAAAAGAGGTAACAAATACAGCGCCACTCGACGGTAACTTACGGCAACTTTTCGTCAATATACATAATCACAATACAGCGATATAACTACAGCAGCATACTCTGGTCTTGTACCTAATTAATTATAAGTATTATTTCATTAAGGAATGAATGATGAATTTTTGCTATGAATTGCCAACCGCAGGCATATTTTTTCTGAATCATTTGTTAACTTAGGCAAATAAACACAAACTAAGATTGGCAAATCATTCAACATTTGAAAAATAAAAGATAAGTGTAAAAACTTAGAAACTTTTATTAACTTTCACATTTTTACACACCACACACCACTATAAAATTAAAATATTGGTTTCATAATCATATAAGTTCTTAAAATCACATTTTCTTTCGAATGTAGATTAAACTTTCCGCGGGTTTCTTGCAATTACAGTTTTCTTGCGGATTTTAGACCCTTGGTCACAAACTTTAGCAATCACATTATAATCTGCTTCTTGTACGACCGTTTTAAAAAATGCTATGAGTTTCAAGTTCTATTAAAAGCACAAACTTTTGAAAACTTGATAAATTAATATTGACTAAAAGGAAAATTTTAAAACACGCCATTTTAAGCTGTGTTGCCAGAAATTTGAATCTATAGTTTACAGTTTAAAATCAGTAAATTCTGAAAATGGAGAACAATACGTTATTTAACCCAATATTCAATAAATTAAGTGTAGTAATATATTATATAAGGAATACATGAAATTAAAGTGAAATATAACTAGCGTTCATCTGGTTTTTTAATTTAAATAAAAGGACCGTAATAAAAAAAAAACTACACAAACTGTACAATATTGTCGAAACGTCGCAACTAAATTATGCTACCGAATTTGAAAGGCAATTTAATCCTTACTATTGTATAGAAAATAGATACCAACTTTAATCAATGAATATAAACTCCACCTAGAATTCAAATATGGAACTAACATGGTATAACCCAGGTAAATTGAAATGATCTAAGTTCTAATGTGTGCATCTAAATATTTGTGTACAATTAAATTTGGTCAGCTGTATTTATGTGATTGCCATACAATTTGTACTAAGATTGTATAGGCTGGTTTGTGCTTTTAATAGAACTTGAAACTCATAGCATTTTTTAAAACGGTCGTACAAGAAGCAGATTATAATGTGATTGCTAAAGTTTGTGACCAAGGGTCTAAAATCCGCAAGAAAACTGTAATTGCAAGAAACCCGCGGAAAGTTTAATCTACATTCGAAAGAAAATGTGATTTTAAGAACTTATATGATTATGAAACCAATATTTTAATTTTATAGTGGTGTGTGGTGTGTAAAAATGTGAAAGTTAATAAAAGTTTCTAAGTTTTTACACTTATCTTTTATTTTTCAAATGTTGAATGATTTGCCAATCTTAGTTTGTGTTTATTTGCCTAAGTTAACAAATGATTCAGAAAAATATGCCTGCGGTTGGCAATTCATAGCAAAAATTCATCATTCATTCCTTAATGAAATAATACTTATAATTAATTAGGTACAAGACCAGAGTATGCTGCTGTAGTTATATCGCTGTATTGTGATTATGTATATTGACGAAAAGTTGCCGTAAGTTACCGTCGAGTGGCGCTGTATTTGTTACCTCTTTTGACAGCCAAGATTGGTCTCTATTTCAGTATATTACAAAGTACTCTGTGGTGCCAGCGATGAAGTAAGGTACCCGCCGGCTCCGCGTAGCAGGCGCACCGCACCCAGCCGCGCCCCATCACGCCACTGTGACGTCACATGACGCGATGCTCAGGCGATGCTAGGCCCCGCCTCCTCGCGCGATATTTGTAATACGGCCTCTCCTGACTGCGAGGCGTCCTCGACCGCTTCATCCGTCTCTCCTGACTGCGAGGCGTCCCCGAACGCTTCATCTGCCTCTCCTGACTGCAAGGCGTCCTCGACCGCTTCATCTGGACCGGATGGCTCACGATCCACATGAGCCTGAGCATCCGCACAGTCATCGGGTTCTGAAATACAATCTAACATGAACATCGGCACAATAGCGCATAAAATGCCTAACATTACTTTGCAATATGATTGTAAGCGTGCACTCAAACCATCATACGCAGAGCAGGATTTTACGCAATTGTTATCACATAAATGATTACAATTGCAACTAAGATTCAATTATTTATAGCAAGAAATACAAATGACAGAACTCCGGACTTCTGTCACTTGTCGCAGAACGAAGGCATCGTATTTTTGATGCAATCGCTATGCCCCGCGACAGAGGCTCCTTGTTCGCATGCCACGACTCCTCGGCACATAACATAGGCACCCAGTTCGCATATTATTGCCGCCCTACTCGCATAACTAAAGCATTGGTTACTTAATGCAATTGCTATGCCCCGTGATAGAGGCACCAAGTTCTGCATATCACCACTCCATGACACGTAACATAGGCACCCAGTTCGCATATTACGGTCCCAGTGACACCGCGTGTCACCCGTGATGTCTGATACCACCGTACCAGACACCACCCAAGAAGTCAGCTCACTGACTTCAACGAAAACAGCACGTGCGTCCGGGGTCCACTCCCCGCGCCACTGAACCACATGTTCAGCTGCCGCCTGGGTCCGCTCGCCACACGAGCCCGCCAACAGCTCGAACTCGTAGCGTTGCCTCCGCCTTGTGAGCTCTTGCCCACAAACAGCCAGTCTTCAACTCGGCACGGGCCTCGCATGCCCGAGTCCAGCTTGCCTCCGCTTTGTGAGCTCTTGCCCACAAACACGAAGTCTCCAACATCGTAGGTGCGCGGCTCTGGCCGCGTTGCGTTGACCCAGTCGATACTCTCTGCCTGTGAAGAGTAACTATCGCCTCACGATTATCCGACGTATCATTGAGGGCCTCAACCCTTACCAAGGATCTTAAAACAGGAGTGGTACCGTCAACTCCAATCAAAAGATGTAAAAGTGCCAACTGTGATGTTCAACGTCAATTGAATTTTTCACAGGGCCTCAGACCAACTACCACCCTTGACGTTGACGTCTATTCGCAGCATATTTAACATAGTGCAGCAATAGCCCTCACCCTGGCCATTCTCCCAATGTATCCCAGGTGTAGATAAGTGTGTAGCGCATCCCATATTCATAACCCAAGTTTGAAAACCCGAACTTTCAAACAATCTGCCTTGATCAGTAACAATTAAAGACGGAGTACCAGATAAAGACAACGCATTTGTAAAAACACGTTTCAGCTCGTCTGTACCTTGCCTGTACATAGGATACAGAAGACAAAACTTGAAGAACGCACTATAGGTACTTTTCTAAGACTCGGCCGAACCTGACCTTGACTTATGAGCCTATCTACATATTCTACCTCAGTATAAGCGCGGTCATAACGTTGGTTTGCTACGGATTAATTATTTTTTGGAAAAACGTACCGCCTTCTTAATTAATTTTCCGTCCTCTGCTTTGCAAAACATTGATCAACAACATGTCCAGTCTTTTTACAAAAAGTACAAATTGGCTCTGCATTATCACCATGAGATGAAGTCGTAACGGAAGTACCGGAAATTATTTTCGGCCGCTTAGGACAGGAGTCTTTCTTATGACCTAAACCGTTGCAATTAAAACACCTTGCATCCGATATTTGACCTAAACGCTTATGCGAGTGACTGTCGTAACTATCACGATTTGACGAACGGGTAGGATTGCGGGTACTATGAAAACCGGTATTTGGTTTAGTATATGCAGACAAAAATTCAACTAATTGGTTAGGTTGTAATTTGGCATTAGAAGCTGCAGCTTTTACTTGAGGATCACTTATGCCCCGAATTATTATAGCCGTTTTTAAATGATCAGATAAGCCTGTAACAATATTTAACCGCAATAATGACTTACGGGCATATTCAGCGTAAGTAGAAAACGTTTTAGAATCCATGCACATAACATCGAACAAGATATTAGCAACGTCTATGTTCCGCGGGCAAAGTGACCGAAATTCCGATTTAAAATTAGTCCACGTTCGATCAGACGTAACCCAATCGTTCAACCACGCTCGCGCGTCGCCCTTAAGACACCCACCAATACGCGACAAACACTCACGATCGTCCCAACGATTTGATTCACGTCCACGATCTACTTCTGCGCACCAAACATCGAAATCATGAATACTTGGATCAAAACTGGAAATGTAATAATGGTTGGATCTTACTTGTAATAAGGACGTTAACGCGCCAACAATCCTATCCGTTACGTCACTGCCGTCTCTAGTGGTCGACCCCGGCGTAGGCGTACGCGGCGCCATGACCTCAGATGCCGTCGTGTTGGGCCCCGTGCCCGGGTCCCGCACCGGTGGCGTGTAGCACTCACGTGGTGGACATGTCGGTACCGAAATAGTAGTTGAAGGAGTAGATAGCCTGTCCTCAATCGCGTTTAATCTCCCAAGAATAACGTCTAATGCCTGAATTTGGGGGCTGTCACGACGACCATAGGAGCTGTCGCGACGACGCCGCCTATCGGGACTATCACGGTCACTACGATTATTAGAACGATCTCGATATTTAGCACGACTACCACTTCGAATTGAACTACGGCGTCTTTTCTTTGTTTTACCCATTATTAGCACAAAATTATTTATCACCGAGATTATTCCTAACGCAACGTCGCAATTAATCCACAACTTACTATTTAAAGATTTAAGCAAAGTAAAGCAAACGAAATAAAAATATGTCGCGCACCTCAAAACGTTCTTACTGTACAAATTTAAAAAAAATTAAACCGACTTCAAAAAAAACACAAACGACCAAAACTAAAAAGCGATAAATAACGTAAGTAATTCTATCCTTAATACATAATTATTTAAATATTACAATTATCACTTATTTTTGAAGTCGGTGCCAGCCTCTAGGTACCTAACGTAGACTGTTGTTGTATGACGCGCGCGGCCGGCAAATCCCCACGACAATATAGATATGTACATTTATTTGTTTGGCTGGCACCGACTTCAAAAATAAGTGATAATTGTAATATTTAAATAATTATGTATTAAGGATAGAATTACTTACGTTATTTATCGCTTTTTAGTTTTGGTCGTTTGTGTTTTTTTTGAAGTCGGTTTAATTTTTTTTTAAAAATAATTTAATTTCTCTATTTTTAGTTGCGTTAATGTGCTGTGACCTTGAATAAGGGCTAATTAATGTCCTTAAGAGTTTTACTTAGGAATGAAAAATTTTGTTTTAAGTCAAGTGAAGACGTTGCGATCTAGAATCAAGCAAATCACTTACCAAATCACCTGCCCTATTAGCCCTGCATAAGTACATACTACTACCTAGTTTCTATCGACCAATGTCAGTACTGTTCCCTAACTCCTAACCGTTAAGGAGTTCTATGGCTTCATCATCAGCACCAAATGTTGACGCCCGGAAGCATATACCTAAGTAGAATATGATAACGTAACAAAAACACCATATGAGCATACAATTTTCGGTTGTTGCCCTCAATTTCTCCAGGATCTCATCATCAGATCCTGATTTGGTGATAATGGGACCACCTCGGAAGTGTCCTCTGTCGAACAAAATAAAAATTTTTGAAATCCATCCATAATTGACGGAATAATCGGTGAACATACATAAAAAAAAAAAAAAAAAATATTATACATACAGACGAATTGAGAACCTCCTCCTTTTTTCGAAGTCGGTTAAAAATCAAAAAGGCGTAAGCGGAAGGCTGTGTGGCCTATCCCACTTCTGATGTTATAAATCAGAAGCGGATCTACTTTTTAAAAAAGGAACGAAGCAACTAACAAAAATGATAATTTTAATAAGAACTAGTAGGTAACAATTTATTCGAATTATGTACAACAATAGCGATATATAAGCGACACGTTGCGATCCTAAGCACGTCCACCGCGTCCGAGTGCCAGCGATGAAGTAAGGTACCCGCCGGCTCCGCGTAGCAGGCGCACCGCACCCAGCCGCGCCCCATCACGCCACTGTGACGTCACATGACGCGATGCTCAGGCGATGCTAGGCCCCGCCTCCTCGCGCGATATTTGTAATATAATATATAATTTGCTGTAATACCGCTATAGCCTATTCAAACAATCGTTAAATAGAGAATAATTATTATGCTGTGGGTTGTCAGTGACCCTCTGACCTATTGTACTAAAAGCCACTACAATTATTGGGATTAAAATAAATAAAACCGCAAACGTAGGGTGATCTAATCTGAGAGAGTATATTTTCAAAATAAATATTGGTCTGACTAGTACAATCGTAAAATCGCAACGCCTCCGCGATGTAATTGCGCACAGCGCCATCTGTTATTGTACGTATGAACTAAAGGGGTCACAAACATACCGCCCCCCTAGGACATTATTGAAAAATGTCCTAAGAAAAATAAAAGAAATGTAAATAGGTAGGAATCCCGTTACAGTGGAAATCATTTACAATAAAACCTTATAATGAACTTAACAATATGTAATGAAATTAACATTTATACGTTTACATTTCACTTATAGCTTTCTTTACCTAACACGTTACTTATATTTATTACTATGTACTTATTTTATAACTATTTTCCTTAACCTTAATTGCTAGTAATAAAGCACTATTTCGTTAAACAGCTACTGGTAATATACATAACTTAGATGTAGGTCTTTTAATAGTAGAACATTTAGTACGTAGCGTGACTACACGAGTTATATTGTCTGCCCCTGGATGTTTCTCCACAATTCGCCCAAGCAACCATCGACTTGGAGGTAAGTCGTCCTCCTTAACAAGCACTATTTCGCCGATATTAGGTTCTGGTAACTGAGATCTCCATTTGTATCTATTGACAAGATTAGACAAATACTCCTGAGACCAACGCTTCCAAAATATTTGGAGTGTTCTCTGAATGAACTGCCACCTACTCAAAGAGCTCACACGAGAATCTTCGTAACTAGGTTCTGGTAGACTCAACAACGGTTCTCCGATTAAAAAATGACCAGGAGTCAACGGAAGAACCTCATTAGGATCATCGCTATTAATCACACTAATAGGGCGTGAATTCAGGCAAGCTTCCACTTGAGTTAAAAGCGTACTCATTTCTTCGAAAGTTAGTGTTGAATCTCCTATTACACGTTTGATGTGGAACTTGGCTGACTTCACGCCGGCTTCCCACAGACCGCCGAAATTCGGTGCATGTGGAGGTATGAAGTGCCACTGTGTGCCGTGCACTTCCAAATTTTGAGCAATGGCGACCTGAAGGGACGTTAACTGCTGTAACTCTTTACTAGCACCTACAAAAGTTGTGCCATTGTCACTATACATATGGGCACAATGACCTCGCCTAGAAGTAAATCGCCGAAAAGCCGCTAAGAAAGCCTGAGTAGTCATATCGCTTACTAATTCCAAATGTATCGCGCGGGTACTCATACACACGAATAGGGAAATGTAGCCCTTATAGGAGCGATGACCTCTACCTTTAGAAGTCCTGACATTTATTGGACCGGCGTAATCCACACCACTGTGCAGAAAGGCTCTGGCTGGTGAACACCTAACGGATGGTAATGATCCCATCATCTGCGTTTTGGTGCTGGCTCTTTGTTTTGCACAAACTACGCATTCACGAACATGTTTTTTAATAACATTTCGCCCGCCTATAATCCAATATGCTGATCTCAAATAATTCTGCATCAATTGGGGACCTCCATGCAACGTTTTGATATGCGCGTCAGCTATTAAAAGTTGAGTGAAATGATGTTTCTTGGGCATGACTATGGGGTGTTTCACATCTTCATCCATGTCAGCCTGGTGCAACCTTCCACCTACCCTAATAAGCCCATCGTTATCAAGAAATGGACATAATGATTTTAATATGCTGGACTTCGATAAGGTTAAATTGTTGTTCTGTAACTGCGCATATTCGGTCGGGAAAGATTCTAATTGGACTTTCTTTATGCAACATTTCAATGTATCATCAATCTCCGTTTTACGTAAGTACTCTGTTTCATTCTTTCCTTTCTTTAAAAGTCTTCTACAATAAGCTATCACTCTAAGTAATCTTTGCACTGACGAAAATCTTTCTAAAATAGACTCATCCTTTTCCTTTGTTGTAGTTAAATGCGTTTTAATAGATTCTTCTAAATTTTCTTTGATCTCAGTAGGTTTATTATAAATTATATCTTTTTCTTTAATCATTTCAGGGCCTGAAAACCAGATCTTACTGTCCTTCAATATATTCGGCAGCACTCCTCGAGAAGCCAAGTCTGCAGGGTTGTTCTTCGTTGAAACGTGAAACCATTGTGAAGCATTAAAATTGGTTAAAATTTCAGATGTCCTGTTTGCTACGAATGTCTTCCAGCGTGAAGGATGGCTATTCAACCATGCCAAAACAATAGTTGAGTCAGTCCATGCTCTGATTTTTTCTTTAGGAATATTAAGGACATTCGCAGTCTCCATCAACAATCTCGATAAAAGCACCGCGCCACACAGCTCTAATCTGGGGGTACAAATTTGGTTTATTGGTGCCACTCGAGTTTTCGCATTTAAAAGATTGACCTTAACTTGACCTTTTGCATCCACTGTCCTGATATAAACCGCTGCAGCATATGCGAACTTCGATGCATCAGAAAATCCGTGCAGTTCGACATCTACATCATCAGGTGCAGTACCGACCCAACGAGGTATCCTGATGCTGGTAAGTTCCTGCAATGAATGCCGGTAAGTAGCCCAATCGTTTATTAACTCTGTAGATAGCCTTTCATCCCATGACACACCAGCCAACCAAAGTCGCTGAATAAATATCTTTGCTAAGATTATAGCAGGTGCGATCCAACCTAATGGATCGAATAATTTTGCAATGTCTGAGATAATTAATCTTTTTGTTACAGGTAGCGCAGCTGACGGAAGATTCACCGAGTACTGGAAAACATCATCATCGCGGTTCCAGGTAAGTCCCAGAATTTTTATAGTTTTATCTAATTTAATTTCCATGTCCTGTTTGCCATTGTCCGAAAACTCTTTGTCCTTATCCTTTTCCGTTTCCTTTTTTGTCCTTTCCCTGTTCCTTCCTATGTCCTCTATATGCTTCATTAGCTTTAAATTGTTGCTATTCCATTTTTGTAACTGGAAACCTCCTTTTTCTAATATGTCACTTATCTGTTTGTACAGTTCAATTCCTTCTTCAATGGTTGCACAGCCTGTCATCAAATCGTCCATATAGAAACTTTTCCTAATTATCTCTGCTGCCAACGGAAAGCGATTACCTTCATCATGGGCGATCTGATGCAAAACCTTAACAGCCAAATAAGGGGCCGAGGCTGTCCCGAACGTCACGGTAAGTAATTCATATTCTTCTAGTTTATTTTCAGGTTCATCACGCCATAATATGCGTTGATACTTTGCGTCTTCATCGGCTATTAGCACCTGACGGTACATTTTAATAATGTCCGCCACCAGTGCGTATGGGTGCACTCTCCATCTCAAAACTGTATGACGCAAATCAGCCTGCAAAGTTGGGCCAACCATCAGAGTGTCATTTAAGGACACTCCCTGTCTGTTCTTTTCAGAAGCATTAAACACCACACGGACCTTGGTTGTGACCTTATCTTCCCGTATAACAGCATGGTGTGGTAAGTACACTGCTTCTGTGGCATTTGCATCCTGTACTGGTCTCATATGACCGAGCTCTAAATATTCGTTTATTACATTCTTGTACTTGTCTTTAAGATCTTCATTTTTTGATAATCTTCGTTCTAATGATATGAACCTTGTTTCAGCTATGCTCTTTGAACCAAAGTTTTTGCACTGTGGAGAATCATCACGGAAAGGTAACCTTACCACATAACGACCCTCGGATGTCCTTTTAGTTGTTGCCTGAAAAAACTCTTCACAACGTTGTTCTTCCTCCGTAAGTATTTTCTTTGTTGGTGCCTTTTGTTCTTCTATTTCCCAGAATTTTCTTAATCCTTCATCATCGTTGACCTGTGCGTGCATAACCCTAATTTCATTCCGATTTGAATTTGAACCTGCTATTACTCCTGACAGAATCCATCCTAGCGTAGTGTTTTGAGCAATCAGTGATCCAACAGGACTACGCTTGACACCGTCTCTCAAGATGGAACTATAGACTTCTGCACCGAGCAAAATATCAATTTTGCCAGATACATTATATTGAGGATCAGCTAATTGTAAGTACCTTAAATCTACCCAATCAACTGACTGCATAGATTTTTCAGGTAGCTGTGAAGTGATGCTACTCAACACAAATGCCTTAACCGGAATTCTAAAAGACGGATTAACTCTGGACTGAATGATAAACTCTACTACTCCCTTTGCAAATACGGATTTGTTCTCCCCTATACCAGAAATTATACTATTAAGTGACTTTTTCTGCAATTTTAAGAACTGCACAGTTGCTTCTGTCACAAAGCAGGACTGTGAGCCTTGATCGAGTAAAGCTCTTATGGTCTGAAACTTGCCATTTTTAGCCTCGGCATTTATTAACGCAGTGGCTAATAATACCTGCTTAGGCCTCTCTAACTTTCCTGTAGATAAACAACTAACAAAAGGTGTCTCCGTCGGTTTAGATGAACTTGTACTAGGTTGATCT
This sequence comes from Conogethes punctiferalis, assembly GCA_031163375.1. Classification (NCBI taxonomy): domain Eukaryota; kingdom Metazoa; phylum Arthropoda; class Insecta; order Lepidoptera; family Crambidae; genus Conogethes; species Conogethes punctiferalis. The sequence goes on along the minus strand of CM062096.1, from coordinate 174,491 downwards.
GATTTAGTAGGTAATTGAGCTTTATTTTCAAACGAAGGGGGATGTAATAATGAGTGATGCCGTTTCTTACACAACTTGCAGGTGGTAGGTTTTTTACAGTCATAAACAGAATGGTTGCCTCCTAGGCAATTAAAACACATACGATTTTTAATTACGAATTCTCGCCTTTGCTCGTACCTTTGCTTAGAGAATTCCTTGCAAAAGCACAGTTTGTGACCTTCGTTGCAAAATTCACAACGAAAATTGGTCGGGCTATTATTTGTGACTAATAACGATTTAGAGTTTGCCTGGTATGGCTGCGGTTTTTTAAAATCTAAACATTCTAATGCTCGAAAGCGTGTTTCGAGGAACTCGCTAAACTGTTTGAGAGTTGGCAGCTCATTGGAGTCGGTGCTTGAAACGCTCAACTCCCAATACTTCCGAGTCTCAGGATCTAATTTGAACGTGACAATATGTATTACAATTATGTCCCATGTAGTCACATCCACATTAAGGTTACGTAATGCACTTAGGCAATCTGCTGTGTTGTCTAATAGTTCCTTCAAACCGTTAGCCGACTCAAAATTTAATTTCTTTTGTCCAAATAGTCTCTTTAATATACAATTTGACAAATACCTTTTATTGTTGTAGCGCCTTTCCAGTAAATCCCAACACTGACTGTAGTTAGCTGCAGTAATAGGCGTATGTCTAATTAACTGTTCGGCTTCTCCGGTAAGATGCCCCTTCAAATAGTGTAGTTTTTGTACACTATCTAGTGATTTATTTGTGTCGACCAACGAAACAAATAAATCCCTGAATGTGGGCCATTCCGAGTATTTACCGGAAAATGTTGGTATTGTGATTTTCGGCAACTTAACGAAGGAACTAGAAGACTCGCTTGCAACTGATTCCTTTACGTTCTGTTTTTGACCTATAGACAATTTTTTTATTTCGGTTTTCATAGTAGATTTATAAACAACATATTTGTCTTCTGTTTTATCGTAGACATCTTCACAAACATATTTACTTTCTTGTACATCCTTCAATAAATACAGTTCGTATAATTTTATATTATTTTTATGAAATAGTTCCCAGTCTCTTTCCAAATTTTCTAATCTCGTTTCTAAATATTCTAAAGATAATCTGTCCTTAGGACTTTTCTTAAAATTTATTAATCCTTTTTCTATAGACTTAGACAAATCTTTTTGCACATTGATAATACCTTCCATCTTTACAGTTAAAGTCCAAAATCTACTTTAATATTTTACCTTTAAGATTAATGAAATCGAAATTTTCTAAGTCTTTTTAACAATATAAACCTGGGTGAAATCGGGCATAGGTTCCCCGTATTTCCGTTTTTTCGTAAATTATTCTAAGTCCTAATACATGCAATTAAAATTATTCTAAGTTAAAAGTCGCAATCATTCATAAAACTAAAAGTTAAAATCTACGAACAAATAAGGTCCAAATTTCCTAAGCACTTTGACACTTGAGATGAATCTTCAATTTATATGTTGTCTTGATAATAAAGTCCAAAATTGTACTTACAATTTGCCGCACTGCACTCACTAACACTGAATTGTCCTGTGACGTAGTAGGCTGCACACGTCAGGATTGACGTCACCACGCTCAGCTGACCTCGATAGCTCCTCTTCTTGTACTGTACCAGTACCGCCCGGCACCAAAACACTCCACACAATACCGCACCACCGTCGTCGATGTCGTCACCGAGTACTTTAGCTGCAGCGATCCACTGCAAGTACTCCAAAGGCGGTCCTAACTTGGACCCGCCGCCGTTCCAAAAATTCGGCTCGAATGGCCAATGTCAGTGACCCTCTGACCTATTGTACTAAAAGCCACTACAATTATTGGGATTAAAATAAATAAAACCGCAAACGTAGGGTGATCTAATCTGAGAGAGTATATTTTCAAAATAAATATTGGTCTGACTAGTACAATCGTAAAATCGCAACGCCTCCGCGATGTAATTGCGCACAGCGCCATCTGTTATTGTACGTATGAACTAAAGGGGTCACAAACATGGGTACTAAAAAAAGGACCTCTTTATAATGTATTTTATAACAGTGTCGTTTAAGTTCTCCCAACAATGGTACCTTCCCCTTACATACTTGTACGAGTCGTTCCTAATGGTTCTATCGACCCCAGACGACTTCCCTGAAATCCAGGCAGCCACTCAGCTCCCGAGTCACGTGTTTACAAAGAATCCCTTTTCTATGGAAAGCACTCATTTCCATACGGGAGGGCCTTTATATTGACGGTACCGGTGTTCAGTCACTCAGAGAATTGTGAGCGCCATGTTGTTGCGAAAATAAAGACGGAGGTATTTATTAATATTGATGAACGTATGTGTGCTTTGATAGACGTCAGTGATACGTTACTTGAAGGAAACGTGGGTTTGTAATTTACATAGCGAAAAAACTGCCTACAAATGAACTAAATTATAAGCAACAGCGCGCATACAGACACGTGAACAACGTTATCTAGTCCCAAACTGAGCCGAAGCTTGTACTTTGGGCACTAGACTACTGATGACAATTTTTTCAGATCTTGAGTTATATTAAGCATGGATCAGTAACTTCAAAAATAATTTAATATAGTCTATGTACACCGGAAGCAGTATAGGTTTCCAATAGTGAAAGAACCAAATGGGTGCAGTAGTTTCGGAACCTATTGAATACAAAAATTCAATACTGTTATATAATAAAAAAAATTGCAAAATATTTTATATAATTAAATATATATATATATATATACTAGCTTTTGCCCGCGACTTCGTCCGCGTGTTTAAATTTATACATACAAAAGTTTTTTCCCGCTAACTCCCGTTCCCGTGGGAATTTCTCAAAATACAGCCATAACTAAACTTTATATTTACTAAGGTACCTGCATGCCAAATTTCAAGCGTCTAACTTAAGCGGTTTAGATTTTTCATACAAAAGGATTTTCCCGCTAATTCCCGTTCCCGTGGGAATTTCGGGAATTCCTTTCTTAGTGCACCCCTACGTTACCTAAGCTACGTCCCTTCCAAATTTCAAGTGCCTACGTTTAGCCGTTTGGGCTGTGCGTTGATATGTCAGTCAGTCAGTCAGTCAGTCAGTCAGTCAGTCAGTTTCTCCTTTTATATATATAGATAGATATATGCCCCACCCGACAACACGACACCATCCTCCCCCCTCCCGCGCCGCATACCTCGTAAGCCGCAGACGCGCCAGGTTGCGCGGGAGAGTTTCCTGAAAAAGGAGTAAACAGCAACCGGGACATACATAGCCCCGGAGAAGAAGCCCGGGCAAAGATCAAGAGATCGAAGCCCGCACCCGAGCCCCGCAAAAGCGGAACTCAAGACCCAGAGACAGACTGCAATAGGCTGATGATGATGATGACCTTTAGTGTACGGTGGATAGAATAGAACGGTGATTTGTATTCTTTTCTTTGTTCCTTTTGTTTGTTCTTTGATCTTGACTATTTATAAATAGTCATAGCCCTTATATTTTATTTCTGTTTAAGTTACGGAATGTTGCGAGTGGACGAAAACTTTTCCTTAAACCTCCTCCTTAGGCTTATTTTCATTCAATTCTCCTATAGGTACAATAATGTAACGTCACGCTGCTAAACTGACCCTCGCAAAAAGTCCTACAGGATCAAACTAGGACCATTAAGTGGACAAGTTCGCGACCATTATGTACTTCGGAACATATCTGGGACACATGAAATACTTGATGGATCTCGGACGGGGCTGAGTGATGACTTGTCTTTAAGTCCTTGACCGGAATAATGACGTGCAATTAATAATTCAAACGCCGTACCTTTGATGTCTAAAGTTAGGCGGACAAGATTCGTGTCCAATATGTTAAAGATCTGGATATTTTCCTTTAAACATACATAGGCCGCGGCATTAGAATACCCTTTTCGAACCACGCTTCATCACTCCTAAACGATGGCAGATGTCATTGTCATAGCTTGACGTACCGCAAGACTTCGACCATAGACGTAAATGACAGGTGACATCGACAGGTGAGGTTGACAGAGCTTTAGCTCCTACATATAAATATTTCTAATCCAAGGTGATGGTTTTTCGTTTGTTCAATCTGGTTCAATCCCAATAAATTCCTTACGTCCAACGTCCTTTCAATGTCCTATCAAAGTTTTACTGACAGCTGTCATTCTAATAATCTTACATTTTAAGGACTATACGGTCTGCTAGATAGCAATAAATCGGCGAAACTTATCAATACATTTTGTTATATATATATATATATATATATATATATATATATATATATATATATATATATATATATATATATATATATATATCTTGTCTTATGTGGGTGCCGTAGAAGGTGACTAAGGGAATATCAGGACACGGGCAGTAGTGTTTACTTGGGTACAAATAAGACCTACTGCGGTCACCAACCCGCCTGTCTACACAGCATGTTGTCACACGTTTGTGACAATTTTGCACGCGTGTGGCGCACACAACACAATATGCTTGTTCTATCGGATAAATATGTAAAATGACGTCATAAGACGCAATGTCGTAACTACGTGACACGTCGCAGAATCACGTCACATAATCGCATTTGTCATGGAAAATTCACCGTGTATAAAATCATGGACGTAATAAAATCTCCGTCGATGTCACTCTTGACAGAGTGGTTGCCATTTTAAGCGTTGGTGGCAAACCTCACTACGCGCTAATCTTCTGTAACACTTGCCTTCCTCATGCAACTGTCATTTAAGAGAGGTAGGGCATAGCGAATCTTCGCTCGAATTGAGCTGCCCGTCCGGGGAAGGACCTCCACCCTATAGAATACCGCAGCCAAATGACCTCCGTGTCGTGTTTCTGCTGGTGAGTAGGGTTTCCGGAGCTCATGGGGGGTTAGGGTTGGGCCGGCATGGCAGTGGCAACTGACAGGTAACTGGCCAGTTACTTGCCAGTTGTCACAGCGACTTGGCTTCTCTTTCGTTTTCCATCAGGCGTAGGGAAGCCATTATAAAAATTTTTTTTTTCGCTATGGCTGAAATTTAGTCAGAAGTATTATAATTTCTGTGGTGTAGCCCACAGATAACCATTGTTTACTTGTAACGAGCCCTTCAGCCAAAAGCGATACAGAATGCAAAGCAGGCGAAAATGTCTCGTCTGTAAACCTCTGTAATGCCGCTATAACAAGCGTAAGCCTTCTTATTACCCGCTTGGCGAGGAGCCGCAGAGACAAATTGGTAATTAAAACATACAATAATGAACGGCTGATTGTTTATTACAATAGAATACATTTATTGCTCAAGTTTATACTTTTTGCCTGAGTATTTGCCCGATCTTCACATCTTTTACTGCAAAGATAGACAAATAGTTTTATCTGTGCCATTTTCGGATGTAGAATAAGACCATCCTATCTCATCTCATCCCGGTGTTATAAGGGAATACCAGGAAACGGGCAGTTTTACCTGGGTAAAAATAAAACTTAAGTACTGCGTTCACGAACTCGTCTGCCAAGCGTGGAGACGAAGGCGAATCCCCCATGATCCCTCCTCTGGAGGAGGATCACTAACGTCCAACTGTCTGTCGTCCAATCTCTACCTATTGGTTGCATTTTAGAGAGTACGTTACGTAGTTTGATATAATTCCCTCTGCTCCGTTTAACCAACAGAGCCGAGTAGAGTTACAACAAGAAAACACCAGAGGCGCTTCATTATTTCGTTATCAAATCATAACACAAAGTAGGTAATCAAGCAACGGAAACCAAATATGTAATGGTTTGGTTTCTAAACGATGAAAGTGTTCAATACAAACAATTACGATGTAACTGATACGCGACCGAACCAATTAAATTACAGATTAATTTCAAGGTTCCGAAAATGATTAAACCGGCTTGTCAATTAGAGGCAAATACCTACCATGACGCAGTGCTTTTCAACCTGTAACTTGGGAGCCCAGAGGGCTAATAGCCAAAACGAAAAAGGCTACTCTATACGTATAATCTTCTTCTTCGTCGATGTCACTCTTGACAGAGTGGTCGTGGTCACCATTTCAAACCTTGGTGGCCAGCTTCACAACGCGCCGCCATTCTTCTCTTACAGCTGCCTTCCTCGTGCATTCGAGTAGCGACGGTGAGCCCTTTATTGTTGCCTTTATCTGGTCCATCCATCTCATAGGCGATCTCCCTCGTGGCCTAGTACCCTCAACCTTTCCCTGGACCACAAGTCGCTCAATAGCCACCTCTCCCCGGCGGCATACGTGACCAAAGAAGGTAAGGATACGGGACTGTACCAAAGACGATAGACGCTGCTTGATGCCGAGTTCTCGAAGTATAGACTCGTTGTATAATAAAAGCTATCTATTTGTTAGGACGGGGTGTAAGGGAGCGGCCTATCACCTTTTCGCTCCAAACCATCCTCACCTGCCCGTGGTGCATCCTGCCGAACAAAAACGAGGCTCTGGCAAACCGAATGGTGGCGGTAAAACTTTCACGATAGGAGGCGTAGCTAAATACCACAGGCCGATGACGGGCAGCCGCGTCATTGGAGCAAGAAGCTACGCCCTGCGATCGCCAACCCGCCTGCCCAGCGTGGCGATTATGGGTATATCCTCCAGAAGTTTGCCCTAGGCGGCGAACAACTGGAGAGGCCTATGTCCAGCAGTGGACTGCAATAGGCTGATGATGATGATGATTTATTAGGACAATCAACATGATAACCCTTGTACATCGGCATCATCATCAGCCTTTAACGTCCACTGCAGGATATTGTCAAATGGCAAATGTCATTGGGGGGTTTGCCTTAATCAGCACGCTTGGCAGACAAGCTGGTGACCGCAGTAGGTTTTACTTTACCAAACGGGCAGAAGCGTTTACCAGGGTACAAATAAACCATTTTTCTTTGTTTTTATAATGGCTCGACATAATGGCTCCCCTACGGCTCATGGAAAGCGAAAGAGAAGCCCAAGTCGCTGTGACAATGGGCAAGTAACTGGTCAGTTACCTGTCAGTTGCCCGGCCCAACCCTAACCCCCACGAGCTCCGGAAACCCTACTCACCGGCAGAAACACGAACCAGAGGTCATTAGGCTGCGGTATTCTATAGGGTGGAGGTCCTTCCCCGGACGGGCGGCTCAATTCGAGCGAAGATTCGCTATGCCCTATCTTTCTCTCTCTACATTTACAAGCTAATGATCGTGATGATAGTCTTCCCAGATCTTTATGTCGTTGGTTTCTGTCTTTGGCCCAGGAAATCGCCAGGATTTTTCAGCTAGTAAATGGATCACGCATACAAAAAGGTTGAACAACACTGCCATAACGGGTAAAGGTTAACTTCACCGGATAATTAACGGGGCCATTAACCGGATCAGGTGCCGAGATCAAACAAACTATTTGGAGGTATTAGGCTCAACTGATTGGTGATGGTAAAGCTGATCGTCCACCTACAACATAGCTAGAAATAAGCTCGCTTAGCTCAAGTAGTGTGCGAGTATACGGCAACCGCGTCAGGGTCCATCCATATCATTTGGAAACTTTTCCATCAAGAACTGTTCGTTTCCAACGTTCGTTCGTTCCGCGTATCTGTAAGCTTTGGAATGAGCTCCCAGCCGCGGTGTATCCTGATCGCTACGACTTGTCCTTCTTCAATCGTGGTCTAAAGAGAACTCTTTCCTCACGGTAGGCAACGGCTAAGCTGTGCCCCTGGCATTGCAGAGTTATGGGCAGCGGTAACGATTTAACATTAGATGGGCTAGCTCGTCTACCACCCACAGCAATAAAAAAAAGCCGCAATCTGTGCTACATTAGAGTAAGAGAAGCTTTTTTCAGTCTACTGCTAAAGGCCTATCCTCTCCATTGTTCGCCACTTGTCTCCTTTTTTTTATAGTAGCTCGACATGATGGGTTCCCTACGCCTGATGGGAAGCGAGCGAAAATCTAGCCGGCCATACCCGCCTGGCCTGCGGGTATCCTATACTACGATGGCTGACACGCGATCTCGCGATCTCCTGTGTCGCTAATGAGCAGCAATTTGCAGGCATTCGGGTAGCGCATAAGCAAACGCTTGACAGCGAAATCCCTGCGTCACACGTGAATCCATAACAAAAAGATCAGCCATCTTCCATGTGTCAGCCAGTTAGGGTCAGTGGCGGACAAACCTAAGCCTCCAAACTGACGGGTTGCCGGCGGGCCCGCCCCGCCCGTGTCGCCGGCCCCTTTGTGACCCGCCACAACAAACGAACCCGGCGCAGGACACATGTGGAATGTCTCTCATTTGTGCGTAGCTTACGATTTTGGTTAGTGGAGACCTCTGCATGTAGCCTATTGCTGCCGAAACGCGATACAAAAGTGATGTAGCTAATTAGCATTGGAAGGGTCAGAAATAATAAGTACTGTCCTACTATAATAATAATGGCTAAAAATTGTAATTAGTCCGTCTTTTAGCTTATTCAAAAATAAAAGATTCGAATTTTTCAAATGTGACTTATTTATGGCCCAGGCCATCCACTCACCAAGTTCAACTTTCCCCAAATAATAGAAGTCTGGTAGCCATTAACCAAAAATGGACAATAACGTCTGACAGGTGATATTGAAAGCAATATTTACCATGTTTCAATATAAAACTAGTAACCATTCTAGACGCTAAGTACAAACTACGGCGCGGTCACACTGGCGGTTTATCTTAGCTTTTTTTTGTAAAAAGAGCGTACATGATGACCTCACTCCACCTGATGGAAGCGGTCCAAATGTTAGGTCGACAGGCACACTAGGGCAAACCCACCGCGTCTATCGCTCTCACCTTAAAGGCCCACTGAGATGCCGTTTCACGCCCCGCAATGTGAGCTCTTTCATTGCGCTACCGAATGCTGAACTTACGCCAATACGTATTTTAGCCATATAATAACGCCTATGTGGCCGGGATGCGCGTTTGTCTTTTGCTACGATGCTGTTTTGCGTCGCTTGTACAGACATAGTTATACCTAGTGTAATGGATCGATTTTCAACAGTGTTGTTCAATGAAGATAATATAATTGATTCTTTAGACCTACTAGGAAGTTTCGGACTGTCACGAAGCTGATATGATAGCGAATAAGTCAGCCTGAGATTCCACATCGGTTAGGTAGTGTACCTTATCATACTAAAAGCGTCATACACAATGTTTTCTGCTAATAAAGTGTAGTGTAAATGTTGAGACAACCCTGAAACTTCGATAATGAAGGTCCAAGTAGGTAGGCCCTCGGGATCCAAATGAATTTACGATCTAAACATCATTAATCACCTATTGCGGTACAGGGGTAATGTTTAAAATTTAGAGAGAAAGAAATAATGTATATTATGTACTTTATATGACTTAAGTACAGTACGGTTAAATATAAATATCTTTTTTTTATAAATATCAGACAATTCCTGCTCATACTCGTAGCAGTTTAGCAGCTAAACACGCCTGTGTGGCCGGGCTCTAAGGGCCAACGCCACGGCCTTATTTGCACCACAATGGTGCTCCTCGCTCAGACGTCACTCTTCATGATCGCGTATTGATGAGTTCGTCCGCCGCGTTTTGAGTGCCTATTCTTATTCAGTGTCATGTTTTAGGGGCTTTATGCAAAAAATACTATTGAGGTTCGATTATTATTTTCGGGGTTTCGTAGTTCATTCAAACTAGAAAGATAAGACTTTGCATGGCCTTCTGTAAATACCGACATGACATGTCGTTTAGATGCTAAAATAAAATCACAGTTTTATCTATTTGATAGATATTCTTTGATGCTCAAAAATGCAAATATTTACAGCAAAAAAATCTATTCATTTGATGAATTGTAAAGGAAAAATATTCTTATAACTTAGTTTTCGTTTGTTCAGAATCTAATAGACCAGTAAATAGATCAAAAGACTATTATTCAATCTCATATCATGAATGTCACCACAAATTGACTCTAAGAAAAATACAAAAGTTACAAACTTTCCTTACTCACTTGACCGATTATTTCAATATTCTAAGAGACAGATAAATTTACGGCCTTTTTTGAAATCTTAAGCCAGATAATGGATGGATATCGGATGGAAGACCTAGATTGATGGATAAATCAAAAACAGCTAAGTGAGAGTCAGACTTACGCGCTGACGGCTTCGTGAATTAGGAATTGTGTAAACAAAGAAGTAGTCGTAGCCTTTTTCTTGCACAAATAAAACAAATTAGGTACATTAAAAGAGTGTCACACAAGTAGATATCAAAAAAAAATTCACGTGCAAAACCGTTGGACATTTTGGGAATTGGACATTCTGAACTTAAAGGCATTTTATAAAGCCTTTTAGTGCACACTGTTCACAAATTAATTTCACTAACCATCTATTACTTAACCTCGCATAATGTGTAAGAATATCCGATAAGATCGCCAACCCACCCGCCCAGCGCAGCGTGGCGATTATGGATTACAGTCTCAAGGTGTATGCCCAAAGTGGCGAAAGACTGGCGAGGCCTATGTCCAGCGGTGGACTGCGATAGGCTCATGATGATGATGATTCTATAAAAAATCTAAATTGTGTACCTACCTACTTTTTAATGCAAAAAAAAACTAAATATAGTCGATGTTATAAGTATATTTACCAGTTGTACCCATAGTACAAAAATTCGACTTAGTTTGGGACTAGATGGTGCTGCGAGGCCCAGCGTTTAATATCTTGGGTTATTTATTTATTTTAGGTAAGGGACCCTAAAAAACAAAGCCTGACAAAGATACATTCCAGGGGTCGCTTTTTGCAGGAGAGATGGTACTTTGATACGTTTTTCCCCGTAAACTATAAGCGTTGTCTTTACCGCTGACAATGACGAATTCGTTCTGAAAAAGACTATCTTCGCTCCGCAGTAGGTGAGCACCAACATAAAAAGATTAATGATGTCGGAATTGTCTCCATTTTCTTTTCTAAAGAAAAGTAAACATTGGCAAATTCACATAATTCGATTTGCGATTTACCTAATATTTTTTTCCGAAGAAAACAAATTACTGCCCGATTTCTTCCCGTGGGTGTATAAGGGTATTCTTGTGATTTCAGTTTCTTAACCGGTGGTAAAGTTTGCCTTTGGCGACCACCGCTCTTGGCGGAACATCCAGTGTTATCGTGTGTTTACACACGACACTAACTGATCCTAAAGCCATATTTGTCTTATAGCAGCATGACGGCAGTAGTTCACGGTTAGTTAATTTGGTTATTAATCCGTTGCCGCGACGGCTTGGGCTTCTCTTTGTTTAGAATTTTGGGCCTCGCGCAAAGAGACGACTAAGTACTTATCGACTATTTTCTCGCTCAATAAATGTGCAATAGAGAGACTGAATTAGAATTTCTTCACAAGTTTCTTCACTTCATTCCTTCACATTTTATAAAACGTCCAAAACGGAGTGTCTTATTCGCTCAAAAAATTAAGTATTTATATTTTCTCCTCAACATTTCAGGATATCAGGCTATGTCTGATACATAAATAAGTAATGCGTATTCCAGCTATTATATTATTACAATTCCATGAAAATCAGTTAAGTAAAGAGTACCTACCAATATGTAACGTACAGTGAATATCAATGTCTCACACCTTTCTTATTATTTATTATGTACCTCCACGAAGCCCGGGCTATTTCGCTTATTTGGACAGCTATGAAGGGAACCTTCAATTTGCGCTACAAAGGTTAGGTAAGGTGTTTCCATTTTTCAATTTTCTCAGACAGATGCCTTTTAGAAAATTAAGGACTATTTACTTTTTTATTGTTTACTTAGAAAGACAAATGAATAGGTAGTTAATAAAGTATCTACTCAGAATTGTGGGACAATTATAACGTCTATTTTGTAGGTACGATATTATAATACTTATCTAATTTAACGTCCCCTTTTATTCACTCTCCCAAGACCACCTCTTATGGTCCTTCGAGCCGGAAACGTCATTGAGCGCACGCAACTCGCATTAATTGTCGGGCTATTTTGTAGAAACAATGTTATAATAATCGGTTCCTAATTACAGTTCGCTTCATTCATTGTCCCAAGACCAACACCAATTCGTGATTTTGCACAAAAAAATTTTACGTTTCGCCTCCGTACGTACTTTAATAAGATCTTTAATTATTTACAAACCATCTTCCGAAGTTTCTCATTTCGTGCTCAAAAGAAAATTAAAGAACCTATGTTCGCTTGACTGAATTTCGATCGCAGCTGCCAATTTCTAGAGCAACTGCCAAAATATGCCTTCATACAAGTTTTATGAGACCCACAACGCACTAACGCAAAGTTTTCTTCACGACCTAGCATATACAACAAACCAAGATGGTTCATCGGATTCCGAGCACGGAGGAAGTACCTACTACACCCACTTTCCGTTACTTTAATAATCGAAAACGATCGTCCGACGGATGGATCGCGTATTTTTGCATCAGCCCTTTTCAAAATAACTATCAGGGGGTGATTAGTGATCGATACTAATGCCAAAAATGCAATCAGTAAAATTTTTGTCTGTCTCTCTGTCTGTATGTTCGTTATAGAAACAAAAACTACTAGACGGATTTTAACGAAACTTTGTACGATTATTCTTCATACTCCTGGGCAGGTTATAGTATACTTTTCATCACGTTACAATCAATAGGAACAGAGCAGTAACGGGAAGTGTTGGGAAAACGGGAGAAATTGTTATCTGTATGTTTAATCGCGCATCACGCGAAAACTACTGCATGGAATTAAATGCGGTTTTCACCAATATATTGCTAGAGGTCTAACTTAAAATTTAGGTACCATTTTATGGTAGTCTGTAATTTTTGAAACCCGATATCCACGCGTGCGACGCCGCCGGCACAGCTAGTCTTCCATAAATGTTCGTTACTATAAATCTCTGCAGTGTTGAAGATATATATCTTGATTCATACCTTTTCCCTAGTTATAGAACCACGTGCCTACACGGTACACACAGCACGATGCACAATCGTCCCAAGCTCAATACAAATGCAAATCACCATGATATGCAATGGCGGTTGTTACAGCCCGCACCGGCTGCGCTCGCCCGAATATATACTGGCAATAACTTGGCATGTCAAACTATATTGATATTCTGTCCGCCAATACATTTTGTAGCTAGTGCAATGTACGAGATATTAAAGTGCACACAGATGAGGCCTGTCTTTCAGTCTCTTAAATCCGGATTCAAATCCCGGGTCTGTCCAGAAAAGGTTTGGATGGATGAAAGTTTGTTACTCTTTTACACAAATACGAATAGCGGATTTGAATGAAACGTAACATTAATCTACATCTGATTAACACATAGGCTATAATCTTAACTAATATTATAAAGCTGAAGAGTTTGTTTGTTATAACGCGCTAATCTCAGGAGCTACTGGTCCGAATTGAAAAATTATTTTTGTGTTGAGTAGACCATTTATCGAGGAAGGCTTTAGGCGTTATATAACATCACGCTGCAACTATTAGGACCGAAGAAATAATGGAAAATGTAAAAAAAACGGGGAAAAAATAACTAGGTATTTCACGCGGACGAAGTCGCGAGCACAGAGCTAGTTTATTATAAAGGATATTATCACATTCACCGACTTTCAGGCAGGAAAAGACGCGGGTTGCATCTTGTTACTTGTCCCAATTTACTTAGTTTAACATTTTATTCTCGCGCCACGGATACGTTCTCGGAAACGAAAAACGGCAGCTGTTTCGCAAATTGGATCGTCTTGATTAATTTTTTTTGTTACTTAACACAATTTTCTCGATTTAATTACGCCCCTTTCTGCGACACGTTTGAAGATAAGTTTCTTATTATGAAAATATAGGTATAACTTTACTTTGTAATAAGAACCTAATAACTTTTCGATTGCGTTCTGTTTTCAACTATTACGGTAGATATGTGTTCAGATGTTCAGGGGATGCACGAAAGGGTAGGACCTCGTCTGCGAGTGTCACTTATCTACCTACAAATTCGCTTCAAAAATCAGGTTTATTAACCAAAATAACCACATGCCAAAAACTAACTAAACGATATTACAGTGTGCGTACATAAGTACACACTTGTGCACACTATTACATGCACATTATTATTTAAACAAGCAATTCAAGCCTTGGATTAAATACCACCTTTATGGTGAACAGAACACCTAATTTTCAGTAGAAGTTTTTTTCATTAGTCATTTTTTTACTTTAACATGGCTTTTACACCCCTTAAGCACCGAGACACTCTCCTTTAAGAACGTGTTAAATATTCATCGGCTGGTTGAACTTTCTACGCCTTAGGGTAGAAGTTGGGTGACGCCGAAAAATTGGACGCCCTATGTAGTTGATACTTAATGTTGGCAAAATTATCAACTAAAACCACCTCACAAGAAAATTATTGTTATATTAAAATGTATCGTATAATTAAAACACGTAAAACTACACTAATTTTATATAGAGGAAAGAGAGACGCTGCATGCACCCTAAGTAACATAATGCTATATTTGTTGCTATAGAAGATTAGGGATTCTTACAATGCGGAACCCTAAAACGCCAATAATAATGTAAAATGTAACCCAATTAAATGTTTATCTGAAATACTCGAAGCCAAGCGCGGGCGGGCCGCTAGTATTTAGATAAACGCCTGTATTGTATGTAGAGTAAGGGTCTTGGGAAATCATATTGAAAACGGCGACACCTCGCCGTATGCAATGCGATGTTTCTCCGTAAATGAGCCCTTAGGATGAAGACCGCGAGCGTTAGAAACTTAGTAAAAAACCAAAATAAAACTTACAAACTAGTTGCAAAGACATTAAAACGTACGTAAAGTTGTAATCGGATCACTCCGATCGCCCATTTGAATGCAGTCACAGACCGCCCGCGCGGCCAACACCGCAGACCGCAAAATAGGTACGCTAGACCGCACTGGAAATCGATTCTAATTCCATTTCCAATTTTGTCCGCCATATTTGTCCCGTTCCCTTCCATTTTAATCTTCAATAAACTTCAGACTGCCATCCGCTTGTTCAGTTGAAAAAATAATACCTAGCTGTAAAGGTACAGTTTTCGGTCGAAAAAGGTGGCGCGCTTTGATGTCGGAGGCCAAGATCCACTTCGGATCGCTGAGCCAGCGAAGTAAGTAAGTAAGTAAGTAAGTAAAGGTACAGTTTTCGGCGTTCATTTATCCTGTGCCCTTCAATTTTTAACTTCAGACTCTCAACTGGTTATTTCGTCGAAAACTAATCTAATTGAACCTAAAAAACTCATCATCAGAAAAATTCAAACTTACTGAAGTTCCAGCACACGTGTTCCCTTCTTCTCATAGTCTTGGGTCTTTTAAACGGGGCGTGAAGCGGCACTTATGCAGGCCGTCATAGTGCGATCGATCCGCGTTGTGCTAACCAGGTGTGATGAAGATCGCTTACACTTTTTGGACTTCGTCGTTTGTTTAGCATCAGGCAGGACGCAGTGATTTTGACGTGCTAATATTTAAAAAATATGACTGCTGACCTGCTGCTGGGATGTCAGGGAGCGGCCTATCATCATTTCGCTCGAAGCCAGCCTCACCTGCCCGTGGTGCATCCTGCCGAATAACAAACGAGGCGCTGGCAACCGACTGGTGGCGGTTTAGCCATCACAATTGAAGGCGTAGCGGAGTGCCACAGACCGATGACGGGCAGCAGCGTCACCAGAGCGAGAAGCTACGTCCTGCGATCGCCAACCCGCCTGCCCAGCGTGGCGATTATGGGTATATCCTCCAGATGTTTGTCCTGGGTGGCGAGCAACTGGAGGGGCCTATGTCCGGCAGTGGACTGTAATAGGCTGATGATGATGACGACTGCTGACCAACAGGTGACCTTTAGGCCCGTTTGCCTTCAGTCATAAGAAAAAGTTCACTCCAGTAGGTATACATTGGTCTAATTCAAGAGTAATATTCAGAGGTGAGTAGCTATTGTGTAAATTATGAAAGCGGTCCAATGACAGTAACGAAATTGCCTTCTTGAGGAGAAAAAGACACTATTACTAGGTAATGGCTAAAATTATGGACATGGACTTTTTATTTATCGCTGTGAAATGAAAATGGTTTGTCATTTTTAAAGCTGCGTTTACAAAACATATATTCGATGTAGGTTATAAAGCTGATTTAGAACAATTTGATTAACTTAACGGGGATTCTCACTGAAATAAAGCTAATAGGTACCTAGATACGTAATGATTTATAGTCATTAGACAATTCAGATAAGCTTATTCTTGGGTCCGAGGCCTTCAGCGGGTCCGCGCTTTTAAACTTAACGCTCTAACCCAATGGTTAGACTGTTTATATCAACCGCAACCGAGGCTGTTTAAATCATTTCATCTATCTTCTACCTCAAGGTTGTCTGGAAAAGATCGCATCAAGCGATAAGACCGCCTAAATTGTATAACAAATGTCTGTTATACCTTTTGTGAGAGGAGAATAATCAACCACTGCGGCACAGCACTATTCGCCACGCTCGGGAGTCACCGCACTAACGTTGACAGTTGAAGTTTGACGTAACGGTGACACTGACAGCTGTCATCGAGTTCCCGCCGTTTATTACTTTTTCTCTCTCTCTGGTCGAATGAGTGTTTGTGATTGGATTGGATTGTGTAAATAAATACTTTCAGATTATCAATTAATGTCTTAATACTATGTACTTCTAAGTAGTATGATGTGCAATAAAGAATGTATCTATCGAGACAGATCTTGTCCATTCTTCTCTTGTGTCTTCTAGTCGGTTCTCGTCTCGACACACCCATTTCATATCCCTACTGCCTTTATTGTACAGTAGAGTTGGATACCGTATCATAATTTGTTCGCAACAATTGTCTGCGGTCGCGAATAGTTGCCCGATGTGGCGGCAACAAGCCGTCTGCAACTTTAGATTAGTTACGCCTGTGTCACTACTAAGGTCACCGTGGTTGAGTTGGCAACTTGATGCTTGGTTTATTTAACCACTAGTCCAACCAACCAGGGATGTTTCTTGTTGTTTTAATGCACCAGTCTCAAAATTTGGTCTTTCCTTGTACTTATTCATAAAGAACAACTTACAATAATGTCCCACAGACAAGGTCGTCTTATTAAAAACGTGTACGTGTCCATCAGTGGACTGATACGGGCTGATGATGATGATGTACAATACATGTTTATTATTATAGTAGAGACAGATAATTATAATTTTAGAGTTTTCTAATGTGTTTCTTAATACGCGAAGCGAATCCAGGGCGGGTTGCTAATTTGCTCATAAGTATACTAATGTACCTATAAAATGTGCGTCAGCTACAAGTAGGCACAACCTATAAAGTCTGTGCTGACGCTACACATATATCAAAGACTCGGTGAAATATGCATGTGTCGAGACGTGAAAGGTTCTCTAAGAGATCAAAAACAAATTTTGCTACATCCGCAGATCGGAAACAAAAAATAACGATACGCAAAGAAGTGCCTTCATCCATATTGCAGATGGGCGTAACGATATTCATAACACGAGATGAGGGGCCAGGCTGCCCGCAACGAGTATGGCAATACGTATTAATATGAGCAGCTTTCTAAGACGATTTTTATAAATGTAGATAGGTACCATACAACCTAATTTTATTGAACCGATCGCAAAGAAAATAGCTTGAGTACCTTGTGTTATGAAAATCAGAGGTTAGAAACCATCTTCATTTCCTTTATTGGCCCCTTGGCTCATTTGCTGGTAGCCTCTGCGTTTCGTTCCAAAGGTCGTGGATTCTAACCCCTCCTGAGACAAACACTTCTTAATATATCAGATTTTAAGCCGGTGGTAGGGTTTACCTACCCGCATGGCTGTTTGCGGTGTCTGTGGGCGATGTCAACTGAAAAGTTGTAGGATTTTGTTGCTAGTCAATTGCCACAGCGACTTGGGCTTTTCTTTAGCTTTATATCAGGCGAGGGGAGGCCACTAACCTGTGCTTAAAAAATAAATAAAGGCCATTTTGTCAATGCAGCCATCCTGCGCAAATCGTCACTGACTCTATCTGGCCTGAGGGCCATAATAAATCCATAATTTATTCTAGAATTAGGTATATAGTTGGGGAGCTGTCACTGATGACATTTAAATTCAATAGGTACTGAAAGTTGTAACTGCATTAGGTAGGCTGATGCCATCTGCCTCCAGAGCAGACAAGTTATCTATCATAATGAGCAAAGTCCAGCCCTCAATGCAAAACTAGTATCATAAAGACATTCAAAGTTTGGGACATTAATAAGTATTTGAATCTGTCTGTAGTTCTCAATATTACACAGTACCTAATATATTTTTCTGCTGAATAGGCTCCAAAAGTAATTAATATCTATTTTCATAGTTCTTGCGCCTTAGCTATTAGTATAGTATTAAGTACTTAGCTATTAAATATAGCTAAGTACTTTTTTAGAATTTACATAGGATGTAAAAAATACATCCTTTAATTCCGAAATTTTCTTTCTGTTTTCAGTTTCCATAATGTGGCTAAATTTGCGAGTAGGTAAAATTCGTCCATAGGCTTGTTAGCCACCTTAGTGGTATAATAAGAAAAATCAATTAAGGCAAAATTCTGTCAATACCACATTTAATCCCGTCGACATTTATACCCATTTAAAAATTTGTACATATGAAATGAATGAGAACTTCTTTCCTAATTTTTTCATTCGACATTGAAGAAACTCGCAAGTAATCATGACATGCTCCGAATAATCCAGAGGTAATGGTACCGACCTACATTTGATTATATTTTCTTTTGATCAAGTTTTCATTGGTTTCCTACTGATTACAATACGGATGATGACAAGGTATGAAAATGAAGAAAATAATTAGTCCGTCTCTTAGATAATAAAAAAATATAAGACCCGTATTTTTTGTTTTGTCGAAATAACAAGAAAATACTTAGATATAGCGCATTAAAGTTACGGAGTGGGGGCTAACTACGTCACGTTAGAGTATATTTTGTACTCTAACGTGACGTCATGTGACATTTAAAATCAATGTATCTTCGTAAGTTTTTGAACAAGAGGCAAAATAAAAAATACGTATCCAATATTTTTCATTAATCTATCTGATGGACATTAAATTATTTTTTAGTCATCATCCCAATTAAATAAGGTACACTTTAATTATTAGGTTATGGGTTAAGTTCAAATGAAAAGTTTTCTACACAAACAAGTAGTAAGCAGTTCCATGTTTTTTTATAGTACCTACATTTTTATTATTTGAAATGGGATTGCTTCACTGCTCTATTCACCTGATCGTAAGCGATATCGCAATCTAAGTACGATGGAGCGCGTTCACTCAGTAAAAACTGGTACACTCTCGCCTTGAACATCGGAAGGTTATACATATCTCGGGGAACAAGGAGCCCTTCACATGTTTGGCCGCTCTTACCTACTATAAAGGTAGAGGCGAAATGCGCTGTGCGAGTCTTAGGAACTGGCACTATTAACGGTGCCTACTCGACTTTACCTTCGGTCGCTTTTCGAACCGACTACTTATACATGTAGGAACGTCGTAAGACGAGGCGAAACGTGGTGTCTTTGAAACTTGCACTAATATGACGGTATTGGCTGTACCCCTAGTCGGCTGATGATAAAAATGGACGGGAGGAATCAAGTTAAATAATTCCGTCGCACAGCACAGTACTAGTAGAATAGCACAAAGGCCGCCCTAGTTGAAAACTAACTTTAGGTAGTGGTTAATCAAATAAGAAGAGATCATAAATTCAAGGAACAACATTCACAAGTGTCGTAACTACTGCCAAGTCTGCACCTGCCGCGAAACTTGCTCAGAACCGCTCAGGCCAGAGCCACGAGCTATTGTGATTAAAAAAGTTGTGCGCCTGACGTAAACAGTTGAAGCCATGATAGTACAAATAGTACGGAAGGTACTACGGTAGTACCTACGTAGCTTCGTGGCCAGACTAAGTGAAAGCATGGCATTAATACGCCAGTGCAAGAATTTGTAGGGATCTTTCATATTTCTTTAAAAGGTACCGTACGGCGGCATTTATAGCACAGCGGTTAGATCATTAAGTTGTACGATTTGAAGGATCTGAGCTCGATTCCCGTAAGATTCAATTAACTAAATTGATATGTCCAGCAGTAGACTGTTACTTAAGAGTGGCATCAGGGGTTTTCCGTTAATAGAGCAGGGCCCCTACCACTAAAATCAAAAACGATTGTTCGTTGACGGATCGCGTGTTCGAATATACCAACTAAAATTCGTCAAAGTCGATTTTCTTTAATTTAATACATTAAGGGAGGGATTTATGGTGCAAAATTACGCGATCCGTTCAAGAACGATCGTTTTCGATTTTGGTGGTAGGGGCCCTGGAACGCGTATGAAGCCGCGTTGACCGTCGGCCGGCGCTTCGGTTTCAGCGTCGAGTGAAGCGTCAAGATACAGAATTCAACGATGCTACAACTAAAACAAACGCTTCTCTTTTAACGTAACGTAAGACCTCCGTTACCTACGTACCATAGGCATAGCAATAACGTTTGATTTTTCCGCGGCCCACATAGCGACGCACTCTCGTGAACGTCGATGCATCTTATTCCTTACATTATGTAATTAAAACACAATTATAAAGGCCAATAAATTATTTATGATTATTATTGCCGTCCATTGCTGAACGTTGGCTTCCCCCACCCCCGGCAATCTGCATCCATTCGATTAACAATTTAACAGATAATTAATATGATAATATGAACTAGTGATGCTTCAAGTTACTGCTAATTAATATATCACGGACAGATACCTCGTCTTCGCTCGCTATAGACGTGGTTATTCCAGTCATACGTCAATGAACAGGCGGGATTGACTGTCAGGGCGCACTGTGGGCCGATACGTAGCTGCCACGGGCAGGGCTAGTTAGTGCGCCCTTTGTTGAGGCGAGGCCTGCGTCTCGGCTTAGGATTACACAAGTTAAGGGGAGACTGGAGGTGTACAAAGAAAATAAATAACCCAAAATAGTTGCGCTGCGAACGTGCTCGTCCTATGACTAGGCGGAGTGACGATTTGCGCAGGATGGCAATGCCTATGAACCACTGCCTAAGAGGCAGCGTTCACTACATATCCTATAAATAGTTTATCTATAAAGTCCTTGCCTATCACTGAACCAAACCAATCGTCAAATTTCAGAAATGACAACTAAGACCAATGGCTTTCTCGCAATGAAGTCTTTTTAACCGACTTCAAAAAAGGAGGAGGTTCTCAATTTGTCTGTATGTATATAATTTTTTGTTGTATCTTATCGTGAGTGCCGTGATATTCGACTGGTATCGATCGCGTTTCCGAATCAGTCTGTCTACCTTTCAGGTCGGCATGGTGGCGGTGGCAAGTAGTTCATTTGGTTACTTGACCGTTGCCGCGGCTACTCGGGCTTCCCTTTCGCTTTCCATCAAGCGATGATACGCGCATTATGCTGTTCCACTATTTAGGAAGCGTTTGTGGAACATTTTTTTGACAACATACTTACTGGCAGGTATTCCTTAAATCATGAGGAAAGAATTATAACGTTGCATTTTAGAAAAGACATAAGACTTCAGGGCACTCTTAAATTGTTTAATGCATTTAACCTATATTCCCCAGTTAGGGATTTCAGGCTATTCCTGCGTCCCATACAATATCTCTACATTTTCATCAAGTGTTATTGGTATTGATTTATCGACATAAATAAACGGACAGCATAATCATATTACCTATCGTCCCCATATCATCTCACGAATTGTCGTAGAAGACGACTAAGGGAACATCAGAAAATAGGTAGCAGGGTTTACATAGTTAGGTAGGTTTACACAAATTAAACCTACTACGGTCACCAAACCACCTGCCAAGCGTGGGGCAGCAAATCTCCCCATTGTAGGTAGATGATGATGATCTCGTTCGTCGTTGCTGTTGAAGTAGTGACTGGAAAGGTGTAAAAGTATAATTACAAAGAACAAAAAATCACAACAGGAATAATATATTGAGACATGTCTGGGTCTATACTTCCCCCACCCCTTTCTGTTTGAGAGATAGGTAGTAGCTGGCGTTGCTTCCCGTTGGCTGGCCGTCTGTGCCGGTAACTCCTATTGGCTGCCCGCCTGTGCCGCCGACTCCTATTGGCTGCTTGGCCGAACCGCTGCCGCTGCGGCGCTCAGCACGAGGTTCTTCATCCTGATCTGCCTCTTCCTTCCGCGAAGAGTTTTCTTCTAAACCTTGTATTGTAAAATCAAATACAATGGATTGTTTAACTGAACCATTTAATTTTACTCACTTACTTAATTAGTCAATGGAATACAAAAAGTTATTTCGATACATAAGTAACTTTATACACTATGCTACATCTAGGTTAGAGTGCCTACTTTTTAGGGTTCCGTAGCCAAAATGGCAAAAACGGGACCCTTATAGATTCGTCATGTCTGTCTGTCTGTCTGTCTGTCCGTCCGTATGTCACAGCCAGTTTATTCCGAAACTATAAGAGCTACATTATTGAAATTTGGTACGTAGATGTATTCTCTGTACCGCATTAAGATTTTAAAATAAAATCAGAAAAAAATCCAAAATTTTTGGGGTTCCCCATACATAGAACTGAAACTGAAAAATTTTTTTTTCATCGAACCTATACGTGTGGGGTATCTATGGATAGGTAATTGAAAATGATGTTGAGGTTACAAACAACATTTTTTCCAAAGTGGTAAAATGAGTGTCCCCCCCCCCTCGTAACTTCTAAAATATGGGCATGATAAAACTGAAAAAAATATATCATGTGTATCACTATGAAAACTACTAACGAAATTTGGTTTGAATGAAATCTAGCCAGTAGTTTTTTTTTAAACGTCATAAATCAAATTACCTAATTTTTTCATTTAATTAACTCCAGTATAATAAAACGTAAAGAAAAACATTTATTTAGCTCCTATAGTGGTACGGAACCCTACGTGCGAGAGTCCGACTCGCACTTGGCCGGTTTTTTTTTAAGTTAGCTCGACCACCTCATGGTCAATCAGGTTATAGCTTGTACTCCGAATAGTACATGATCCTAACGTCTTAAACAACCTCCTACCTACTTGTATCGTTACGCCAATAACTCACTGTTCTTCTCCTCGTCATCATCAGCTCGTTTCTTGTACCCCGTATCCCTGGCCTTAGCGACTTGCAAGCTAAACTGGTTGGAGGCCCGTCTCCAGATCCTCCTGATCTGGTCAGCCACCGGCGAGTCCGCCAGCTGCTTCGCGATCGCGTGGACGTCCTCCAGATTTGCAGTCAGGAGGATGTAGGAGTGGGCTGCGTTTATTGCCAGTAGTGCAGCTGTGGATGCACCAAAAGTGATTAGAAATAATTTTTATTCAGCCCACATATAATTTTTATGTAGGGAGGTAGGGCATTGCGAATCTTCGCTCAAATTCTTGGGAAGCACCTCCACCCTTTAGAATACCGCAGCCAAATGTGACTGCGGTATTCTATAGGGTGACTGGACGGGTCACAGGCCAGCTGTGGAGGCGCTGGTGGGCATGGGCTACCCCAAGCGGAGCAGCCCGAGCTGGTGAGTGGGGTGGTGTAGCTTCTAGCTAGAGGAATACCAACATAGTGCAAGACCTGACCTACCTACGCCTGATAGTGAGCTACAGAGAAATTCAAACTGGAGCGAAAACCAAACAGACATAGGATTTTTTTTTATGGTTGCTCGACATTTTACATAGAAGTAGGGCATAGTTAGCGTATCTTCTCTCGAATTGAGCCGCCTGTCCGGGGAAGGACCCTATAGAATACCGCAGCTGAATGACCTCCGGGTCGTGTATCTGTCGGTGAGTAGGGTCTCCGGAGCTCGGGTGGGGTTAGGGTTGGGCCGGCATGGGCGGTGCAACTGACAGGTAACTGATCAGTTACTTGCCCGTTGTCACAGCGACTTGGGCTTCTCTTTCGCTTACCACCAGGGAAGCCATTATGTCGAATTATTATAAAAAAAATATAAACCGTCACATAAATATAGAAGTATGGTTTCTGAAAATAATCCATAATGTTCGTTTATTATTATTTCAGATGACATAGATGAACGCTTGTCCTTATTAATGGACCCAAGTTTTAATTAGATACTTATACCTAATCAGAGATTACCTGCCGGTGTAAGAAATTGTAGCAGACATTTGATAAATGACCCTTTGAAGACTTACGGACGTTTTGTGTTTCTCGCGAGGGTCGAGGGTCCGTGTAAAAATTCTCTTCGTTGCCAGTTGTTTTTCTTTGTTAATTGTTTTAATTAAAAACAGAAGCCGAGTGGATTAAATTATGGTAGTGATTAAAATTTTAACGGCATCTCCTAATTCACACGAACACTTATTCGACCGATACGATGGTTTACACTTTTTAATTGCTAGGTAGTATTCGTTATTTTAATTTATTGAGATATATTATAATGATTTTAATTGATCTATGTCTATTTACACAAATAGTTATCTACCTAAAATAATTATGCAGTTAGGTACTTAAAGCCAAACTGCCCGTGCTGCATACTGCTGAATACCTAAACAAACGACTTTGTGGACTTCATCGTTTGCTTAGCATCAGGCAGGACGCAGTTATTTTGTCGTGTTAAACTACTCATAAAAAAGAAGAAAGAGTGAGGTGAGCCATCAACTGAATCAGAATTTATAGTCTTCAGGCAGTTTTATCGCTGATTGCGATTTCTTTTAGCATAACAATTAGGTAGGTGCATACCTACTAAAATTGTAGGACTACGTAGGTACAATGCGGGTGGTTCATAGTCTTGCATAAAAGGCGTAGGTAGGATTCTAGGTGAATTAGGAATGAAACTGGTCCCTATATTATGTCCTTCTACTTATCTATTGTTACGATAGGTATTTTTACAGTAATCTTTAGTGTGAAATTTATAGCAAACTTATAAATTAGTAATGACTCACTAGTTATCCATAGAAGGAGACTCATCTTGTCCGCAAACTTTATTACTACTTAAAATATAAACAAATAGTTTAGCACATTACACGCCAAACCTCATTTTATGCAATATTTGCTGCGTTATCGAGTGTGAAATGGAAGTGATAAAAAAGCACTAAAAATACGAAATAAACATTTTGTATTTTTGTATTTTACTATAAAAAAGACCGCGTCCCAAACCAAACGCAAAAAAAGTTCACTGACAGCTGTCACTGTATCTGTACACTGACGTTTGTTTTGTTTGTATTTCGCGGAGGTGATTTTAATTTTGATCATTCATTTTGCCAGTCATTTTTATTTTATCCACATAGTTGACGGTGGCCGGTGTCACCATGGACGGCAACCTCCAGCATGAGGACCTGCTGATCAAACTGCGGGCGAAGTTGAATGAGGAGAAGATCAAACTGTGGGAGGCGCCGTATGTTGTCTCCGATCCCGATGGAATTGCACAATGTTTACAGGTATTGTGTCCCTTTATTTGTGATGAGCATGATCTAAACAAAGTTAGTAAAACATGAACGTAAAAATATCCGTAATGACGTAATGAGAAACTACATACACATAGTTTATTGCGAAACACTTGTGGATGCCTTTGTTTACATTGTTCAACAGCTGTGGTGTGGTTCTGATTAAATTTAAAACCCAATAAGAATAATAAAAATGCTCCACCGACCAAAGCGTAGCTCTTAAATTTGGAACGAACAAAGAACAATATTTTTTAATAACTTCACTAGTTTCATCAATCTTAAACGGTAAAATATTTTTTTCCCTTTATTTTTCAATGAAATACCTAATCATCATCTACCCGAACTTTATCTGGAAGTGATAATACCACCTAATTTGTCCTCTTAGTAATAATATGTTCTCTTGTATGTTTGGTGACTACTAGTTGTCACAGCAACATGGGCCTTTCATCAAATGACAGGAATCCACTTTGCTGTGTTACTAAATAAAAACTCCAGCAATTCTTTGTGCACAATGAAGTTAATTTATCTATCTAACAATTAAAATGTCATATATTTTTAGGACTTGGCCAAAAAATATGCTACTGAGTTATCAGCTGATCCCGAAGTCATCCTCCAAGCTTTGCGAGAGCTTCAGCTCCACTCCATCGACCGCTCCAAGGCTAACGCAGAGTTCAAGGAGACAGGCTGCGCCACATTCAGGGTCAAAGCCACGGTGCCTGGTGAGAGGCCGAGGATCCTGAAGGTGCAGAAGAAACTGGAAGTACCTGGCAGCGACTTGCTTAAAGTTGTTGCTGAAGAACTTGATGTTGCAGAGAGCAGGTATGTATCGAGCAGGATAATAAAATTTTTGAAAAAACAATAGTCATAATAACTTGCACTGATTTGTTATAAGATGCTTACCGCTGCCATATCCTCTGCTATATTATACTATTAATCTTTAGATTTCCATATTCACAAACATTACTATGCGACGCGCTGACACACAGCGCCGAAAATCCTATAGGTTTAAGGGTACCTGTGGGTTCATGCGATGTATAAAAACATTTGTTAATATAGGTATATAAAATAAAAATAAAATAAATAAATAAAATCTGCATTTCACATTCAGGCTTTCTAGCCCACTTAGTTAAGCAGTTAATTTTCCTCAGTTTTATATAATGCACATTTTGTTTGCTTGCAGAGTAAAGCTAATATTTAATGGTAAAGTCATTAAGCCGGTGCCGAGCCTGGAGGAGCAGGGTGTGAAGAATGGAGCTCAGATAATGGCTTTGATTATGGCTGGTATGGCAGCTGTTTATTATAGTTACACTTTTTTTAACAATAACTTTAATATTTAATAGCCGGCATATCCAATTCCAACTGAGAAATAAATAAATCTTATTGCTTGCCCAAAATGTTGACAGATAGTTAAGTAGGTAAGCTTTATGCACACACAGTTATATTTTGCATCTGTACTAAGTTGATATTATGTGCCTGAAGTAAATAGAAGCATTAATTTCCACCAGACAGTCTTATTTCAAAAAAAATACACCAGACAATTGAGACCAACTACCTAGTCTTTAACTAAGGTTTCCCGAACCCAACCCCATTTCATTCCCTACATTAACCTGAATGGAAAACAAAGCCATAAGCATCGGATCATCTGCTTCTTAGGGTTAACATTTTTACCATTGAGTCTCAGATTCCGTCAAATAATTAGTGGAATCGTAAAAGTTACAGTAAGTATTTAACGAAGGTACATGTAAAGGCTTTAAACTTACACACATACATACACACACTTACACAGTACCATAAATGTGAAGATCAATGTAATGGAGAGCGGGGATTTTTTAACACAAGTATTTATTTACTTAATCGCAACTAAAGAATTGTAAAAATTAGATACTGAATTTGAATTAAACTCTTGACTAATATTTTAGAGGCACCAGAAGTAGTGAAGAAGGAAGACAATATGTACATGGAGATGAAGGCGACCCGCGACGACGCCACGCTGCTGTCCGAGTACGTCGACGACCTGGCCGACGACGACGAGTATATTAAGGTACCGTCGTCACTCTGCAACCGTCCACTGCTGGACATAGACCCAATGACAATATGTACATGGAGATGAAGGCGACCCGCGACGACGCCACGCTGCTGTCCGAGTACAACGTCAGTCAGTCGTCAGTCTACAACCGTCCACTGCTGGACATAGGCCTATCCCTATGACAATAGGGAATATGCATGACTTTTTTTTTATGGATTTATTGAGATCATTTAGCTTCCAGATACATAAATATCGAAGAATTTTTAAAATACCTTTTCTTTTAAGCGAGTTATAAAGAGTTAAAGTCTTTGCTTAGACAGAGAGATCCGACGTGGCGGATGACGTCACGTACCGTGCCCGCCATACAAACTCCATAGAAAAATCTGTTTCGCGTGAGAGAGACGGATATAGTTACTTTCAACGACTGTATCCCGCCCAATTTTCAGCCAATTTTGATTTTGTTTTCACTGTTTGTAGTATATTTTTATCTATTTTACGATAAATTAGTAAATACATGAAATTATTTTTCATGCATATTCCCTATTGTCATTTGGGGCGATTTGCCGTAGTCACCATGCTTAGCGGGTTGGCCCACCTGTTTACTTATATTCTTCTACAACTCTCACAGAATGAGATGGGGTTGTCCTATTTTATTGAAATCCAGAAACCACACAAACGAGGCTGGTCATACTTGCAGAAACTCAAGAGTTACCTGCATATCCGTGGGCATCATTAGGTAAACCAAATGTTGTGAGTCTCAATGATAAAAGATAAAGGTTTTAAAAAGTTACATATTTGGTTATTGAGGCAGCCCTTTACACGGATGAATGTTGAATGCAGACTGTCTGAAAATGTGTGAGATGGATGGTATAATGCTTGTGCACTCCACCACACTATTCCTTGATTCTTGACCATTGACAAAGTTTTTTCTTTCTTAGCTCGAAGACCAGTCAGGAAAGACAGTAGAACTGCCGCCTGCCGAGCGCAAGTCGCTGCTCGTGGGACTAGCGCTGCACGAGCGCGGCCGCGCCGCTGCCAAGCAGCGCGACTACCCGCTGGCACTGCTGCTCCTGCTAGAAGCCGATAGGCAGCTCAGGTGAGACTAGCGAGGACCAGTCAGGCGAAATGGGGTGTAAGGGAGCGACCTATTATCTTATCGCTCCAAGCTAACCTCACCTGCCCGTGGTGTATCCTGCTGAATGACAAACGAGGCTCTGTAACTCTCGGCTCTGTAACAAACTAAATTACAATCATCTGACTGCTTTTACGTCCGCTCTGTTCAAAGAGTTTCAATCCGTTACCTAGTTGGACGTTAAGTGACGCGTGTTTAGTCAACGTTCGGTCTAGTCATTCAATGAACACGCTAGCCATTCAATTGAATGAGACGGATATATTAACTTTCAACGACCGTATCTCGCCCATTTTTCAGCCAATTTTAATTTTGTTTTCACTGTTCGTAGTATATTTTTATCTATTTTATGATAAATTAGTTAATGCACGAAACTATTTTTCATGCATATTCCCTATTGGTGTTGAAACTCCCGCTGCGACCGGACTGTAGTAGACACTAATCCACATATGAAATAACCATGAACGATGTGTTTAGTTTATATATCGGCTCGATATCCTAACACGAACACGTTTTTACTCGGCGGCGGTGGGACGCAGACTGACTGTCCTCCCACCCCGCACCTTGCGTGAAGTGTAGGAACGAGGCGACAGATGTCAGTGTCAGATGTCTATGTCAGATGTCAGTGTCAGATGTCACTGTCAGATGTTTGACAGTGTGTGTAGCTGTGTGTGTCTGTTTGTATGTTCGTGCATGCTACACGGTCACGTTGCAGCGAGTGCAGCTCGTCGATCCTGCGGACGGTGGACAACTGGGCGGTGCTGCAGCTGGACGTGGCGTGGTGCTACCTGTGTCTGCAGGCGCTCGCCGCCGCCGCCGACGCACACGCGCGCCTGGCCCGCGCCGAGGACGCGCTGCGGCTCACCTACGGGGAGAACCACCAGAGGCTCATCGCGCTCATGGGCACCGCTGGTACGACATCTATACTTATATTAATCTGTAGAGAAGTCAATTCTGTACATCTTAACTAATATTATAAAGCTGAAGAGTTTGTTTGTTTGAACGCGCTAATCTCAGGAACTACTGGTCCGAATTGAAAAAATATTTTTGTGTTGAATAGACCATTTATCGAGGAAGGCTTTAGGCTATATAACATCACGCTGCAACTATTAGGAGCGAAGAAATAATGGAAAATGTAAAAAAAAACGGGGAAAAAAATAACTATTCCACGCGGACAAAGTCGCGAGCACAGCTAGTGTAATATATTTTCAAAATAACTATCAGGGGGTGATTAGTCATCCTGATGCCAAAAATGCAATCAGTAAAATTTTTGTCTGTCTGTCTATCTGTATGTTCGTTATAGAAAGAAAAACTACTGGACGGATTTTGACGAAACTTGATACAATTATTCTTCATACTCCTGCGCAGATTATAGTACCTATACTTTCCATCACGCTACGATCAATAGGAGCAGAGCAGGAAGGTGTTGGGAAAACGGGAGATTTTTTTATCTGTATGTTTGATCATCCATCACGCGAAAACTACTGCACGGAATTGAATGCGGCTTTCACCAATGTATTGCTAGAGGTCTAAATTAAAATTTAGGCATTTTATGTATGCCCGTTGTTTTTGAAACCCGATATCCACGCGTGCGACGCCGCTGGCACAACTAGTAGAGAATAGAAAAGAATCTTTATTCATCACTATATGCCACTTAGTCGAAATCAATTATTTTTATTTCTCAAAAGAGGTAGAGGTGAATCTTCGCTCGAATTGAGCTGCCCGTCCGGAGAAGAACCTCCATCCTATAGAATACCGCAGCCAAATGACCTCCAGGTCTTGTTCCTGTCGGTGAGTAGGGTTACCGGAGCTCGTGGGGGGTTGGGGTTGGGCCGGCGTGGCGGTGGCAACTGATAGGTAACTGACCAGTTACTTGCCCGTTGTCACAGCGACTTGGGCTTCTCTTTCGATTTCCATCAGGCATAATGAAGCCATTATGTCGAGCTACTCAAATCGAGCGAAGGTTCGCTATGCCCTACCTCTCTTAAATATACTAAGGGTCATATTGTGTTTGCAGCGAATGAGAGGGTGCTGTTCATGCGCATGTACCTGCTGCAAGGCATCGTGGCCTACCACCAGAACAGGCGAGACGAGGCGAAGGCTCTGCTGGAGAAGGCCGAGAACGAAATGAACTTTCTGAGGGTAAGATACGGTCGCTAAGGTCTTGTCGACGCAAAACAGAGGCAGCTGGTTGATGCTGGTCATCATCATCATCATCAGCCCACATCAGTCCACTGCTGGACATAGGCCTCTCCCAATGCTCGCCACTTCGCTCGGTCCCGGGCCTCTCGCATCCAGCACTTGCCAGCCGTCCTGCGCAAATCGTCACTCCACCTGGCCTGAGGGCGTCCTACACTACGTTTGCCGAGACGCGGTCTCCACTCCAGAACTCGCTTACCCCAGCGGTTATCGGTTCTGCGGCTGTTATGGCCAGATTGATGCTGGGAGTGGTCCTTTATTGGCTTTTTACATTTTTTTTTCTTATAGTAGCTCGACATAATGGCTTCTCTGCGCCTGATGTTAAGCGAAAGAATATTTTACAGTACACACATGTACTTTTCGATGCATGGGGATGCCTCAACGCCAACCTTCTGACTCCGGGGCCGCTACTTAGTGATTTTTTTTTATAATGGCTCGACGTAATGGCTTCCCTACGCCTGATGGAAAGCGAAAGAGAAGCCCAAGTCGCTGTGACAACGGGCAAGGAACTGGTCAGTTACTTGTCAATTGCCACCGCCATGCCGGCCCAACCCTAACCCCTCGAGCTCCGGAAACCCTACTCACCGGCAGAAACACGACCCAGAGGTCATTTGACTGCGGTATTCTATAGGGTGGAGGTCCTTCCCCGGACGGGCGGCTCAATTCGAGCGAAGATTCGCTATGCCCTACCTCTCTGAAATTTCTTGTCAGAGACACGTTGTGGTCGTACTCAGGTGGACGAGTCGGCGGTGACGGCGCTGACTGAGCTGGGCTGGTCGCGTGCGCAGGCTCGAGCTGGTCTGAGAGCCGCCGGCGGTCAGCTGGACCGCGCACACCACTACCTGGCCGACAAGCGCGCCGCGCGCGACCGCGAGCGGGAGAACCACCGCCAGGAGAGGTCAGTCATCTCCTCTCATAGGGATAATTCCAGGGTCAAAATAATTACATTATATTTAATCCGTATTTTAGGTTATAAAAATATATTGGACACGTATTTTTCCTTTTTTTTCAAAAAATAATAACAAAGATACAAGGCATCAAAATGTAGGAGTGGGGGTCTTTGACGTCACTCATTTGCGAAAAAGCTCCCAAAATCTGACGTCACGCGTAATTTTCATGGGCTATATCTTTGTAATTTTTGGTCTAAATTATAAACGAAAAAATACGTGTCTTTTATTTTTTAACAATCTAAAAGACGGTCTAATTACTTTTTTTCGGCACCATGCCCATTGAAAGCTAAAGGACTAGACTTTCCTAGACCTATTGTGTATTCATCATCATCATCAGCAGCCTATCGCAGTCCACTACTGGGCAGACCTCTTCGGTCACTCGCCTCCTTGAGCCAACATCTGGAGGCTTCACTCATAATCACCCACAATCAGATCACCACCCAATCCCGGGGCTGCAGCGACAATATAATCTGCTTTCCGAATCCACCGACATCGATATACCTATTTTCGATCAGTATTGGTAAGTTTCGATTCTCTGCATTAGAGTCTTTTAAATACAATTAAAACAATTGAAAGCTTAAAGCAATTTGTCGGTTATGTATTGACAAAAAAATATACTCCGTTTTTAAGGTATGTACTAAAAATTGGGTAATCAAAGAAACTGTGGATATCTCAAAGACGTCTGAGGAACTATGAGGAAACGGGCAGCAATGTTGATCAGATTAGTAATAAAACCTGTGGTCACCAGCCTGCCAGCCATATGTAGTGATTGAGGTAAATAAATGACAATTGTCATTGGGGAAGATCTATGTCCAGCTGTGATCGTCTGCTGATCTGACTGATGATCAATAAATTAAGATTTAGTATGTACTTTTTATGCGAAGTATATCAGCTACTTATTTTTAAAGAGTCTCTCGGTTGCAAATCACAGTGTATATTCCTTACCGCAGACAACGCCGCTTCCTCGGCCTGTGCCTAGACGGGTCGGAGGTCCGCGCCCAGCTGGTGGAGGCGCTGGTGGGCATGGGCTACCCCAAGCGGCTGGCGACGCTCGCGCTGCGCAACTCCAACAACCACGCGGCCGAGGCCGTGCGCCTCATACAGGAGCAGCCCGAGCTGGTGAGTGGCTCTGTGTGACTGGACGGTCACGGCCCAGCTGTGGAGGCGCTGGTGGGCATGGGCTACCCCAAGCGGCTGGCGACGCTCGCGCTGCGCAACTCCAACAACCACGCGGCCGAGGCCGTGCGCCTCATACAGGAGCAGCCCGAGCTGGTGAGTGGCTCTGTGTGACTGGACGGTCACGGCCCAGCTGTGGAGGCGCTGGTGGGCATGGGCTACCCCAAGCGGCTGGCGACGCTCGCGCTGCGCAACTCCAACAACCACGCGGCCGAGGCCGTGCGCCTCATACAGGAGCAGCCCGAGCTGGTGAGTGGCTCTGTGTGACTGGACGGTCACCGCCCAGCTGTGGAGGCGCTGGTGGGCATGGGCTACCCCAAGCGGCTGGCGACGCTCGCGCTGCGCAACTCCAACAACCACGCGGCCGAGGCCGTGCGCCTCATACAGGAGCAGCCCGAGCTGGTGAGTGGCTCTGTGTGACTGGACGGTCACGGCCCAGCTGTGGAGGCGCTGGTGGGCATGGGCTACCCCAAGCGGCTGGCGACGCTCGCGCTGCGCAACTCCAACAACCACGCGGCCGAGGCCGTGCGCCTCATACAGGAGCAGCCCGAGCTGGTGAGTGGCTCTGTGTGACTGGACGGTCACCGCCCAGCTGTGGAGGCGCTGGTGGGCATGGGCTACCCCAAGCGGCTGGCGACGCTCGCGCTGCGCAACTCCAACAACCACGCGGCCGAGGCCGTGCGCCTCATACAGGAGCAGCCCGAGCTGGTGAGTGGCTCTGTGTGACTGGACGGTCACCGCCCAGCTGTGGAGGCGCTGGTGGGCATGGGCTACCCCAAGCGGCTGGCGACGCTCGCGCTGCGCAACTCCAACAACCACGCGGCCGAGGCCGTGCGCCTCATACAGGAGCAGCCCGAGCTGGTGAGTGGCTCTGTGTGACTGGACGGTCACCGCCCAGCTGTGGAGGCGCTGGTGGGCATGGGCTACCCCAAGCGGCTGGCGACGCTCGCGCTGCGCAACTCCAACAACCACGCGGCCGAGGCCGTGCGCCTCATACAGGAGCAGCCCGAGCTGGTGAGTGGCTCTGTGTGACTGGACGGTCGCGGCCCAGCTGTGGAGGCGCTGGTGGGCATGGGCTACCCCAAGCGGCTGGCGACGCTCGCGCTGCGCAACTCCAACAACCACGCGGCCGAGGCCGTGCGCCTCATACAGGAGCAGCCCGAGCTGGTGAGTGGCTCTGTGTGACTGGACGGTCACGGCCCAGCTGTGGAGGCGCTGGTGGGCATGGGCTACCCCAAGCGGCTGGCGACGCTCGCGCTGCGCAACTCCAACAACCACGCGGCCGAGGCCGTGCGCCTCATACAGGAGCAGCCCGAGCTGGTGAGTGGCTCTGTGTGACTGGACGGTCACCGCCCAGCTGTGGAGGCGCTGGTGGGCATGGGCTACCCCAAGCGGCTGGCGACGCTCGCGCTGCGCAACTCCAACAACCACGCGGCCGAGGCCGTGCGCCTCATACAGGAGCAGCCCGAGCTGGTGAGTGGCTCTGTGTGACTGGACGGTCACCGCCCAGCTGTGGAGGCGCTGGTGGGCATGGGCTACCCCAAGCGGAGCAGCCCGAGCTGGTGAGTGGCTCTGTGTGACTGGACGGTCACGGCCCAGCTGTGGAGGCGCTGGTGGGCATGGGCTACCCCAAGCGGAGCAGCCCGAGCTGGTGAGTGGCTCTGTGTGACTGGACGGTCACGGCCCAGCTGTGGAGGCGCTGGTGGGCATGGGCTACCCCAAGCGGAGCAGCCCGAGCTGGTGAGTGGGCTCTGTGTGACTGGA
This sequence comes from Conogethes punctiferalis, assembly GCA_031163375.1. NCBI lineage: Eukaryota > Metazoa > Arthropoda > Insecta > Lepidoptera > Crambidae > Conogethes > Conogethes punctiferalis. The sequence goes on along the minus strand of CM062096.1, from coordinate 139,902 downwards.
CGGTCACGGCCCAGCTGTGGAGGCGCTGGTGGGCATGGGCTACCCTAAGCGGTCCCTAACTCAGTCCCGCGCTCGCCGCACCCCGGAGCGCCACGTTTTTGCACCGTCTCCGCGCATAAAAATTCGCCGAGGTGGCATTTTTCGTCCGATCTCGTCGAAAATAGTGTCAGTGAGCTTGTGTTAAAGCGCTCTATGTGGGCGAATTCGAAAAACGCCGAAAAGTGAAAGTTTGAAAAATTTTTGGGTGTTATAACCTCAAAATTGCAAGTTTTGGTGCGGTTTTTGCAGCTTTACTCGGCGAATCGATCGACGACCCATACTTTTCGAACTGCACGAAGATCGGACGTGGCGAGCCTCATCTTTTGGCGTATCAACCGGATTTTTCCGGTCCAAGACAGCGGAGATACAGCCGATTTTCCGGGAAACCACGTGGCACGTGGTCGCTGTTCCTGCCGCGGCGCGCGCTGTCCACCCGTTGGAGGTGGTTGAGGAGGCCTGGAGGACCCCAGATCTTGAAAAATAACATTAAAAAGTTAAGTGGTTCACCCCTTATCAACCCTTGAAGAAACTTTCATCTTGTGGCAGCCCTAACTTCGGAACGAGATCGACAACCCTAGTAATAAAAATCAGATTTTGGCAGTAAATTTAGTCTAGTTTATTACTGTAAAGTTTCAGCTTCGCGCCATCAATAACCTTGGAGTTATTAAGGGCAGAAGCCGAACAGGGAAAATCTACCCCTAATTTGAAACCCTAATAACTCTGAGGGGTGTGGCCGGAAAAATCTTTTTCCAATTTTTAAAATTGTATATTTGGCATATCATCATTTTTAGATATTAAAACCTTTAAATTGGCGAAAATTGAACAAGTTACGGCATTATTGGGCAGGAATTTCGAAATTTTACAGAATTTTAACTTTGGGTTAATTTTAAAAATATTAATATTTATTTTTCTAATTTTTTTCTTTTTTGGAATTGTTGCCCATCTAATAGACTGCAAAGTTGTAAAATAAAATTATATTTTTTGTTTTAATTTAAATTTTTATAGCAATTTTAGTCAGCACAGGGAAAGTTGCAAAATTGTACATTTTGGGGGGCTATATCTTTGGACAGGGGGGTGCTAGGGGGTTGTAAAGAGACTTAAATATATTTTTTTAGGACCGTTAGTCGGGCCCGCGGGGGAGAATTTGGGGGGGTCGGAAAATAGGGGGGGTCATTTTCACTTTCGAATTACGTAAAACGTAAAACTTATAAAATTCATAGATCCGCCCCTATTTATCCGATCCGGACCGGGTTTTCTCCGGGGGGTGCGTCTGGCGGAGTTCTATAACTCTCTAATAGAGCTCGAAACCGACAGAGGGGGGGGGGGTACTTTCTGCGAGCGGTTTTTCAGATTTTGTACTCGGGAACCAATAGCTCCGAAACTTACCGCGCGATATCTTCCCTTGGGGGACTCGTAGCGCGGTCGGGTTTTCTTTGACTTCGGGCTCTTGGGGGACACTCGCTCGGCGGCACATCGGAGCGACTCTAGGTAGAGTCCTTTCCCCTGCTTAGCGAGAAAACGAGAGTTGGCAATATTGGGTGACCGGAATTTGCTGATTTGGATAATTTGGGACTCTACGAGTAACCCCCCACCACCGCACATCCGGGGGCCGATTCTCGGGCTTCAGGGGTCGTAGAGAGTTGCGGATACCGCGAAACGACCGGGCGACTGGGGCTTAGAGAGAGGCAGGTGTGGAGATCGACTCACCAATTGTAGAGCAGGGGTAGAGTTCCACCAAACATGTCGGAGTCTGGACGTAGAGCGGAATCCGTGAAGAGTGGGAGGTCGGGCAGGAGTGTGGCCAGCTCTGGTAGAAGTACCACCTCCACCTTACGCAAGACGGCCACAGTTAAGAATGCTCAAACAGCGGCCCGAAGAAATGCCACGGATGCTGCCAGAGGGGTCACAGCGCAAGTCGAGGAGGAGGTAGCGGCGACCAGCCTGCCGCCCCGGAAAGAGGAGGAGCCAGTGGACCCTGTCATCCCGGGGCCGGCGCCTGAGCCCTCGGAAGACCCTAACACCTCGCAGCCGCCTGAGAGCGGTCCGGGATCGACGGAGGGGGCTCGAGCAGTGTCGGGAGCGGCCACCAACGATACGGACATGGAGGCGGAGATCGAGGCCCTGCAGGCGGATATAACGGCCATGGAGCAGGATGAGGACTGGTCGGATGGGGAGAGTATTGCAGCCAGTAGCGCGCCCAGTTTGGGCACAGGTCGAATGAGCATACTCCCCCCACTGGTGGGCAAGATCGGTGTGGCCAAGGACCTGGCCACCGAAAGGGCGGGCGAACTATTCCAGGCCGGAAAAGATGCACTTGAAAGGGCGGGAAATATGAAGAGGGAGTGCAAGCTCGAGGCTCATGACGCCATGAACGCTTTGTACGAGCTTGCACTTTCTCTTTCGGACTCCCGGCACCGCCATCGGGTGAGCCTGGAGCAGGAACGATGTAGAGCGGCTAAGGAGCTGATAAGATGCGAAAGAGCACACACTAAACAGATCATAGATCTGCAGGGTAGGCTGGAGACCCGCCTGAGGGACACCCAGGAGGAACTAAAGCGCACGAGCGCCATGGTGGAGAGTGTGAAGAAGTGGCTGAACTTCGAGATGGACGGACCTATCAAAACAATAGAGTCCGTCCACCTCGAGGTTCGGACGCTTGCCACCAAGATCGGGCAAAGAGCAGCGCTACCTTCTGGGACTGAAGGTGCGAAGCAAGGGCCAACGCACGACTGCGGACCTCAACTGGAGAGGCTGGCCGCCAGCACAAAGGAAATGCTGGAGCAGCTGAGATCCGTTAGAGTTGAAGTCGAGAAGTACCGGATCGAGGCGGAGGCTGCTTCGGCCAGGGCCAGGGGTCTTGAAGCTGAATATGACAGAAGTGCACCCCAGACCGAGGAGATTATGGGGCCCCTGAGGGAAATCAGGGAAAGCGTTGAGGAACTCCATCGCGAAGTCCAAGGGGCCAATGCCAGACGGGTTCCTCATACTCTATCGGCTGAGGAAGTCAGGCATGAAATAAGGGACGCCACAAACCCGCTTCTGGGCCTTATCAGGACGCTCCGGGAGGAGCTGGCCGAGGTGAGGGACATTGCCTTCACAGACAACGCCCCGCAGAATATGACGGTGGGCCTGGGAGCAGAGATGGCCCTTAGCGAGACCAGAGATCTCCTCGAGGGACTCCTGCAGCCGGTCATCGCTGGGGTGGACAAACTGTCCAACCAAACAGAGCGGACCAGAGCCACCATCGAGACCTACTCGCAGATAGCAATGAGATCCCCTAGACCAGCGCAGAGTAACCACGGCGAGGCTGGGGATCCCGCTATGGCAAGGCCGAGGCCCAGGACTGCCGCTGGCCCTAGAGCAACGAGGACTCGTGACCGGGGCCAAACAGGTGGACCCGGGGAGGGTGGGGAGCAGAAACATGTCACGAGTTACGGTATAATCTTAGAGTCTGTTGACCCCCGCCACTCAGGGGATGAAATAATCAACACACTCAAATCCAGCGTGGATGTGGTGTCCCTGGGGGTGGGAGTGAACAGACTCAGGAGAATAAGGAACCAAAGGGTGTTCGTAGGATGTGTTAGCGCGGAGGAGAGAGAAACCCTAGTGGAGGCAATCAGGACCTCTCAGAGTGGCCTAACGGCTACCCTATCTAGGCAAAGGGACCCGTTCCTGCGACTTGTTGGAGTCACCCAGGATGTCACCAATGCCATGGTAGAGAGTGCTATCAAGTCCCAAAACAACGGCCTAATGAGGACAGTACCAGAAGCGGACAGACACGTTAAGGTCATCAGGAGGACAAGAGGAAGAAACAACGCGGTCTGTAATGTCATAGTCGAGGTAAGCCCGGAAATCTGGAAGGTGCTAGATGGCGAGAGGGTGCGCATAGGGTACCAGATGGTACCTGCAGTGGACCAATCCCCGGTAACCCAATGTTACCGCTGTTTGGGATTTGGACACCTAGCGCCAAACTGCCAGGCAAAGAACACCAGTTGCGGATACTGCAATGGGGAACACGACACCAGGACCTGCAAAAACAGAGACGGACCACCCTCGTGCACAAACTGCGATAGAGAGGGCACTCCCGGAGACCATCACCATCCAGCGTACTCACAAGAGTGCAGGATATGGCAGCGACATGACAAACTGTCCAGAACCACAGTAAGATACTGCTAAAGTCCGCCCCGTGGAATTCTACAGTGACAGACCGGGTCCCCGCGATCCGGGGAGCCCTGAAGCCCGGAGCAATAGAGAAGTTACTCACCTGGCGCTGGTCCGCGGCGGCTCCCTGGAGGCTGCTGCCCGCACGCCATCTGAAACAGAAACACAAAGAGAGGAAGGCCTCGTAGCGATGTGGGCGGGCACCGGCACGGGAGAAACTGCTTACCGGGATCAGGAACCTCGGGGACAATCCGCTCCGGGTATGGATAACACAACCGGAAACCCGCCGCTGGCTGGAGAAGCTGCATCTGAAACAGAAAACACAGGTATTAGTAATAATAACAATAATGTAGCTGGTGGCGCCCCTGATGGCGTGGCACCACGCAGACACGGAGACGTCTCCCTGGCGCAGGCTCAGCACACTGGACCTGAAACAGAGACACAAAAAACCAACACAATATCAATTACTCACCAACATCGGGAGCCACAGACACCATCATCGTCGAATGTAGAGTCTTCAACCGCGAACCCGCCGCAGGCCCGCGTAACTGCACCTGAAACAGAAAACACACGTATTAGTAACAATTATAACGATGCAGCTAACGATGTCCACGATGCGGCCCCCCGGAGCACCTCACGGTCACCGGATGGAGGGGCCTCCCCGTCGCATGCTCCGCCCGCCGAATCTGAAACAGAAACACAAAAAAGAGCAACAATTACAGTAATCCAGGCTAACGTTGGAAGAGGCTTCGCCGCCACAAAAGACGTGATAGAGTCAGCAATCCGCCTCGGAGCATCCCTGGTCATGCTTCAGGAACCCTATGTGGGAAGCAGAAACAGGCTGGACCTTAGGGGTGCAAGACTGGTTCAAAGCAATTCGAGTGAGGCGCCGCCCAAGTCAGCAATCGTCATCCTCGACGAATCAGCCACAGTATCAATTAACCCAGAACTAGTGGGCCAGAACATCGTAGGAGTCACGGTGACTTTTGGGGCCTTCCGTCTGGGGATACTGGGGCTCTACTTGGAGGGAGACGCGGACATTGAACCGGACCTCGCAGAGATTAGGCGAATAATGTCAGCACTGGGTGAGAGGAACGTCTTGGTCGCCGGGGACGTCAATGCCAAGAGCCCCTGGTGGGGATGCGATACTGAGGACGCGAGGGGAGCCGAGATTATGGAACTGATGATGGAAAGATCTATGCTTGTGCACAACCGAGGCACCACCCCAACTTTTTCCGTCACGAGACAGGGTCGGGACTACACAAGTATAGTGGACGTCACATTTTCGTCATCAGAGGTTGCATCGCGGATAATCAAATGGCGGGTAAACCCAGACATCTCGGATCTCTCAGATCATAAGCCAATAGAGTTCGACATAGTGCTGGATAGAGCCCCGGGGCCCATTCCAGGTCCGGCCACCAGAAAGTTCAACTCCCTGAAGGCCGACTGGAAGAGGTTTGATGAGGCCCTCTCGGAGGGGATCTCCCTGACTCGGGCGGAGCTGGATACAGCCGGAAGCCCGGAGGAGCTGGACGCAATTGTGGAGAGACTCAACGGGGCCATATCTGAGGCGTGCTCGGCGTCGATGCCTGGGACTGGTGCGCGCAAGCCTATAGGACGAAGTAAATGGTGGAGCCGGGAACTTGAGGAGTTGAAGAGGGCAGCGACTCGGGCAAGAAGGAGGATTCGGGCGGCGTGTCTTGCTCGAAGACCGTCAGTCATCGCCGAGTACCTCAAAGCCCGCGAAACATATAAAGAAGCTATCCAAGAAGCCATCAGGGACAGCTGGAGGGCCTTTTGCGGAGAACAGGATAGGGGCAATTTGTGGCAGGGCATCCACAGAGTGCTCAAAAACAGCGGAGACCGAGTGGATGACCAGCCGCTACGAGACCCAGCCACAGGGGGAATCCTGAACTTTGAGGACTCGGCCAAACTGCTGGTGAGCACATTTTACCCCCCGGATCTACCAGAAACTGACACCACAGAGCAGGCCAGAATCAGGGCAGAGGTTAGCAGGAGGCTGGAGGGGTTGCGGCTGGAGCCCGAGTCCCAACTATTCACGCAGGAGGAGCTAAGGGCAGTACTATCTAAGATGAGCCCCAAACGCGCACCAGGTGAGGACGGCTTCACGACTGACATCTGCTCCAGAGTACACAAAAACTACCCGGAGGAGCTTTTGGCTCTATACAACGCATGCCATAGGCTGGGGCACTTCCCCGGTGTATGGAAATCCGCCGTCATCAAAGTGATCCCTAAGCCAGGGAAGGAGGACTACAGGGTCCCGAAGTCTTACCGACCGATAGGACTTCTCCCTGTCTTGGGGAAAATCCTTGAAAAGATGATGGCAAACAGGATACTATGGCATCTGGGAAGCGGGGGCCTATTAAGCCCAAGACAGTATGGGTTCATGCCCCAGCGGGGCACTGAGGACGCCCTCTACGACGCGGTGGAGCTCATTAAAAGCGAAGTCCGAAGCAAGAAGCTGGTAGCGATTGTGTCCCTAGATATCGAGGGCGCATTTGACAACGCTTGGTGGCCCGGGATCATCGACCAACTTTTTAAAAAGAGAGTGGACGCCGATCTGATAAAACTGCTGTCAAGTTATCTGTCGGATCGCTTCATAAAACTCAGATACGCAGGAGAGGAGGTGACAGAGCACACAACAAAAGGGTGTGTTCAGGGCTCGACGTGTGGACCGCTGCTATGGAATATCCAGCTGAACCCATTGCTGGAAGGGGCGGAGGGCCTCGCAGCCCACGTTCAGGCCTTTGCCGACGACATCCTCGTGGTTGGATCGGGTTCCACCACCGCGGAACTGGAAAGAAGCACCAACGAGGCGCTTAGATGCGTGGCAGAGTGGGGCAGGTCTGCAAAGATGCGATTTGCAGCCCATAAGACCCAAGCGGTACTGGCAACTAGGCGTCTAAAGTACACCCCTCCGCGTCTGGAACTGGATGGCACCCCCATAGCACTAGGGGAGACACTCAAGGTTCTTGGGCTCACGGTGGATAGGAGCCTAAGCTTCAACCAACACATCAACGACGCAAACAAAAGGGCCATAGGATACTTCAAACTGGTGGCAAGAGCCGCGTCAGCGGGATGGGGACTTAACTCGGGTGTCCTCTCCCTAATATATAAAGTTGTGGTGGAGCCGACAGTCTTGTACGCGGCCTGCGTCTGGGCGGAAGCTGCAAGAAGGAAAAACATACGCCGAAAGTTAGACGGAATCGCGCGCAGATATGCCATCCTTATAGCTAAAGCCCATAAAACCGTATCAACAACAGCGGCGGTCGCACTTGCTGGCATCCTTCCCCTGGACCTCAGGGCCTTAGAACAGCGGGCTCTTTACGAGACCAAAAGAGGCAGACCGCTGGAGGCCCTGGCGGACAGGGAGCTCGAGAGAAGGGATAGTCCCTTCTCGCTCCCACATCCCGCATTGAGGAGGAGATTGTCGGTGGGGTTTGTGACCGATGAACAGGGCGTTACAGAAATAGACCCGGAGCTGGCGGCTGTATTTACAGACGGCAGCAAGATTGACGGTGGAGTGGGGGCGGCGGTGACAATCTGGAGAAGAGGTGTAGAGGTCAGGGGGGCCAAATTGCGATTGGCACCCTACTGCAGCGTCTTCCAGGCAGAGATGCTGGCGATCCTGGAAGCGCTAAATATAATGAAGCGGAAACCAGACCTCTATAAGTCCGTAATTTTCAGTGACTCTAGGTCCTCACTGGAATGCATTTCGGATCCTGCCTCGCTCCATCCACTGGCCAGTGAAGTGAGGTACGCCATCAAGGAAATCGAGGAGCGCGGTGGAACCAACCAACCCGAGCTGGTGAGTGGGCTCTGTGTGACTGGACGGTCACGGCCCAGCTGTGGAGGCGCTGGTGGGCATGGGCTACCCCAAGCGGCTGGCGACGCTCGCGCTGCGCAACTCCAACAACCACGCGGCCGAGGCCGTGCGCCTCATACAGGAGCAGCCCGAGCTGGTGAGTGGCTCTGTGTGACTGGACGGGACAGCCCAGCTGTGGAGGCGCTGGTGGGCATGGGCTACCCCAAGCGGAGCAGCCCGAGCTGGTGAGTGGGCTCTGTGTGACTGGACGGTCACGGCCCAGCTGTGGAGGCGCTGGTGGGCATGGGCTACCCCAAGCGGAGCAGCCCGAGCTGGTGAGTGGGCTCTGTATGACTGGACGGTCACCGCCCAGCTGTGGAGGCGCTGGTGGGCATGGGCTACATCATCATGAGTGAAAGAGAAATCCATGCTGGAGCGAAAACCAAACAGATGTAAGATTAGATTTTTATTTTAGTTGCTCGACATAATGGCTTCTCTACGCCTGATGGAAAGCGAAGGAGAAGCCCAAGTCGCTGTGACAACGGCCAAGTAACTGGTCAGTTACCTGTCAGTTGCCACCGACATGCCGGCCCAACCCTAACCCCCGGCTGCAAATGCAGCGCTCACTCCACGAGCTCCGGAAACCAGGAACGAAACGACCTGCTGGCGTCTGTATTCTGTAGGGTGTAGGTCCTTCCAGACAGGCAGCTCAATTCGAGCAAAGCTCATACGTACCTGAGGTAGGATGGGCGAAATATTAAGCTTGATATAACTAAATGATGTCACCTTTCCTCCAGCTGGCTGACAGCGACCTGTCGTCCGACGAGTCCGGGTCCCCGAGCTCCTCGGAGTCGCTGGTAGACGCTGACGAGAATCTGGTCGCCGAGGTTTGTAAACACTTCTTTATTTTGTTATATTTATTGCTAATGCAACTGGCAAGAATCTTAGGCTAAATCTTAGGCTCTAACATCGCTTAACATCAGGCTAGTTGGTCAAGCGCTACCCATTCACTTATTGAAAAAAAGGTTACATAGCTGTATGACGTCATAACATGGCGGAAGCAATTTAATGATTGCTCTACAAATTTTTAAAGAATGAATGACCTTTTATTGCCTTTCTTAATGTTAAAGGTGCAGGTGACACTTAATAACTAATCAAATTATGGACCGTCTCTGGCACCACTACTTTTAGGAGACAGGCAGAAGCTGAGACACAATATATTTTCTCTTTTGTCTAAAAATGTCTGTATTTTTAAAGAGGTTTTTGCAGAATTCCATTTTATATGTACCTATTTACTGCTTAAAAAAAGCCCATTGGAGCTTTGAAACTGTTCAGTCCTTCAAGTAATCGTATTTCTAACTCGATAGAAGCTTTTTTTTGCTTTGTGGCCAAACTTGTACCACTAAACTTGACCGCTTAAATTGTACTACCAGTTGTCTGTAATACCTTGTCTATAAATGTTTGTATTTGGTGCAATAAAGAATATCTATCTATCTATCTTGGCTAAGCTTAGAAACAGTAATTTGTGTATATGTCGTGGCCAAATCGACGAATTGATCATTTCATGAAGTGGCCAACTAATGGTAACCAAATCATTAAACGATAAACGTTTAGCAATTTGGTCACCCACGTTTGACCATATCGTAAAAAAGGGTCACAATTCTAACCTAACCTAACCGACTGTGTCAGATCTGTGATAAAGAGTGTATTTTTGGTAGCACCCCTTCCCCCCGCTTTTAAAATTACATGAATTTTATAAAAATCTCGTTGTTTCACCCAAATTTTTGATATGCTAAGAGATAAAATAATATGTTTATATGGCAATACGAGCGCTTACAGGCGCCTCTACCAGTAGTCAATGAAATAATTCCACGATATGATCGATTGAGACTGACCGTTTTATGAAATAGCAGTCTAGCTGGCCCTATCGTCGAACGATTTCTTATCATTGATCTGGCCTGGGTACATTATGTTATAGACAGTGACATTTCATGAAATGGGCAAATTCTACTTATATTTAACTAGCTGTGCTCGCGACTTCGTCCGCGTGGAATAGTTATTTTTCGCCCGTTTTTTTTTTAAATTTTCCATTATTTCTTCGCTCCTAATAGTTGCAACGTGATGTTATATAGCCTAAAGCCTTCCTCGATAAATGGTCTATTCAACACAAAAAGAATTTTTCAATTCGGACCAGTAGTTTCTGAGATTAGCGCGTTCAAACAAACAAACTCTTCAGCTTTATAACATTATAGTTAAATTATAGTTAAGATGTAATGTAATCAATTCGCCGGCAGATAGCGGGCATGGGCTACGAGGCGGAGGAGGCCCGCACTGCACTGCGCGTGTCGCACAACCGCGCCGCCGCCGCCGTCGAGCTGCTCGTGGCCGGCGGCGGACGCGTCCCGGCCGGTGAGACACGACTGTGATAAGTCCCACACACACACGCACATGCACACACACACACACACACACATATATGTCCCCCATATATCGGAGTAGGGATGTAAGGGAGCGGCCCATCATCTTTTTGCTCCAAGCCAACCTCACCTGCCAGTGGTGCATCCTGCCAAATAACAAACGAAGCGCTGGCAACCAACTGGTGGCGGTATAACCATCACAATTGACGGCGTAGCTAAATACCACAGACCGATGACGGGCAGCAGGAGCAGCGTCACCGGAGCGAAAAGCCCCGCCCTGCCCAGGGTGGCGATTATGGGTACATCCTCCAAATGTTTGCCCAAGTGGCGAACAACTAAAGGCCTATGTCCAGCAGTGGACTGCAGTCCGTATTGCAATATGGCTGATAATGATGGTGATAATGATATCGGAGTATGTGGCCTGAGATCTATCGGGATGAGTGGCCCGACTTCTTTTTTTATGCGAGAGGCGGCAGACGAGCAAATGTGATGCCTGATGGTAAGCAGTCGACACCGCCCATGGACACCCGCAATTCAAATCGAGTTCTGAGATCGCTTAAAGGTTCGAATTAAAGGTTGCCACGGCATGCAATGTGGACTATGGTTTAATTAAATATAATTATAAATTTTTAGTCGACAAAAATAATGAAATATAATGAAAAAATAATGAAATATAAATTAAACTAAGTATGTATGTAAATTAAACTTTTGAATAGGAGTACGCTCGATCTACGATAATCGTCAATGGCGTAACCTATGAGAATGCAATGTAAATGACGCTCAGATAGATTGACAAAATTTTTATTTCAGACGCCGACCCGTCCAACCCTTCTACCAGCTCCGGTGGTGCTGGTAAGAAGAGGCAAAGGAAACACAAAAGAGATAAGAAGTACGTATTTTTGCGTAGTATAACCTTGGCATCAAAATAATTCAAATAATTACGCTATTATTAACGTTTCATTATTATCTCGACAACCAAGATGTTCATTCACTGGTGGTTGTCCCTGCCACGTACCAGTGTGTCTTTTTTTTATAGTAGCTCGACATAATGGCTTCCCTACGCCTGATGGAAAGCGAAAGAGAAGCCCAAGTCGCTGTGACAACGGGAAAGTAACTGGTCAGTTACCTGTCAGTTGCCACCGCCATGCCGGCCCAACCCTAACCCCCACGAGCTCCGGAAACCCTACTTACCAGCAGAAACACTACCCGGAGGTCATTTGGCTGCGCTATTCTATAGGGTGGAGGTCCTTCCCCGGACGGGCAGCTCAATCCGAACGAAGATTCGCTATGCCCTACCTCTTCCCAACCCTAACCCCCCACGAGTTCCGGAAACCCTACTTACCAGCAGAAACACGACCCGGAGGTCTATACTTATACCGTATCGTGTTCCAGGAAGAGGGAACGGGAGCTGGCCCTCCGCCGGCTGTCGTCCGCCATCCGCGGCGAGGAGGACGACCACCTCGACGCCTCGCTGCAAGAGGAGGAAGAGTTCCTCGTGCAGTACAAGTCCCTGCTGTGAGCCGGCCAGGCGGAGACGGCGCGGTCATGTGAGTCGACGTATTTACCTGTACAACTGTTTAGTGTAAGAACGGTCGATGGAACAAAAAGGTTCTAAGCCAAAAACGGAAGTACCGGAAGCATTTTGTCAGCAAATCTTTTTTTTTTAATGAACGGTTATCGGTCCCCTTCTCGGGGTATCACAGAAGCCAATGTCGAGTGAAAATTTATCAAAGTTACAATAGGTACAATACAAGTCCGATGTTTAGCGTTGTATCGCTGTCGTAGATTCCTTGGAGACTAATCCTCATATAAGCAAGTTTCAAGTCGTCAGGGTACAAAGCAGCTCGTCGCGACTAGTCGCTCGACATCCGATGGACGCTCGTATCCGACTTATTTCATAAATAAACACTGTGCTTTGTATATGGCGGGGGGCCGGGCTAGTCAATTTAGCCGCGAACGATACCGCTAAGAGAATCCTATACCAACTTTTTTTTTTATAGTGGCTCGACATAATGGCTTCCCTACGCCTGATGGAAAGCGAAAGAGAAGCCCAAGTCGCTGTGACAACCCGCAAGTAACTGGTCAGTTACTTGTCAGTTGCCACCGCCATGCCGGCCCAACCCTAACCCCCCACGAGCTCCGGAAACCCTACTCACCGGCAGAAACACGACCCAGAGGTCATTTGACTACCAACGTAGAACGAAGGCAAATAGGAACTCGACGCAACCCCTCGTCAATCCGCCGCCTGCGCGGGGCCGGCTCGTCCGCTGTCTGCAATGCATCTAATTATGCCATAACTGATTCTATCAATGAAATTAAATTAACCAAAAATGCGCCAACCATTACAAATTTTTGGTTTACTCTTGTACTATAAATACGAGAAGAGACGTCTCTCGGTCACCTTTTTACTATAAAAAAACTTTTAATGGTGCTATTTGAGTCTATTTGCAATTAAAAAGTGATAGGAATTGGTGTTTAAAAACTGGTTGTCAGGCCACTAAATATAAATGTTGTGTGAGTGTTAGGTTAATTATAAGGTTTGCGATTTTAATATTAAAGTTAAGACCTATCATCCTATTTGGGTAAGTCTTATTCATAATACAGGTATTTAATCGTCCTATATAAGTGTTTATTATTATAAAGTCCAGCATTAAGTCATTGTCTATGGGTGCAAATTCATATTTCAGATTTTAATCCATTATTATTGAGTTTGTAACTACCTTCGAAGACGGATTTATAGAAATAACTCAGCATTTATCGAACTGTGTTTTTGGATTGTAATGTTTGTACTGTCGTATTTGTTTATCTTAAACTGTTTTGTGATAAAAAGTACATATATTTATAGTCTTATATATACACTTATATATAAGACTATGGGTTCACTTACTATCTGTAAAAAAATCGAACCCAGGGTCTTTTGGTGCCAGAGCTTGACCGAGACTTTCACTGGTTGCGAAATAAAGAAACTATCTATGTATCACGTTAGAATATATTAAAGAATAATTTTAATATATTATATTAAGTTTGTTAGTAAACTGTTTTGTACTAAGTATAAATTGACTCATCGAAGCCTTCCAATGTATTTGTTATTTTAAATAATAAAAATATGTTTACAACGTGTTATTATTGTTTTATTTGTTTATAAAATCATCTATTTATTATTCATCTATAAATCACACTTACATATAGTTGGTTACAAAAGTACTTATATCAATAATTCTATGTAATGTTAATAAAATACACTCAAAATTATACATAATTGTCATTCCAAATTTTATTTATACAGATTGTAAGTAAACCTAGCTTTTATTTCAAAAAGTATCTTGAATGACCTGTGAAGTCTAGAATTACCTAGTAGTAATTTAAGTCTTATTATTTTAAGATAGAGAGAGAGGTACAAGTCAATTGTTAACAATAAACTCGAAGAACATGACGTCGTTCTTGATGTAGTCGAACTTGTCGAGGCTGGTGTGCGGTATGAAGATGTACTGCCTCTTGTACTGCAGCACGGACTTGTCCAGCGCCTCCGTAGACCGGGAGGTGGCCTTGTCGTCCGCGTCGCCGCTGTCGTAGTCGTGGCGTTTGGACGACGACTTGCGCCGGATTTGGAGAGACTTTACTATGTCCATTGCCTGGAAACGTGAGGTCAAGGCTTGATTTACTAGTCCTTATCCCTTTGAACGCCAATATCGCTTAAATAAATAAAAATAAATAAATAACCCAAGACATGCCACGCTGGGCCACACAGCGCCACCTAGCCCCAAACTAAGTCGAAGCTTGTACTATGGGTACTACTAGACAACTGATAAACTTACTTAGATACATTTTTTTTGTAAATAAATACATATTATACATAGAAAACACTCAAGACAAATAAACTCAAGACATGCCATGTTGGGCCTCACATCGCCACCTAGCCCCAAACTTAGCCGAAGCTTGTACTATGGGTACTAGACAACTGATAAGCTTACTGACGATACTTTTTTCTTGTAAATAAATACATTTTATACATAGTACCCAGACGAATACAAACAGACATATTCATAAACACAAATGTTTGTACTGTGCGGAAATCGAACCCACAACCCTTGGCTCAGAAGGCAGAGGTTAGTTCCAAATGAGCCATTGGGTTAGTCGATAAACCCCCTGATAGTTTTTTTGAAAAAATATTTCATGTACAGAATTGACTTCTCTACAGATTTATTATAAGTATAGACAGATTATGCAATAAAGATTAAATAAATAAATATGCCATACCGACCGGAGTGCCGGCCCTAAGAGGAAATGTTTGCCGAGACACAGATTCACGTAATGTAAAGCAGAGCATATGTTTGTAAGCACAGTCCTTTCGTTCGCTGCGACGCAAGCACATGCGACATGCAGAAATGCGTCCGACCTTTCTGCCATGGTCTGTGCTCGTCTTCAAATTTTCTTTATTGCGAAACATGGGTATGTTAACAGTGGTATTGCGTATGTGCTTCGATTCAGCATACAACGGATGCAGCAGCAATGTAGTTTCGCTAGCTGATGTACCTGCGCGCGGTTGGCGGGCTGGTCCTTGAGCACGATGTTGGCGGCGAGGTCGCAGGGCCAGTCCAGCAGCGCGTCGTAGGGCCCGCCCGCCAGCCGCACCGTGCACGTCACGTGCCGACCCTTCCACTTGCCGATGCCGTTCAGGTTCAATTCCGCCTGCCGACAGAGAAATCATATATTTATTTAGGATCTCCAACGTAAGACACACACATACTGTTATTATTAGAAACTGATATGTTATGTTATTAACATGATACATTCCAATGGGCGCAGTCTCTCGTGTTCCTACAATGGAGATGTTTCCAGGGTCAAAATAATTACATTATATTTAGTCCGTATTTTAGATTATAAAAATATATTAGACACGTATTTTTCCTTTTTTCATTTAAACAAGAAACAACAAAGATACAAGTCATCAAAATTTAGGAGTGGGGGCCGTTGACGTTATTTAGTGGTGAAAAAACTCCCACTCTGTGACGTCACGCGTAATTTTAACGGGCTATATCTTTGTCATTTTTGGTCTAATTTACAAATGAAAAAAGACGTGTCTTTTATTTTTGAACAATCTAAAAGACGGACTAATTACATTTTTTACGGAAACAGGCCTATTACAGGAGATCACAGCTTGTTATATTGGCTTGTAATATGATTTTTGAGGTATAAAAATTTTCAGTTTTTGTTATAATGGATTTTCCACATACTTAGGGTAGGTACTCAGAATCACGGATAGGTTCTTATTTTAAAAGGATGCTAACAATTTTTTTTTCACCCTGTATAAGAATGTTTATCGCTTGTCTAGTGCCAATAGTACAAGCTTCACAGGCATTGATTGTACACTGAGGTGATTTGTCCAATAACAGAGCAGAGAGCAACGCTTTTTGGCCTTCGATCAGGAGAAAAGAAGCCTTTGATTGATGCTGAGCCAATTAAAAAAATTGTATCCATTCATACCTTGAGAGTGTATCCGTATTTGCTGGTGCGAAAGAGAGGGCTGCTCAGCACCGTGCCGTTGTCTTTGGCGTCCTTCATTCGCGCTGTGAAATTGTCTATTCTCCATATTAAGTGACCTGCAAAATTATACAATGTGTTAGTCTTAATGAGCATTATTCAATTAGCAACTTTGTCAGAGTCCGTGTATCCCTTTATAATGTTCAGATTTTGAAGGCAAGAGTGAATCGGATTTTATTGGGTGAGCGCGCTCCATCGTAGGCCCTAACGTCGTTTAACATCCCTGATGTTCCTCCCCTGGAGGCGACAGTTAATACTGTAGAAACAGACTTATCCCTACTAACAGTGGACGTACTTCCTTAGTGTTAGGTGATCGTGCTCAAGTATCGCTATCCGACAGCCTTTTTGCTTTCTAGATAACTACGACCATAGCTGAGGCTTCCTTGACATCATCACCGGGCTGTTGGGGGAGCGGAAAGCTCTCACCTCTAAGTCCGACGGACCATCATGGTTTGCCGTATTATATACTTATCATCATCATCAGCCTATTGCAGTCCACTGCTGGACAAAGGCCTCTCCAGTTGTTCGCCACTTAGGGCCAACATCTGGAGGATATACCCATAATCGCCACGCTGGGCAGGCGGGTTGGCGATCGCAGGGCGTAGCTTCTCGCTCCGGTGACGCTGCTGCCCGTCATCGGCCTGTGGTATTTAGCTACGCCTTCAATCGTGATGGTTATACCGCCACCAGTCGGTTGCCAGCGCCTGGTTTGTTATTCGGCAGGATGCACCACGGGCAGGTGAGGTTGGCTTGGAGCGAAAAGATGATGGGTCGCTCCCTTTCATCCACTATATACTGAGTTGTATGAAAACTAATTCCAGCTATACAAGCTACGGTCTACTGCATAGGCCACCTGTGAAGGTATGCCTGCGTAGGTCAACGGTCGCAGGTACAAAAAACTGCATAGGTCTATTCCAACACACGCTCCGGTAAAGAAAGACCTCCGGTAGACTGTAGCGTGTATGGCCGACATTAGGATCCTATGTCGTAGAGTTGTGAAGACAGCTACAATTACTTGTTGCTATATATCGCTACAATACCATTCGACCCTGGATTGTATTTCTAGAATAATTCTACCATTATCACTGCCAGTCTCGTGGTTGTCGAAGTTGACCCTGGCCTGGAAGTCGGCCAGCTCGGTGCGTATTTTGTGGTAGGACTTGGTGAGCGCGCGCAGGTCCCGTGACACGACGTCCATTCTAGCCGCGTGCTCCGACGCCTCTGCGCGGGCGTCCGCCGTCGCCACTTCAAGGATCGATAGACGATCTATGCCCTGGACATGGAGAAAAAGATATAGAATTTTTCTGAGTGGATACGACTTCGAAAAGCGAACCTATAGATTTCTCCGGCAAACACACCACACTCCTGGTGTTGTGGTGTCTATGGGCTGAAGTGATCACTTACCATCAATTTAGTTTGCCCCCTCTGTCATAAAAAAAGATGATAATACTGTCCAAGGTCTATTTATAATAGCCTAGTGATACTATGGTGCATAAATGGTGCGCATACACAGGAGCACTCTTTGTTTTCCTTGATTCTCATATTTGTTTCATTCGATCGGTGTGACAAGCAACGCAATTGCAGAGTTCGATTCCCGGTCGCTACCGATGGCAAGTCCTACATGGTTTTGTCATTACTTAACAAGCGGAAATGAGGAAGGCTCTCATTCCTAGGCCTAGATTCCCATATGCAGGGTCCTTACTTTCATACGGGTGTCCAGATGGAAAAGGTCATAGATGATTGCTGCTGGAACCTTTTCAAGAACCCCTCCCCACGTCCCGCTTACTGGCGTTTAATGCGTGAGGTTTACGTCTAAAGCGGAGAAGATCCGAATGTTTCGGATTCGAAGGGCTTGGTAGTCCTGGATGTGAGTTGTGAGGACAACACCATACGCCCTCCCAATACAAGGGATAATCTCAGAGACACGGCAAGTTTTTTTTTTTGTTTTTTTTTTTATAGTGGCTCGACATAATGGCTTCCCTACGCCTGATGGAAAGCGAAAGAGAAGCCCAATTCACTGTGACAACTGGCAAGTAACTGGTCACCTGTCAGTTGCCACTGCCATGCCGGCCCAACCCTTACCCCCCCCATGAGCTCCGGAGACCCTACTCACCAGCAGAAACACGACCCGGAGGTCATTTGGCTGCGGTATTCTATAGGGTGGAGGTCCTTCCCCGGACGGGCAGCTCGATTCGAGCGAAGATTCGCTATGCCCTACCTCTCTTAAAATAAAATATCGCCAATAGGTGAGAAAGTTCGCTCAGGGCGCTGGTAGTTAAAACAAGCACTGTACAAATCAGTTTTTGGCAAGTATTGCTTCGAAGCTATGTACGGGCTATGTTAGAGAGCAGTAGGTGATGGGTGTGCACAGGCTCACCGGTCGCTCGGCCGCCGCGGCGCTCTGTATCTGCATGCGCACCGAGGACAGCTCCACCAGCTGCTGCGAGGAGCGCCGTGCCTCCATCAGCTCTGCCTCCAAGGCCGCGCGGTTCTCAGCGTTCCTCTCCCGCTCCTCTTCAACCGTACGCTTTATGTATTCGATCATGTCCTCTGCAAAGTGATAGTTAGGTATTTACTGAGTAAAAATTTCCAAATAGGACCACCCCATCTTATCCCATGGGGCGATGAAACGAGGCGCTGACAACCGACTGGTGGCGGTATAACCATCACAGTAATTGAAGGCGTAGCTAAATACCACAAATCGATGCAGCAGCGTCACCGAAGCGAGCATCTACGTCCTGCGATCGCCAAACCGCCTGCCCAGCGTGGTGATTGTTGGTATTCTTGTTGGATAAGCGCGCTTCATCTTAAGTTTCAACATCGCTTAACATCAGGCAATCGCTACCCATTCACTAATAAAATAAAAAAATGCTCCAGATGTTTGCCCTAAGTGGCGACCACCACTTAGAGCAATTAAGGCCGGCAGCGACCCTAAACTCGGTTAGAGCTGCGGGTGTCCATGGGCGGTGTCGACTGCTTACCATCAGGCATCAAACATGCTCGTCTGCCGCCTCTCTCATAAAAAAAAACTGGAGAGGCCTATGTCCAGCAGTGGACAGCAATAGGCTGATGACGATAATGAGTACACTTACCTAGATTCTTGACAACTCGTATTTTGTTGTCGTGTGCGGTGAGCGCCTGTTCCAACAGCTCCCTCTCATGCTGCTCGTGGACTATGCTGCTGACGGCACTCTCGAGCCGCATCACCGTCGACAGCTGCTGGCTTTGCAGCTCTGGGTTATGGAACAGACCAGTGGTTCTATATACGCATTGTTTAAAAGAAGCTTATGTCGCGTTGAGGCGATACGAGCTACCTAAGCTTGGGTCCTTCTTCCTTAATTGACCTCACTGGTCAAAAGCTGAGACCACTTCATCATCAGCCTATTGCAGTCCACTGCTGGACACAGGCCTCTCCAGTTGTTAGCTACTTAGGGCCAACATCTGGAGGATATACCCATAATCGCCGCGTTGGGCAGGCGGGTTGGCGATCGCAGGGCGCAGTCTCTCGCTCCGGTGACGCTGCTGCCCGTCATCGGTCTGTGCTATTTAGCTACGCCTTCAATTGCGATGGTTATACCGCCACCAGTCGGTTGCCAGCGCCTCGTTTGTTATTCGGCAGGATGCACCACGGGCAGGTGAGGTTGCCTTGGAGCGAAAAGACGATGGGTCGCCCTCTTACATCCCATCCTGAGACCACTTAACATGTATCAACTTCTTTATGTACTGGGCACTCCTTAGGATTAGTGTAATCTCGTCAGAAGCATATTGTAGAACTTAGAACAAGCGTTCTATACAACTGATGGAGGTGGACGCCACTACAGTGCGCTAGCGAATCGCTAGCAAACTCTTTAGGACATTGTTCCGCCTATTATGTTCACATTTGGTCCAGATTCTTTATTTTTCTTTTTGATTCTAGAAAGTTAATGTCTTATTTATGAGTGAGCGGTACTTAGACATCTTGGATTGCTAGAGGAACCCCATCTTTGATGTAATCTTTTCACTGCAAGAGCTTAAACAGGAAACTCTAGAAGTAGACGATCGGTGCGGGTGGTCTCGTACCACACTGTGGATGAAATAGGAATGCCTTGGGATCCTACCAGCTTACTACCAGACGGAGATGGGAACTATTGTTGCCTGAGTCCAAGACTCTTTTGGTCGCTGCACCAAGCTGTTCTTCCAATGTCTTCCTTATTCGAAATGGGTTTGACAATCACAGTCTACGATTGACTGCTCTCACCCAGAAAGACCAGTTGACTCTCGCCTTGTTTTTTTTCTCCCTTTACCTGCAATGCCAGCTGCACATTGGCCAAGTCGTGCTTGAACTGCGCAGCCCAGTTGGCGGCGCGCTCGGCCTCGTCGTCCACGGCCGCGCGCAGCGACACCAGGGTCGACAGGAAGTGCTGGCTGCGCTCCTCCACCAGCACCAGCTTGGAGCGCAGCGTCTCCAGCTCGGTGCTCTGGATCTCTCTGTGGCTGGACTCTTCTGTGAGGACTAGTCTGAAAGTTTCCGATATTATGTTCTTCTTCTTTGCGTGTCGATATATTTAAGAGAGGTAGGGCATAGCGACTCTTCGCTCGAATTGAGCCGCCCGTCCGGGGAAGGACCTCCACCCTATAGAATACCGCAGTCAAATGACCTCTGGGTCGTGTTTCTGCCGGCGAGTAGGTTTCCGGAGCTCGTGGGGGGTTAGGGTTGGGCCGGCATGGCGGTGGCAACTGACAGGTAACTGACCAGTGACTTGCCCGTTGTCACAGCAACTTGGGCTTCTCTCCCGCTTTCCATCAGGCGTAGGGAAGCCATTATGTCGAGCCACTATAAAAAAAAAATGACACCTGCTGTGCCCAGTACTCCGCCATCCTAACTGCATCCCCATCCGCGGGACGTAGGTAAGCTCTGCTAGTGAGTAAGTTTCACCACGCGCCGAACAGCAAATCAGATGGGATATGCTTTATTTATGTTAAATTTGTCATATTAATGGTATACCATCATTATCTCATCAGCCTCTCGCAGTGCACTGCTGGATGCCTCCACAGTTTTTCGCAATTTTTTGGTTTGCCCAAAATCACAACTCTAGACAGGTGGGTTGGCGATCGCAGGGCGTAGCTTCTCGCGCCGATGACGCTGCTGCCCGTTTCATTTGGCTACGCCTTGGTTGGATAGTTATACCGCCATCAATCGGTCGCCAGAGCCCCGTTCGCTGTTCGGCAGGATGCCCCGTAGGCAGGTGAGGTTGACTTGTAGCGAGTGTGTTTTTTCAGAGAGGAATGCATTATTAAGCATCATTACGCCGTATCCGGGGGGAGTTGGCATAGTAAGTGGGACTCACACCTCTTATATACTTAACCCTCAGTGTATCGCCAGTGGGAGGGAAACAACTTGGGATTCGGGTAGTGCAGAAGCATACGACGTTGACCCTGCCTGCCCTGGCTAGCCGCAGATGACAGGCTGGCACTCCTAGTCCGAGGAGGGCGAATACCCCTTAGTAACCAAGAGCCTTACTTGATGTTGTTGACCTCCTTTTCGAGGTAAGTGAGGCAGTCGTCGAGGGGGGCGGGGCGCGGCGCCCACGTGTGCGCGGGCGCCGCGGGCGGGGGCACGGGGTCCGGCTGCCGCGCGTGGGTCGGTGACGTCGACGTACGGGTCTGGAATTATATATAAATAACCTAAGACATGCCGCCCTGGGAACTTAAAATAAATTATTTATTTATATGTGTGAGTGCTAATTGAGGGCTCGTTTCCGTAACCTTTTGAAGGCACAAACACGTAAACCTGCGTGATTTGGTTTGTTTGACTTCTTCATTTCTTTGTTTACCTTTTTTTTTCAATGGTTAGCGCGTCTCTTATTCAACTGATGTGTAGGTACTACTAAAATTTGTAGAAACTAATTAGGCTAATGTGTCAACCATATTATTGTTAAGTCCATAAGTGTTATAATGATGCTGTATGTGTCTCTAATAAAGAAAATAAAAAATAAAATAATATTAACACCGGCACTTCATCTTTGTGCGAGCGCCGATTATTTGGTGAACTATGATTTGTATGTGCACATGACGGCCGACTAGTCGGGTGATGAATCCGACAACCCTCGCTGTTTGGAGCAGCGCCGCGTATTTCATGCATTGTATGAAACAAGATGACTTTTCCTCGCACGACTTCATCTTCATCTTCACGATCAAATAAACTAGTTGGACAACAAATCTGAGAATGGCGCTTTTCCTATATTTTAATTTAACCGCCAACTGAACGACCAATCATAATTGCATTGTTTATGTGTATTGCCTACATCTTTGAACTTGGATTGTGCGGTGGTGGGCCGCGTCATCTTAGATTAGACGATCTACCTACCTAATTTTTTGTACATAAATATCTTGTAAATACTATAGATATTATTTATACTTAGCAAACAACCCGACCAATACAAAGAGATATGTTCAATTGTTCATGCACACAAAATATGCTATATTCATGAGCTAAGGGCGGCTTATCCCTAGTAGGCAATTTGACACTTAAACCTACTC